>CAUYUJ010017814.1:62500-177500 GCA_963575745.1 Prorocentrum cordatum
GACAGAATCTGCTCAATCTGGCCCACAAATCAAGGTTGCGACATGTCGGCCGCATTTCCGAGGACCGCGCCGTTACGACAGAATCTGCTCTCAAGGAGGAGAGAAAGGGGGAGGGGAAGGGGCGGGGTGGGAAATCAATGTTACACGCAGGCGCTCAAGAGGCCGCCCAACGCCGGCGTGGTAGCGACGCGATGCCAGTCTGAATGGTCATATGACTCCATGACTAACGTGCGCACGGCATGCGTCCATCGGGTTTTCTGGCGCCCGGGTCGTCTATGAGGAGATCCTTCTGGATCGGTGTCGGGTCTGCACAGAAATACCTTCATTGCCCAGTTGTCAACTGGTCCACAAATGACCTGTTTTGCCCCTTGGATTTCCTTTTTCCGTCGCGTCGTTATCCCATCCTCGACGTTGAATTGTTTGGTCTTCGCGCGAGCTTCGGCAATCACGCGTTTGATCCAATCGACCCAAGGCTCCTCACTCGTCTCTTCGACCAAATTGATGATGTCACGTGTGGTGTCGGTTCAATGTTCGCTGGAGTCGGCGGCGGCGTCGTTCCTGGCGTCGTCGATGGATATGTCGGCGCTGTCTAGTTGGTCTCTAGTCGTGTTGTCTGCACGCTGTCGTCGGCGTCGCTTCACTCCAAGCATCGCCCGCAGCATGTGTCATTCCGTTCTTTGCAAGTGGTTCTCTAAATCTGATGTGAGTGTCCAGGATTCACACCCGTATCAAACCGTTGGTGTTACGCAACCAAGAATCAATCGTAACCGGTCGCACAAGGAATAGCCCCTGCATAACAATACCTGCTTGAGGGAAAAGAATTTCGCCCAGGCGGTGGCAATATTGATGTCCAGTTCGACACCGCGCGGGTCCGAGAACTGCACTTCGCGCCCACGGTATTTGCAAGATCTGAAAGGTGGAAGAACCTCGATGATCATACCATTCGCCTGTATGTGTTGCGGGGGCCGGCATCGACGAGAATGTCCGTGGCCGTTGTGTAAAACTTTGGTACTGTCTGGATGTAGGGTGAGTCCGACGCTTCGCGCCTCCTCGCTTAGTTCTGCAAGCACTGTTCCGATGTCGGACGAAGATGTTGCGACGAGGAGAAAGTCATCAGCAAACCTCAAGTTGTTCAGTCGGCGAAAATGGCCAGACAGTACTCCCAAGCTGCGCCGGTTTCACCGCATTGTGAGTTTTCGCATCGTGGATTCTGTGACGCAGTTGAAAGTTGAACAACAAAGATGAGAGCGGGTCTCCTTGCTGCATCCCCCTTTGTACGCTGAATGGTTTCCTGGCGCTGTCAGTCTTGATGTTGGCCGTTTGATCGTGGTGCAACTTGTCGAGCAGATGGACGCGGCACTCTGGGGCGCCTTGTGCAGAAAGTGCCGGCCAGATGCTGTCGCGGGCGATGCTGTCGAAGGCCTTTTTGAAGTCAACCGTGGAGATCCAGAGGGGGGCCTGCCATTCGTCGGCTGCGTCTTGCAACAATGAGATAATAAATAAATTGCCCACAGCACTTCTCCCTGGCCTGAAACCTGCCCTGTCGCTGCTCTGCTGCAAATAGAGTGTAGGGAGGGGCTGTTTGCACAAGAGCTTGGAAAAGAGCTTGTACAACATCGGAACCTTCGCAAGCGGGAGGCAATTCCGTGAAAGTCGGGTCACACCTCTCGTGGAGGACACCGATTACAAACTGCTTCCAACTTTCTGGCGCTGGCGCATCATACTATCTTGATAATGCCGAAGGAAAAATAAACATTATATATATAAACTCTCTTAGATTGTCTCCGCCTTCCTTCAGCATTTCAGCGACGATGCTCTTGGTGCCCAAGGCCTTCATTGTCTTGAGTTGCTTGATCGCCGCGCTGAGATCCTCCATTGTGAATGCTGGTACTGGCACTGGGCACGCTGTCCGAAATTGCTTGCGATCAGAACATTCCGACTTGCTTGTGTCGCGGTATAACGCAGCGTAAAAGTCAGTGAATACATCTGCAATTGATTGTCTGTCGTGCTGACTCCCGCCTTTATCGTCGAGCATGCTTCGGAAGAATTATTGTTGTTTGTGCTGACTCATGCCGCTGATCCGTTTCAGGTCTTTGTATTCAGATATGATATTGTTGACTGCCCCTCTTCGAGCGGCTCGTCTGATCGCCCTGATCTCTCTCTCTCTCTCTCTTGAGCTGTGGTGTCAAATGGGTTCGTCGCGTCGCGTCGGTCATTGGTAATGCTCGCCGCTGTTCCATGAGAGAGGCCACGACGTCATTGCGAGTCGGATTTTGTCGAACTGCTGCGCCGACGCACGGTTACGATGCCGAGAGCGCGTTACGAAGGGCATCTTCGATTCGATCGCATGTTAAGCGTAAGTTGTTGGTGATGCTATCGATGTTTTGGTTGCTGGCTCGGTCGTCCGATACCGCCGCGCCCCCAGTAGCGAGTAGCATCTTGCAACGGTAATCGACCGCGCCCCTATACGCTCATATGTCTGCAGGCGGCCATATTGCTGCCCTTTTGAGCAGCTTTGTCGTAGGAGTTCGTTTCCTCTGCTCCTGGCCGCAAGAACGTAGGACATTACTTCGCAAACACAGCGTTGAATCGTCCGACCCCATGTCAACACAATTCACAACACGACTGTCCACGACAGTTCTTCACAACCGAACATCGCAGAGTATGGAAACCAACTGTTTTGGGCCACCTTGAGGACTTACATATGTGTAACGCTTCTTTGGTAGTTTGTTGAAGAACGTGTTCGTGATCATCATGCTGATCATAGCCGCCCACTGCTTTAACCAAAGCCCACGTGCGTTCATGCCCTGCGGGCCGTACTGTCAAATTGTTTTCCTGTCGTCGTCGTCGCATATCTCTCCTACCTTGGTGTTGCAATCTGCACCCACAGCAAAACACCGTTTGTGTTGTTTGGATTCTTCCCTCAAACACGTAAGGTGTCGTAGATACCCTGGATATGGCTGTCTGAGTAATAACTGTGAGGGAATTACGTCGAAGCAATGCGAATATTGAAAGATCCATTGACAACGTCAACGTATGCAGTGCGTTCGTGTATGGGCTGGAATGGCCGTGCGAATGGAATCCAAGGCTTGTGTAGTATCAGTGTCACACCTCTTGTAGATTCACCGCGCCCAGATCCCCAGAACGCGTGCCCCCCAATCAAATCCAATACTCCTCCGTCACACAGCGCATGGTTTCAGTGATTGTAATGACGTCCCAACGGCAAGAACTTAGTTCGACAAGCAACTCCTCAATCCGTTCGTCGTTGGTGAGTCCCCGGATGTTTTGTGTAGTATGACAACTCGTCGTCGTCGTCGTCGTTTTCCAGCCTGGAACGCCGCAAACCGCCAAAGAGGCCCCCAAGAAGCCCGCAAATGCTCCCAAGATCGGGGGCGCGCAAACATGGATTAGCGATCCCATTTATTTGGCGCGCCTCCCCAAAATGCGGCCGGTGCCGCCTCTCTCGGCGGCGGAAATCCGCGATTTCCGATGGAAACGAGACCCGTCGCTAATCCACGACCCTTTGATCCATGTCTGCGATCGCCTGACAAGAGGCCCAAGGAGGCCCCAATATGCCCCCAGCAAGCTCCCAGGAGACCCCAAGAATGACCAACGAAGCTCCCAAGAAGTCTCCTCATGATCCTCCTTCTAATCTCCTTCTTCCTTTCTCTCCCCATCCTCCTCTTCCTCCCCCATGTGTTCCCCGAAGGCGTTCTCAACGGCTGGGGGAACGCATGGTCCAATAGCGTGGCAATTTGTTGCCCAAACGTTCGGCCACATGGGCGTATCCTACAAGGCAGGGGGCGGCGGTGATTCGCCGTAGACGTCCTCGATGATGGAAGAGAAAGTAGGAGGAGGAGGGGGGAAGGAGGCACAGGAGGGAGGAGGGGAGAGGGGGGGACAAGCTAGTGCGCTCGCGTCACAACTGTCGTCCTGCCCCTCCCTCCCATCCCTTACCATGGCGCTGACTTGGTCTCTACCCGCGAAGGCTAATCGTGGCGGGCCTGGAACTCCAAAGAAGACCTCATCGTGCCATGCGCAATCGGAAAAGGGGAGCTGCGTACGTAGGAGGGGGGGAGGAGGTTGTCGATGAGCAGGAGGATGAGGGGAGAGGAGGAGAGGAGGAGCGACGGAGCTCCTCCCGCTCCTCCTCCTCCTCCTCCTCCTCCTCCTCCTCCTCCTCCTCCTCCTCCTCCTCCTCCTCCTCCTCCTCCTCCTCCACCCCCCCGTCCTTCTCCTCCACCTCCTCCTCCTCCTGCCCCCTCCTCCTGCTCCTCTGCCATCTCCTTCTTCCCCTCCGCACTTGGACCTTCTGGAGGGACTCGCTCGCCTTCAGGGGGATGTCCTCGAACTTTTGCTTGGTGCCCCAGCGCACCGTTCCAGGGCATATGCACTCCTGGCCCCACTCCCGAGCGGCGAACGTATCCATATCCACACCCTCGCGAAAAAACACAGTGTCCGCGGGGTCGTGACCCAGGGGCCTGGCCCGCGAGACCGCGGATACGGCTAAATCTTTCGCCCAGGACCCACAGCGATTCTGCCCTTGGCATGAAGGAAACAGGTCCCGAGGAAGAACAATCCTGGATCTCAGGGATTCCTCCAAAGGACGGTATTGTTTCACCCTGAGTAGGTTTTGGACGGCCCGGGGGAAAGGGACCCAGGGGACGACAACAGCCAGAAACCTCCAAAACCCGTTTCGTTGATGACCTCCCCCTCCCCACGGGTGAAAGCAGCGGAAAGGACACAGACATCCGATGTCGTCATCTTTTGACAGCGTGGACCTCCGAAGGCCTCGACCGCAAGGACCTGCGTTGCATCCCGAACCGCTTTCGACGGTGCCAGGGCTCAGCGAGGGTTCCAGAAGCAAACTACAAGCAAAAACCGCCCGCCGTGATCTTTTCACGACGCGAGGGAGTCGGGGGAGCGGGAGCTGATCCAGGATGGGAGCCGCGAGAACGAGGGGGGGAACCACGGGGCCTGTCGGAGGAGGGGGGGCTGGCTCGTGAGAGGGGGAACACAGGTGGCTTGGAATCGGCGATACATCGCCGATATATTCGCGATGGGCTCCCGATAGCAAAAGATCACGTTCACACGTCGTGGCGCACCTGGGCTCCGATTGGCGAGGAATCGGGCCCTGACGGGGGTCCCCCCCCTCCTCCTCCTCCCTCCTCCTCCTCCTCCTCCTCCTCCTCCTCCTCCTCCTCCTCCTCCTCCTCCTCCTCCTCCTCCTCCTCCTCCTCCTCCTCCTCCTCCTCCTCCTCCCGATTGGCCTCACCCCCTTGACGGCGCGCCCTGGCTTCCGGGTCCTGGCTCCGCTCTCGGGCGCCTGCTGGCGACGGCGCGGGCCGCCGAGACAACGCTCTCGGCGAGGCCCCTCTGCCAGAAGGCCGCCGGGAGCCGACGCGAAGACGTCTGGAAGCCCTCGGCCCCTCTGGTTGCACAGCGAGCCCGCCTTTCTCCTCCTCCTCCTCCTCCTCCTCCTCCTCCTCCTCCTCCTCCTCCTCCTCCTCCTCCTCCGCCTCCTCCTCCTCCTCCTGGGCGGAGGGGGCCATCAGGCCCCCATCGGCGATCGGCGCCTGCGCCCCACGGCCTCGTCCCTCCCCTGGCGCTCCCTCCGACGGGCCACCCACGGCAACGCCAGGGCTTGGCCGCCCCCAGAGGCCGGCGGCGGCATCGGGGAGGCACCAGACTCGGGCTCGGGGGCCTCGGGCTGGCCCGACGGGGCCACCACGAAGAGGACGAGGCCCAGCCCGAGAGTTGACGCGAGCTGCCGCTGCAGGCATCCCATGGAAAGAACTGGGCCGTCAAAGATCCCGCAGGCATCCCATGAAAAAACTGGGCCGTCAAAAATCCCGGATGCGCTCGCTCGAGTAGGGGATCGGCTATAGAATCGATGTGCCATGAGATTGATGTCCCGTCGAATCTGCGAAACATACGTCGAGTTCCCCGCAGATCTACGGACGATTATGCGTAGTTTTGCTCATGGGCTCGACGAGAACAGGAGTTATGGGGTAAACCAATTCTTCGGGGGCGGCCAAGAGGGGGGCGTCCAAGAGGGGGGGGCGCAAATCATGGCCGGCGGCATGTGCGCGGCCTAGGAGATGGCCAGGGACGTATTGAAATCAGAAGAGGCGCCATGAAATCTGGGGAGATATCATGGCCTGTGCCATGATATCCACCCCCCCTAGTCATCACCCCCCTCGTTGCCGCCCCCGACCTGCTCGACTCGTCAACAGGCGCTGCTCCGAGAGCAGCGAGGCGGCAGCTGGGCCCGGGGCTCCTGCCACTGCCCGGCGCAGAAGATCCACGCCTCGGGGGGGCAGGGACGGCCAGGCACACCGCCGCCGCTGCCCGGGCCGTGGCCGGTCTTCTCGAGGGGGGGGCCAAAGGGTAGGAGACTGCGGGTTTCTTAATAAGCGTGGGGGGTACCTCCTCGACGGGAGTCAACCTCGCCTCGTCGTCGCGCCGCGACGGAGGTCGGGGGACATTCGGCGCGCGGTGGCTACCCCCGACGGGGGTCGATGTGGGGCTGTCGGCGGGGGTGACGCCCCCCACACGCTTATTAAGAAACTCGGAGTAGGGCAGGGTTTGGCGGCGCGCAGAGGGGGCGACGGGAGCCGAGGAGGGCGAGAAGGGCGAGCAGGAGGAGGGGAGGAGGGGAGGATGAAATGGAGGAGAAGAGGAGGAGGAGGAGAGGAGGAGGAGGAGGAGGAGGAGGAGGAGGAGGAGGAGGAGGAGGAGGAGGAGGGGGAGGAGGAGGAGGGCGAGGAGGAGGAGGAGGAGGAGGGCGAGGAAGGGGCGACGGCCGACGGCCCACGGGGCCCCTCCACGCCCAATCACGCCCGTCGCCGCCGGGGGGTAGGGAAGCGGTTTCCAGACCTCCTTGCGTCCTGCCGGGGAGCCACGGCGTCGGAAGGTTCCCTCGGCCGCTCCCGGCCTCCCATGGGGCCCCTGCAGGGCCCCGCGGGGCCACCAAGACACGACCGTCGGGACCTCCCCCTCCTCCTCCTCCTCTCCTCCTCCTCCTCCTCCTCCTCCTCCTCCTCCTCCTCCTCCTCCTCCTCCTCCTCCCTCCTCCCTCCTCCTCCTCCGCCTCCTCCTCCTCCTCCTCCTCCTCCTCCTCCTCCTCCTCCTCCTCCTCCTCCTCCTCCTTCTCCTCCTCCTCCTCCTCCTCCTCCTCCTGCTCCTGCCCTGCTCCTGCTCCTGTTCCTGCTTCCTGTTCCTGCTCCTGCTCCTGCTCCTGCTCCTGCTCCCGCCACTGCTCCTCCTCCTCCTCCTCCTCCTCCTCCTCCTCCTCCTCCTCCTCCTCCTCCTCCTCCTCCTTCTCCTCCTCTTCCTCCTCTTGTTTTTGCCATCCACGACGCCTCGAACGAAGCTGCATCCTGGAGGCTGAGACTGCAGCGGCACAATATTATTACTGGAACAGGGCCTTGACCAGGTCCAAATCGAGAGTCGCTCCCACTTTGTCGGGGTGCTTCCCTTGCCTGATTTTGTTCCAGTTGCGATTGCCAGTGATGGTCGGTGGTTTGCAGGATTTGCCCAAGTTCAGCACCTAAGCTCCCGATGAATACGACCGACACTTAAGGCAAAAGAAAATGTGTGAATTATCGCTGGCCTCCAGCGCAAGGACACGATGCTGGAGCCGATCCAAAACTACACTATCAAGTCTGCTGTGGCCTCTGCACGACCCAGCGACAGGGACGGAGTGAGTAGATCCCTTCAAACAGACTCTGCAACGCCAGAAACTTGACATGTGAGCCCAACGATGGGGATCCCTCGCAGCTGCAGGAGGAGAAGGAGGGGGAGGAACACGCTCCAACCCACGAAACTCCACACGAGGAAACAAGGGAAGGACAGCAGCTGCGAGGTCCATGACACAACGAGCAATCTTGACCTTCAAATCAACAGTTTCCAGGTCTCCTGCACAAAACTGGGGGTGCCAATTGACAGCACGCTTGGCCCCAGCATCTGCAAAGCAGTTACCCTGTCGGATGAAGCGCTCACGGGCGCTGATCCCCGACTCGTCAACGTCCTTGTGAGCATCTACCTTACAGAGGCTGGAAATCTTGGAGCCCGCTCCCGACACTCCGTGTATGAGCAGCCCAGAGTACTGGAGCTTGGGCGACAGAAACCTACCAGGACCCTGGAGGAACAGGTCAACCACATTCTTACAGTCGCTGTAGCAAACCGCGTTCGACCCCAGGGAAAATTAAGGCCTCCAAACGCCCCAAACTCAGCGGCCTGGGGAGTTTGGGGGTACGGGGCCCAGACTGGGGCCGTTATTTCACACAAGAGGTTGGCTTTATCACCCGTCATGGCCAGGCACCAACCCGAACGGGAAAGCTCAACAACCGGATGCTTAAAACAACTGCCGTCCAAGAAAACGTGCCCCCAGAGACCGAGAACAGGATGGGTATCCACAGGGCCAGGAGATCCTGGGGGCTCAGCTTCGAGGACCACCCACTCGACGTGAACAAATCCATCGAACGAAGGCCTAGGAAGCTCATCTCCTGGGTGCTTGAAGGCTCCATGGACGAACAGTGGGTACTCGTAGTCAGCTGACTCCACGTCCTGAGCAAGCGTAAGGATGTCAGCTGGCACGATCGATTCGCGCTCCGCAGCACAAGCAGGACACTGCCAAAGCCTATGCCAGAGCGTGTCGTCGTGCCGACCGCACAGACCGCAGACCGAGGGGACGTCGTAACCTGCCTTCCTGGCGGCCACTCCCGTCCAGATGGCGTTGCTGGCTAAGGCCCTCATGGTGGACTTATCCTTGTAAGAGACCTTGCTGGACCTAAGCCTGGCACGAACAATATCCCAGCACAGGCGATGAGGAATCCCAAACTTAGGGCCCGAGTCCCTTCCCAAACCCCTCAAGACGGCCCCCTTGGCCAGCTGACCGACCAACCTCGGAGAGAGAATTAACAAGTTGAGGAGGCGCCCCCTGTCGTCGACACACTCACAGAACGAGGACATGCCCCAACCCAGCCTATACAGGGTCATCCTGAGAGCACTAGGAGGCCCAGAGACCTTAGCCCAAGACCAGTCATCCCTAGAAAAAAACCACGCTCCTGCCTCAGAAGCCCAAAGGAGAGAGACCCAGCAAACTGTCTAGTTTGAGTGGGCCACAGCTCCTTGGCAAATCGAGCGACGGGGGCGACGGGCACTCTCCAGGGGGGGGGGGCCCTTCCAGCAACGAAATCACCGTGAGCGAGCGGCGTTGCGACTTAGGAGAAATCGAGGACATACCGAGAGAGCAAAACAGGAGCAACTCCCTATCACTGATGCCAAAAACCTCCGCACCGCAGGCGCCGCTCGCCAGGGGGCCCGCTGTGAAAATGCGAAGAGACTTCTTCCCCAGAGCGTCCTTAAACTTCCGAAGTCGACGGGTCTTCCTTTGGGCGAGCGCGATGCGCTCCCTAAACTTGCAAGATTCCCCTCGTTTAAATCCTCGTGCACGCAGCGCACGGCCCGCAGTGTAGTCCACACCTAAGTTGACTACGGCTGGGGCAGCAGCACCTGCGAGCCCGCCCAAGTGCAGCTCGAGCTGCTGGGATACCCACATGTTGCTGCTCACCAAGCCGATCTTGTCCATGGCCAGGGAGCAACCTAAAACTTCGGTAATGGCCTGATGCAGGCCGCGAGCACTAGAGAGTAAGCCTGCAACCACGTCTTCGGGAGAACCAGTCCTGGACAAACCCGCGTCGTCAATGTAAGCATCGAAATCGGTGCCAACTTGGAGGGGAATATCGTCGAAAGCAGACATAGCGAACACTCTGATGAAGCTGGTCGCCATAGAGTAACCAGCAATGACGCCAGAGTGGGCCCAGCAGGGCCCATCCAAGATGCCCCCCATGGACAGGTACCGCACAGACCTGCACGCCTCGAGGCAGACCCTGGCGATGCAACGAGGAAAGCTAGGGCGCCAACACTGATGCTCCAAATACTCAAGAGAGATGCTTTCGTAATATTTCTTAATGTCCCAGAAAATGGAAGCAGACGCAAGCTTGGAGGCCACTCAAGATTCAGCCTTGACGGCTTGGCGCCAGACGACGTCCGCCGCGCCTCGGTGAGCGCCTGCAGCCCAGTAGGCTCTGGGATGATCGAATTCCACTGAAGGGCCAGAGGGCGACGGGCCCTGCCCCACAGACGGTACCAAGAGACAAAAACACCGATCGGACGGAAGCCTCCAGAGGCCTTGCCCAGGAGGCCCAGAAGGACCACCGAGACCCGGGGAGGAAGACGATCGATGGATTCGACAACCCACATCATCCCAGCCAGAGCCTCCAGAGCAGCGTCGTTCAGGAGGCTGTAATGACGGAGGGGGAATCCATCCACCGACACAGCGCTGGCCTTCCTGCACGAGCGGCTGAGCTTCCTTAGTTCGTCGGTCGAGAGCTGGGGCAGGGCCTCTATGATCTCCACGGGGCCCTCCTCGGGGCCAGCCCCAGGACCCCACAGCTGGCTGAATTTCAAACCTCCGGCCTGCAAAAGAGAACGCGGATCAGCACGAATCCAGCCGCGGCTAACCAGAGTGGCCGAAGCTTTCCAAGGCACAGGGCCCCGCAGAGCAAGATGGGCCCCTTTTCCTCCTGAATCGAGCCCCTCCTGGAGCCAGCCCTTCCAAGCAGCCCTGCTGCGCGCGACCGCATCCGACTTGGCCCTCGCAGCGAGCGGCGAAATGACGTCCTGAAGGAGGACTTCACGGTCCTGGAGAAACTGATCAGGATCAGAAGCGTCTAAGCAAGCCACTCTGCGAAAAAGGCCGTCACGCGCAGCAGCTGCAGCTGCAGCAGACGGAGGAGGCGCCCTGAGAGCGTCGACGATCAGCGTGACCTTACCTTCACATTTCCAACAAGCCTTGAACTCAGCCACAAGGGCCCGAACCTGGTTCTCAAGCCAGCGAAGGCCACGCAGGAGAGCGTGCTTGGGGGGCTTCAGGGGCTTGACAATATGCGTCCAATAAGTTTCCACCGGCTTGCCTCGGGAGCCGTGATGGGGCAGCTCACATCCAAGCAAACGCTCGAGGTCAAGCTCGGCCTGATCGGCCCACAGCTGGTAAAGGACAAGCAAAAGGGCGAGGGCACCATCACCATCGCCTCTCGAAGTCGCTTCCTTGGCCTCCTTCACACAAGGCGGCTTCCGAAAGGCAAGAGCTTTAAGATACAGCAGCTGGGGGTGAAAGCTCAAGCCCACAGGCCTGCGCGGGTGCAACGAGGAGCCCTCCGCCACACGGACGCTGCGAATACCTTTGCCCAGACCCCCCGAGACCACAAAATAATCAAAGACGCCAGGTTGCCCCTGGGAGGGGAAATGGGCGTTACCAGGAGCGTAAACGAGATGAGCCCCCAAATCGCACACGAAACCAGACGAATGCAACACTTGAGGGTTGAAATTGAAATCACCTGCCACTATGAACTCGCAATCTATGTTGGTCAGAAACTCCCCCAGCTTGGCCAAGACCCCTGAGTTGGTCGAGTCAAGGCCGACCGAGTGCTCCAAGTAGAGAGAACAGAGACACACGGGAGGCGAGTCGGGCGCGTGCACCATGCAAGCCTGGACCCTACCGTCGCACAAGTTGCCCCCGTCCGCTTCGTACAGGCCTAGCCAATCACGAGAGAGAATCACGACACCCGAGCTATCACCACCCTGGGGGCCAGTAATCCCTGGCACCCAGATAGACTTCCAACCCAAACGAAGACAACTCGACGAAGTTCTTGCCACAGCCCCAGGGCCCCGAAGACGGTGCTCTTGAACCAGAAGAACGCGAGCATCAGGTTCAGACTCCAGGAGGTCCAGGAGGGCGCCCCAGGAGTTCACACTAGCCGTCAAGATAGTGAGCGCGACAGCTTCTGACAGGGCCAGGACCTGGGGGGGGCCGCGGACCTGGGACCTCGGACTCTGGAGACAGCATGGCGGGCGTCAGGGGCACTGGCTTCGACTGCACAAACGAAGGAAACAAGAAAGGGCAGGCACCCTTTGCTCGCTTGCTGGCGCGACGAGTGCAGCGGCAGTGCAACGGCGGCACGACCTGGGACCCCATCCAGTCGCAAAGGTCTCGAATGACGGAATCGGCTCCAGCACCAGCAACAAATCGTCAGAAAGCACAGCGAGCTTTGGCAGCGACAGCGGAACGTCGGCCCCAGTAGCCCTTTGTCCTGACAGTTGTGTTTCAAAGCCCAGTCCAGCGCAAGGAGGTGACGAGGTGGACCCCAGAAACCGAGATCGGGACTGTCCCGAAAGCCTCGCACCAGCCAGTCCACAAGCTGGATGCAAAGCGCAAAAGAGAGAGCCAGAACCTACAACTTCTGCTAGATGAAGCCCAGCCTCACGTAGGTCAACAACACGAAGTCCCCCCACATGACACTGTGCCGAAGTCGAAGGAGAGCTCGAATTACTCGACGGAAAGACCCAATGATACTCAGCATCTCCAGTGCCTATCGGCGAGCGAAACATGGTAGAAGAAGACAGCCAGCTGCGCACACGTGTGTCTCGTAGCTCCCCCTCACTCCGCCGCTGGCGAAGCGGAGGGGGAGACCCCTGACAACTCCTGAGCAACTCTGCAACGAATCTCCTCTTGAACCTAAGGCGCCTCTGGAACATGGTCGGCACCTGCAGGCTGCTGCGATTCGCCTGAGCCCTCAGTACCAGAAGCGGCTGAGGGGCTGCTGTCATCGCCAGAAGAAGCCTCGGCAGCACCAGCCACGGCCCCGTCCTCGGTCTTCCTCTTCTTCCGCGTGAGCCTCCGCTTGTGGTCCTCGTGGCTGGCTTTGGCGGCAGCAGAGGCTTCCAGAGCTCCCTTGAACAGCTTGGAAGCGAGCTCCTGGATGGCGTCGGAGAGAGCCTGCTTGCGCGCCTGCAGCTCCTTCTCGTCACCGGCTGAGAGCTCGAACTCCTCAACCTCCTTCTGAACATTGATAAGACTGTCCAAGTTGAAGAGAGACTCGAAGGCAACTTTACCTTCTCAGAGATCCTTGATGTCCACCTGCGGGGTGCCGACAGGGCCAGTTGGAAGGGTGGCCGATGTCATCTCCTTGACCACGGACTGGTAGGTGTTGTCAGCCTCTTCCAACTCCGCCTTGCACTGCAGCACCAAGGCCTTCTGCTCCTCGAGCTCTGCACGCCAACGACACAGCTTGCCGAACTCATGCTCCAGCTTCCTCTCCTTCCGCTTGATGTCGGCAGCCACCTGCTGCGCCCGCTGATGAGGAGGGGAAACCAACTCCTTGGACTTGGCCGCCAGAGAGGACGCAAGCTGCTCGTAGTACCTGAAACTCGGCAGGTCGCCCGCCTTCTTCGAGAGCTCGGCCAGGGTGGTCGCCTCACGCACCGCGAGGCCAAGTACAGGGCCAGGAGGGAGAGCTGCAGCAGCGCCACCACGATGGCCGTCGCCAGAGCCCTTGCCCTTGCCGTTGCCCTTTTTGCCCTTGCCCTTGCCCTTGCCCTTGTCGGGGTCAGCTCCTCCTTTGCCGAGCGCACCACCGACATCATCTCCACGGCTCGCCCACTGCCCGCCAGGCGGCTTGGGCTCGACAGGGGAGACATGCGACAATGGAGACTGGAAATGCTTGCACCAGGAGAGGTGAGCCAAGTTTTTACGGCAGCCACATACCCCACAGGGGATCGAGCTGAACTTGCCACCGCGCCCGCGACCCTTGAGCTGCCAAGCCTCGGACTCTGCGCCATCGGTGTACACCCAAGGACGACGACCAGAGACAGGCGGCACCATCGGACCTGAGCGAGAGGGGCCAGGAAGTACCGTAAGAGGAACGTTATGAAAGAGAATCCAGGCGGGCGTCCTCCTCCTCCTCCTCCTCCTCCTCCTCCTCCTCCTCCTGCTCCTCCTCCTCCTCCTCCTCCGCCTCCGCCTCCGCCTCCGCCTCCGCCTCCGCCTCCGCCTCCGCCTCCGCCTCCCTCCTCCTCCTCCTCCTCTCCTCCTCCTCCTCCTCCTCCTCCTCCTCCTCCTCCTCCTCCCCTCCCTCCTCCTCCTCCTCCTCCTCCTCCGCCTCCTCCTCCTCCTCCTCCTCTCCTCCTCCTCCTCCTCCTCCTCCTCCTCCTCCTCCTCCTCCTCCGCGCACGCCGCGGGCCGCGGAGGGAAAGACGGCCCGGGAGTGCCTGGGCGGCCGGCCATTGGCACGCGGGTGCACACCCAGGCCTCAAACGACGGGACCCGTCTCACCTGGCCACGGCTCCAGACCCCCTGCCTGGAAGCAGCTTGCCACCCCCGTGCCTACTTCGAACGCCCCTGGGGCCTGGACACGGGGCCAGGAAGCCGCATGCCAGACGAACCGCCGAGCTTGAACAGCAGATGTTGCCACGAACCCCGACCTTGGAGGACAAGTGGGCGTGACTTGCGAGGAAAAGAAAAACCAAGAAGAGGACGCCTATAGGGCGCATAATGCTGATTCCCGTGTTGTCCGATTGACGCTGCGCCGCTTTAAGGCGCATTTTGCTGGTTCCCGTGTTGTCCGTTTGGCGTCCCCGACCATCTTGGAGCCCTGTTGGGCAGTCTTCGAGCCCTGGGGCTTCTCAGACCATCGGGGCCCTCTGAAGCATTCTCGGGGCCCTCTTGGGGGCCTCTGGAGCCTCCTGAAGGGCTTTTCAAGCGGAGAGCCCAAAATGTCGGTCCCTGCCCTCACTCTGGGGCCCCTCTTGGGGCGTTCCAGGGGCCTTCTAGGGCCGTCTTGGAGGCTTCTTGGGCCGTCTTGGAGGCGTTTTGGGCCGTATGGGCCCTCTCTTGGGGGCCTCTTATGCTGTTTCGGGGTGATATTTAGGGCCTCTCGGGCTTTCTTGGAGCGTCGGGAGGCCGATAAGGCGAAAACGCGAGAAATCTTCAAAAACCTATGGAAAACACGTGAACTGAGACTCTCTCGGAGCTCTCTTAGGAGGGCCTCTTGAGGGCCTCACGGAGGACTCTTGGAAGCTTCTTGGAACGCCTTGAAGCCATCTTGGGCGTCAAGAACCGGTGTTTCGGCGACTCGTGGCCCTCTTGGACCATCTTGCGGACCATCTTGGGGCCGTCCGTGCCGCCTGGAAGCGCGTCTGCCGAAATGGGGCCGACTCCGGCCGAGAGCGGCCGTCTTCTGCCAGCGTCTGCCGGCGCTCTGCTAGTGGCCAGGGCCAGATCCCGGGGGGTCCCCCCCAGACCCCCACACACACCCAAGGGAACACTAAACGGGAACCCCATCAAGGTCGGGGAAAAACATGTCGTCGGAGATCTGAACACGACGGCGACCCCTGGATGGCCTGGTGCCCGTCGGCAGCCTCCGCCGCCTCCGCCCCGCCAGGCGCTGGCACCACCGCGGGCGCGGGAAGTCTGGCCTTCGGCGCGGCCACCGGCGCAGGCGCCGGCGCAGGCGCGGGCGGGGCCTGCTCGGAGCAGGGCGATTTGACACAACAGCGACTCAAAATCAGTCCCCACACCCTCCCCGGGATCAAAAAACACCAGTTTCCCGAGCTGCGACCAGCCGTGGCGACGAGGGGGACCACGAAAGCCAACTACCGTTGTCTGAACTCGCCCTCCTCTGACCTGTGCTGCGAGCGCCGGCGCGGGCGCAGGCGCCAGCGCGGGCCGTCGCTGTCCCGCGGGCGGCGCCGCGCGCAGACCGCCTGGCGCGCTGGGCGCCAACGGAGCGCTGGGTGCCACCTCCGCGCGCGCTGCGGTTTCCCTCCTGCATCCTCGCCTTCCTCCTGGCCCTCGTCCTCCCCCTCCTGCCTCCTCCTGTTTCCTCCTGCTTCTCCTCCCGCTTCTGTTCCTGTTCCTGCTCCTGGCCCTCGTCCTCCTCCTCCTCCTTTACCTCTTTCTCCTCTTCCTCCTCCTCCTCCTCCTCCTCCTCCTTCTCCTCCTTCTCCTTCTTTTTCTCCTCCTCCTCTTCCTCAACTCTCCTTTGTTATAAATAACTCATCATTGTCGCACCCCGAGGCTGGTCAAAAGGGTGGGCTGGGCGTTTCGCCTGTTGGCAGCGGTTTCACAAATGGAGGGCGGGCAGTTCCCCAAATGCGGTTCTCGCTTCAGCGCCGCACTCTTCAAAATTTGCAAGCGCTTCACGGATTGAGGGCTAGCGGAGGAAGGGGAGCAGGACAGGAGAAGGTGGAGGAGGAGGAAGAGGAGGAGGAGACGGAAGAGCAGGACGAGGAGGAGCAAACAGCTACAGGGGCCCTGGGCCAAAAAGGGAATCGGCCGACCGAGAGCACATTCCCGGCGTTGCCCACTTGAACCACGACAAACAGACTTCGCCGAGCGGGCCCCCAGCACCCGCGACCTCTCGGCGGGGTTCGTCGGCGCTCTCACCGACCCGACCGAGACCCTCGATTCCCCAAAGTGCCAGGCCGGGCCCAGGATGTCGCGTGCGCTTCTAATCTTCTGCCGTTGCTGCCGCAGCTCCGTCTTTGGCGACCCGCTGCCGCCGCTCGCGCCCGTCCGGCGCAGAAACCTCCACAACGGCGACGTCCACGTACACCTGGCGGCCCCTGGCGTTGCCCAACGCGACGTCAAGCTTAGCCCGCTCGATTCGTTCGCGCCCGTCTGGTGCCCTAACTCCCCGGTCCCACTAGGGCGCTACCTGGTCCGTCAAGGCAGTCCGCCCCGCGACCTTGGCCACCCAAGCCGCCATCCAGCCTCGTAGATCCCCCTCAACCAGACGTTCGGTACCACTGGGCCGTCCTTGTGTTTTGCGAGCTGCGCCTCTATGGCGTGCTCTATGGACTTGGTCTGCGAGGGCGACTCCTCCTGCTTCTCCCTCAGTTTGGACCACCTGGCCTTTCGGCACTCATCTGCTGGTCGCGACCACGTGGCCACCAACAAATTTGCGCGCACCGTCAGCCTCCTTGACACAGAGCGTCAACTTCACCTTGGCGGTGATACCAGAGGCCACATGTCCTCCTCGGACCTCTTCCGGCCCTCTTCGCCCGATGTCGAGCTCGGCGGGGGGACTCTGCCGGCCTGACCTCCCTCCGCGCCCCTCCGCCTGGCGGCCTGGCTCCCGCCACGGAGGGTCATACGGAGCGCTGCCACGCGCTCTCGACCCTCCTCCGCGTTCCGCCGCCTCGGCCCCCTCCGCCTTCCTCGGGCGCGAGGGCATGGCGGGCGCCAAAGAGGACGAACTTTTCGTTCCGCCGCGGCGCGGCGTCGAGGGCGCAGGCCCAAACACCAGCAGCGGCGCCCAACCGATAGTCAAAAGCGGCCGAGCGCCTGAGCCCGAATGGCCACAGACGTCGGACAAGGAAGAAGAGATTCGTGCTGGCACACGGGATGAATAAGTACATGTGTACACACGTATGCATACACGCGTATATATACGCGCAGCCACGCACACGCATAGGTAAACCTGCATGCGTGACTACCTAAACGTACATACAAGTATACAGATGAGTACCTGTAGATGCACAAGCAGCCATGCATACAAACATATAGTCATACAGGTATGCATGCATGCATGCATGCATGCATACATACACACATGCATAGACATACCTACAGACATGCATACATACATGCATATATGAGAACACAAATGCATGCATGCATGCATGCATGCAAGCATGCATACATGCAGGCAGGCAGACAGACAGACAGAAAGACAGACAGGCATGCATGCATATAGAGACACCTATATATATATATATATATATATGTATACATGCATAAATGCATGCATGGATGAGTACATACGCACGTACGTACATACATAGATACACACATACATGCGTGCACACACACACACACACACTACATGCGTGTAGACCCATACGTATGCATGTACAAACGCTTGCATGCTTACATACACACGCATAAAATACCGTACGCGCGTGTATACACGCATACCTACATACTTACACTCATACATCCATACAAACAGGAATGATTGCTCTCATACATAAAGACATGCCTACATGCATCTACGCATACCTGTATGTGTACATACATACACATGCATAATACGCATGCAAATACGTACATTGATGCACTGCTGACACCGTATATACGTATATACACCTATACACGTAAGCGAATACATTGAAACGCATATGCATACATATACACATACACACGTACATACATACATACATACATACATACATACATACATACATACATACATACATACATACATCCATGCATGCATGCATGCATGCATGCATGCATGCATACATACATACATACATACATACATACATGCATACATATAAATGCATGTCAATATAGTGTATTAGGTTTTACTGCATAACGTACATTACAGTACAATACATTGCATCGCACGCAGGCATACAATCATACACCCATCCAGACATACACACATGCACACATGTACACACATGCATAGACATACACATGCACATGCACACACATATACGTACTGTCATTGCCCTGCTCCCTGTCTCTCCCTGCTCCCCCCCTCCTCCCTCCCTCCCTCCACCCCCCCGCGCGCCTCCGCGCCTGGCGCGCCCGCGCCGAGGAGGCCGATGTGCCGCCCAAAGAGCAGCGTGGGGCCGACCTCGACCGCGGGCGAGCGTGCCAGGGAGGCCGAGCCCGAGCACGAGCCCAAGCCCGAGCTCGAGCCCGTGCCCGAGCCCGACCTCGAGCCCAAGTCCGAGCTCGAGGAGGAGGAGGAGGAGGTCGAGGAGGAGCAGGAGGAGAAGCAGGGTGAGCTCGAGCCCAAGCTGGAGCCCCAGCCCGAGCCCGAGCCGGAGCCCGAGCCCGAGCCCGAGCCCGAGACGGAGCCCGAGCCCGAGCCGGCTTGCCATCGCGCTGACGTCCGTTCCCCGTGCATGTGTTGGTTTCGCGCGTGCTTTTGCTCGAGGTGATCCAAGATGCTCCAAGAGTGTCCAGATCTTCGGGCGCTGGCCTCGCCAATGAAAATGCACACGTCCGAGCGATGCCAAGCGACGGCGCAAAGCACGGCTTGCGAGGGCCGGGCGGGTGCCGCCCCCATGGGAAGCGACGGCCGAGCCGCGGGCGAGCGGGCGGGGGGGTGGCGACGAGGAGGGAGGAGAAGGGTGGGATGGAGAGGCCGGCGCTGACCCCCGCTCTTGGTCGCGGGGAGTTCTGGGCTGCTCGAGAGGGGGCTCCCCGACGAGGCGCGGCGGGCGGAGAGCAGCGCGGGACCCGGAAGCCCCGAAAGGCATCCGAGAACCTTCGAAGACTGCTCGAACAAGTGTCAACGCTCTTAGGAAGAGGATCCTGGAGGCCTCACGCGGCAACTCGAGATCCAATGGACGTCGGACCCACGTCGGACTTACGTCGGATTCACGTCGGATTGCGTCGGAGTCACGCCGGATCCACGTGGGACATACGCCGAAGCATCCCCGCGCGAACGTCGGCCCATATTTTACGGAGCGGACGTGCGGACGAGAGGGTACAATTATGGCACGCCGCGCGAGGTCTCCGGGATGTTCCTCGCTGGCCCTCCTTTATTATTACGGTGCGTACCTGGATCACTTCAAGCATACTGTACTTGCCACTCACGCTCGACTTCAGGTTCTCCGCTGCGAAACAGTCACTGCCACTTCCAAGAGGTGTCGCGTGACCAACGCATCCTTCCGTCTCAGTCACATGCTTACGAATAATGAAACAAGAAGGAAGGAAATAAGACATTACAACAAAAACGAGCCTTACCCTAGCGCATTTGGGGGAAGCATTCCTTCTACAGCAATTCAAAGCAGCTGAGCAATGCAAAGCAATGCAGTCCAAGGCATTGCTTGGCATTGCTTGGCATTGCTTCAAGTTGTTTCGCATTGCCCGGCGTTGATTGGCATTGTTTGGAATCGTTGGTTGGTATTGCTTGGAATTGTTTGGTTTCGCTTGATGTTGTTTGGCGCTGATTGGTATTGTTTGGCATTGTTTGGCGTTGATGTGCATTGCTTGGCATCGCTTCGCGTTGCTCACTGCCTGGTATTGCTCGGCAGTTCGTAGCTTGGTTTTGTTTGGCGTTGCTTGGCATTGCTTGGCACGGTTCGGCAGCGTTTGGCGTTGTTCGGCCTTGCAACGACTGGGGAGCCCAAGAAACAAGACAAGGAAATCCGAGAAACCAGACGTGGGAACTCGTGAAAGAAAGGTAAGAATCAAGACCAGGGAGCCGAAGAATGGCTGGAAAACAACGCTTGAAAGAAACCAAGACACAGGAAACGGGCAACGCTGGAGCCGAGTCTGGTATGGGGTGCCGCACCCAACTGCTTTTATTCACGAATCACCTTCAAAACATGTTGGGCGAAACCTGACTGGAGAAAAAAACGTAGCACACCCGACTGATAGCCGAGACCACTAGTTGCCGCGGGTTGGGCAGGCGGTTTTTTGCAAAGATGGACAGCGCCCGCGGCGACGTCGACAGCGAATCCTAGCCGAGTCCTGTTCCGAGTGGATGGGAGACGTTGTTGGCTTTCGCCACCGATCCGAGTGCAAACGATGGAAGGGACTGGATCAAGGAGAAAAACAGGGCTGGACCTAAACATTGTGTTTGGTTTGGTTTTGCTTCCTTGTTCGTTTTACTCGACCTGCTTTTCCAATACCTCCCCGCCAAAAAGAGAAGCAAAACAGAGCCGAAGTCCAGCAAAACAGCGTTTAGGTCCAGCCCGGGAAAACAAAACATTGACCTGTAATCGGCGATACGTGGCCGATTGATCGGCGAATACGCCCCCGATGGGGATTCCCCGTGCTCCTGAACACTTTGGGGCACCCAAGCCCTGATCGGCCAGGAATACCTCCCGGAGCAGTTCCCCCCACGTTGGCGCCTGTGCCCCCCTTCCTCCCCCTTGACAGACAGACAAACAGACAGACTGACTGACTGGCAAACATGACTACATACGAGAACCCAACCCGAAGACCCGGATTTCGGGTTGGGGGCGGTACGGGTTCCATGTTCTTTCCAATGCTCCCAGAGCCCCCCCCCACTGGGAATGGAGGGCAAATTGGGGCCTTCGGGTTGGGTTGGGGTGGTGTGGTGGGTGGTGAAGACACACAGACAGACAGACAGACAGACAGACAGACAGACAGACAGACAGACAGACAGACAGACAGACAGACAGACAGACAGACAGGCACGCAGACACACAGACAGACAGACAGACAGGCATGCAGACAGACTCTCTCTCGGGCTCCCACGTCGCCGGGGCGCCCCCCAGCCACGCCTCGAGGGCGCGCCCCAGCCGCGCCTGGGGGACGAGGGCCATGACGCGGAGAAATGACAGACAGACAGACAGACAGACAGACAGACAGACAGACAGACAGACAGACAGACAGACAGACAGAATCTGCAAGTGCACGCCAGCGAGGGCGCTGCAGGCAGGCGCCGTGGCGCCAGAACGTAAAACAGTACGCCACGCAATGGCAGTGGAAAAACAATCAAGCTGGAAGGGTTCCCGGCCACGCCACGATCAAATTACTGCATGCGCCAGCTGGAGGCTCCTCCCCCAAAGCCCACTGGTTTTCTAGCCACAACTCCGGCCCCCCGGCGGCCGTCTCGGACAATCCGGGCAACCCCATGACGCTCCCGGCGGGGCACAACCGCTGGAAGGCGTCCCGAGACTGGAAAACAGCCGAGGACAAACGAAAAGGTCCGAAACTGTCGTCGTCGTCGTCGTTGCCGCCGCCGCCGCCGCCGCCGTCCTCCTCCTCCTCCTCCTCCTCCTCCTCCTCCTCCTCCTCCTCCTCCTCCTCCTCCTCCTCCTCCTCCTCCTCCTCCTCCTCCTCCTCGTCGCCATCGTCGTCGTCCTCGTCGTCGTCGTCGTCCACTCCGATCCTGCCGAACGGTCGCCCTCGACCGCCCTCCTGGAGCATCGTGGAGCCGATCCCCATCCCCACCGGTGTGGCCTTGGCCCTACTCCCCAGGTGAGTAGGTATGCTGTTCCCTTCGGGTTTCGCAGGACCTAGCCCCATCTGGGGGGGGGGCCTGGAGGGGCTGAGATGCCATGGCCCACTGGGGACGGCGATCGATTAGACGAGGCTCGTCCGCGTCCTCGTCATCAGTCTGCTCGTCCTCGTCCTCGTCCTCCTTCTCCTCCTTCTCCTCCTGCTCCTCCTCCTCCTCCTCCTCCTCCTCCTCCTCCTCCTCCTCCTGCTCCTGCTCCTGTTCTTGCGCCTGTTCTTGCTCCTGCTCCTCCTCCTCCTCCTCCTCCTCCTCCTCCTCCTCCTCCTCCTCCTCCTCCTCCTCCTCCTCCTCCTCCTCGTCGCCATCGTCGTCGTCCTCGTCGTCGTCGTCGTCCACTCCGATCCTGCCGAACGGTCGCCCTCGACCGCCCTCCTGGAGCATCGTGGAGCCGATCCCCATCCCCACCGGTGTGGCCTTGGCCCTACTCCCCAGGTGAGTAGGTATGCTGTTCCCTTCGGGTTTCGCAGGACCTAGCCCCATCTGGGGGGGGGGCCTGGAGGGGCTGAGATGCCATGGCCCACTGGGGACGGCGATCGATTAGACGAGGCTCGTCCGCGTCCTCGTCATCAGTCTGCTCGTCCTCGTCCTCGTCCTCCTTCTCCTCCTTCTCCTCCTGCTCCTCCTCCTCCTCCTCCTCCTCCTCCTCCTCCTCCTCCTCCTGCTCCTGCTCCTGTTCTTGCGCCTGTTCTTGCTCCTGCTCCTCCTCCTCCTCCTCCTCCTCCTCCTCCTCCTCCTCCTCCTCCTCCTCCTCCTCCTCCCTCCTCCTCCTCTCCTCATCCTCATCCTCCTCCTCCTCCTCCTCCTCCTCCTCCTCCTCCTCCTCCTCCTGGTCTGGATCGACCCCACCTGGCATCGGCCCGACCTCGGCCGCCCTCCCCTGGGCCGACGTGCCGTCCCGAACCGTTCTCCGACGGCCCCGGGGCCCTGCGAGGGCCCCCGGGGCCCGAAAACATCCCAAAACCCTCCGCCGCTCAAGGGGGGGCTCTGGACCTCACGACGGGGGGGGGGGCGTCTCGTCACCGCTCAAAAGGGTCTGGGCCTCACGACGTCCCTCGGCGTCGGCGGGGAGCGGAGGCCCTCCCGGCGGACCACCAGCGCGAGGCTGCCGAGGCGGTCCAGCAGCGCGCCGTGGCGGACCAGGCCCGTGAGGCACAGGCCCCGGGCGGACTTGAGCGTGCCAGCGCCGCCCATGGAGGGAGGAGGAGGAGGAGGAGGAGGAGGAGCCAGGAGCCAGGAGGAGGAGGAGGAGGAGGAAGAAGAAGAAGAAGAAGACGAAGAGGACCAGAGTAAACCCAAGATGCGACAACCGATGCTGGAGTACACCCCTCCGTCCCAAGTCTCCCCCTCACAAGTCCATACAAGTCCTCCTTTCCACTGCGGGCGCCCCCCTTAAATGGAGAGCGGCCAGTCGGTCCGCCAGCCAGGCGAGGGCGCCTGTTGTAAAAGGTCCTCCCTCCACTTGGAGCACGCCCAGAGTAGTCCAATGTTGAGAAGCACGTGCCTTCTATCCGTCTAACCGTTGCAAGGTGTCAAGTCGTGGACGTATGCACCGCGGAAGTCCCACGCGAGATCCCTTCAAGGAGGCCCAGGGATGGCCTCATTGAAAAACGAGAAAAAAAATGAGGACGAGGACGAGGAGGAGGAGGAGGACAAGGAGAAGGCGGAGGAGGAGGAGGAGGAGGAGGAGGAGGAGGAGGGGGAGCAATGAGCGAGGAGCGAGGAGCGAGGAGCGAAGAACGAGGAGCGAGGCGGAGGAGGAGGAGGACGTGGTCATCCTCCACCTCCTACTCCTCCTCCTCCTTCTCCTCCTCCTCCTCCTCGTCCTCCTCCTCCTCCCCCTCCTCCTCCTCGGGCCCTCCCCTTCACGGACGTGGGATGCGCGCGATGGAGGTTTCGAGCTCCTCACGAGGGGGAAGGGGGGGTGGCCTTCTTCCTCGATTTCGACCCCTGCGGCCGGCTATCGGACCCTCAGGCCCCGAGGCAGGGGGAGGAGAGGGTACGGGATGAGGATGATGAGGAGGAGGAGGAGAAAGAGGAGGAGGAGGAGGAGAACGACGACAAGACGAAGACAAAGACGACGACGACGACGACGACGACGACGACGACGACGACGACGACGACGACGACGACGACGACGGCTACGAGGTTGTGCCTCGATGTCGGGTCTCCCTCGAACGTTGGATCGAGGGAAGGCGCGGAAAACGAGGAGTGGAAGGATGAGGAGAGGGAGGAAGACGAGGAGGGGGAGGAGAGTAAAGGGAGGACGGGTACGTTGCAGCTACTTTACACCTCTGTGCCCTTGCCGACATATCTGTGCCCATCTTCTAAACACACCTTCTGTAATACACGCGCTGATCTTTAGTATTGTTGTGTTCACGCGCGTGTACCCTTCGTGTGTTGCACGAGCGTTCAGACGCGGTAACATTAATCGCTCAACATCGGGGTAACTAAGGGGAGAGGCAGGGAGGGAAGAGGCCGATGAGGGGGTGATAGCGTGAGGCAGAGAGGGAGGGAGGAGGAAAGGGGGCGGCGAGGGGAAGGGGAGCACTAGGAACAGGGACGAGGACGAGGACCAGCACCAGGAACAGTGAGGAGCAGATGGAGCATGAGAAGCAGGAGGGGGAATAGGAGGGGTCGGGGGAAGAGAGGAAAAGGGTGGAAGGAGCGGGAGCGGACAGAGACGGGATGGTAAAGGAGGGAGCGGAGGGAGGGGGACCGAAGGGAAGGAGGCGGAGGGGAGGGAGAAGGAAAAGGAAGAGAAGGAAAGGGAAGGAGGAGGAGGATATTGATTACTGCGAGCACTACGGCCACGCTGCATGACTAAAGCATGCTGAAAGTGAGGGATGACAAGGTGACTCCATTCACGTTGGGATGGAGTCCCTTGAATGTCCTACTCCAGGAGTCCTGCTTACACGTCTTGGCCAGTCTGGGGCCCTTCCTCCGCCCCGAACACAACTCTCCACAGTTAGCACGACGAGCACCAAGCGCGTAGCATGTGCATTCCGTGCAAACAACCATCAGTGAGTCGTTCGAACACTCAACAATTTCGCACTCATTGTTCAAATCCCGAAGCTACTGCACATTGATCCGAAAGGTCTAAACGTGACTGGGACTGCGCTTGGTGCGGAGACAGGTCGAGCCTCCAATGGCGCTGAGTGCCGCCAGGAGGCCCAACCCAGGCCCACGCGCGGGGGCCAGAGACCCCACGAGGCTCCGGGGCTGTTGGGTTGGACCAACCCCCGATCTGCCAGTCCTGGGCCACATCGGGGGCAACGCAGCAGCCAGCCTAACGGCATACTTAGACAGCAAAACTGAAGCACCAGTGTCAGCCAGGGTCTCGGGGAGAGTGGACGGGCGCGATGCCGCTCCGAGCTTGGCTGCACAATCGGCCAAGTCGTTGCCGAGCCGAAGCAAACGCTCACAAAGAGAAAGATTGGGATGGTCGGGGGCCTGATGCGCCCTGACCCTCTCGCAGCACAGAATGTTGCCCCCGCCAGCGCCCGCCCCTGCATCACTGGCCCCGTGCGCGGCCTGTGAGGCGCGAGAGGCGGGCATGATCAGGCAGAGCGTGCATGCCAACCACACTGACGCAGTCGGAGAGTTCACTGGACTTCGAAAGCAGGGATCCACACACGGCGCAGGGGGACAGTCTACGGGCAGCTGCTCCACGCAGGCCCGCGCCCCGTGGCGAAAAACTCCCTCCTGGGCCTATACCGTCGACGCCCCGGCCGCGCGGCACACGTCCCGGACCGAGCCCCGATCGAGGATTTCAAGTAAGAACCGCCCAGGAAAACTTCGCCCCTAAAGCTAGCGAGAGCCTTCGGGCGGGCAAGGCAAACCCGCGGCGACAAAACCCTCAGAATCAAACTTGCAACAGTTGCCGTCGGGCCCATCGTCTTCGTCGGCTGCGGGGGCGGCAACATCTGGGGGGTGTTCGAACAGACCACGGACGAGGGCAAACGCGTCGCCGGCGCCGGGGCCATTGAGAGGAGCCATACGACGTCATCCCTCACATTAGCCTTCCTCTCCTCCAACACAGCTGGGCAACGCCATGCATGATGCAGAACGGTGTCACCAGGAACATCGTATCACGCGGCTCTTGCGCGCGCAAGAGGCCAGAGTCCTTGGCAGACCACGCACCGAATGGTTCCTGGCTGGCGAGCCGCGAATGTTTTGGACCTGAGGGCCGTGGGAACCACATCAAAACCAAAACTTTGAGCCCCCCCTCTTCCGCACTTGCGGGCGGCTTCTCGCTCGAGACCCCCACGCACACGCACACGCACACACAAACACACACACACACACACACAGACACACACACACACACACACACACACACACACACACACACACACACACACACACACACACACACACACACACACACACACACACACACACACACACACACACACACACACGCACACACACGCACCCACACACACACACATACACACACACACACACACACACACACACACACACACACGCGCACACGCGCGCCAGCTGCAGCATCATCACTACCGAGATTCACGATGGATTCTCGACGCTGGCCAGCCAAACTCCCTAGCCCGCCGCCCACGAGGCGGGAAAGAGACATAGAGGACGAGACCAGACCGACTTTGTCCAAGGCGATCGCAGCCTGCAACACGACACCCACGACCGACTCGAGGTCCGACGCAAACTCACAAATACTGTTAGCCACCTGGCCCTCCTTTCCCACCCCGTTGATCCCAACGTCGTCGATGCAGGCGTCGAACGAGAGCGAAGGAGGAAGAATTAAAGTGTCGAACCCGTCGACGGGAAAGTATGCGGGGCAGTCGCAAAATTACATCCAACCATGACACCAACACGAGCACACATCGGATGAGAGACGGTTCCAGCGAGCACCACAAGGCGAGCAGACCTGCACCCTGCTGATCACGTGGCAGCAATCGCTGGGGGAATCCCATGACGTCCACATCTCAAAGCCAGGAAATCATGAGGCACCCTTTCGCAGTACCTTACGAAAACCAAGAGGAAAAGACTTGGAGCGAGCCTACAGCCATTGTAAGGGCGCACGCGCGCCGCCGCCCGGACGAGAGCAGAATCCCCGCGGCACCTGTCCCAGGGCCTGCACACATTGGGGAAGACACCAATCGGGCGATATCCAGAGGTGGCTGTCGGAAGCATAGCAAGGATCACTGCGCGAAGTTGCGGCGGCAGCATCCCGACGAGTTTCGCGGGCCTCGCGCGGCTCGCAAGGCCTTCCAAAGCCTCGCCGGGTGAAACCGAAAAGTGGCGCGTGCGAAAGACGCCCAACCCACGGCCGACCCACGAGCAAACGCTTTCGAAACCTGCCTGTGGGCGCTGATGGGAATTAGCGGCAGGGGATCCAACAACGAGCTGTTGAGTCTGGATGGCATGGCGTGGGCCCCCCAGGGCCGCGAAACCAAATCTCCTCGCCCCTGAGCAGGGCCAGGGGGGGCCCGAAATAGTGCCCCCCCTGGAGCTGAGGGTCGCCGAGGGTTTTAAGCGCCTGGGAATCCTCGGAATAAGCGCGTGCGCGGCGGCTCCCACCCTTGAGATTCCGAAGAAGTCATGAGCTCCCATCTGCGCGCGCCTGGCCAGCGAGGCGAGCGCTGCAGCTGCCGAGAGCTGCCGCAGCTGCGCCGCCAAGACTGCCCACCAGATCGGCCAGGCTGCGCGCGCGAACGAGCCGCCCAACCAGTTTGGAGGCCCCTGCCAACAGGCGACTCAAACCAGGAAGGAGGTCAGAAACGCCCCGAACCCGAAGGAGGGCCCACAGGACCCCGGGCAGCAGGACGAACCCAGACGGGGCGATCAGGGGAGAAGAAACGCACCGAACACTTCGTCAGGCTGGCACGAAGCCAACGCCTAGCGCGCAGGGGAGGGCATCCAACGCAGCCCGAGTCCTTGCCCAGGAGCGGCCGCCAGTGGGTCGCAGGCAACTGCTCCGAGATCCCCAGATGGATAACTCCGCACCAAAGACTCTGGAGAGCTCCTTCTCGCTGAGGGTGGCCCACGCGCCGCGCGCTGCGTCGAGAAGAGTGGGTGCAATCTGGAGGCCGCCCCCTCTGCAAGCTCGAAGATTGCACTCCTCAGCGGCTCCGGCGGTGGACCGGGAAGCACCGCGGCAGGTGGCTCGGGGCGACATCTGCGCCAGGCCGGCGTAGAAGACGAGCAGCACAAGCGCATGAGGACTACAGTCGGGGCGTTGACCTAAGGAACCCGAAATAAGGAACGAGGCCCCTTTTCTCGAGAAGTTCAACGTCGATTTCCCATCGAAAACATAAGAACAGCCTGAGGCAAGCTGTGAAACACTTAAAGAACGCGGAGCCCCTCCCCAACGAAAAGGGTTCCTTCTTCAGGGCCCCGACTGTACAACCGTGACTCTGAATCTGAACAACTTGCTTGACCATCTGGGCCACACCAGCTGAACGGTCAAAGAAAGCCCATTCCCTCGGAGCACCCGCGTGGCACGCAGGAGCCCCAGCGGCAACCAACTGACCAACGAGCTTGGTGACAAACGACGAGGATTCCAGCGTAGAAGGCTCAGGGTTCCAGTCCCATCCACATACGAAGTGCCTCCCGCAAGTAAACCCCGACGCCCCTACAGCCGGAGAGATATGTATCCAAATTCCTATCCGGAAGGCATTTAGAGTCCCAAAGGCACCAAGAACATATCTAGAAAACATCACCCTGAGGGGCATGAATCCGCCCAGAGACCGCACGGAGGGGATAGTAACAGGCCCACCCCCAGGAGAGTGCATCCGTAAAGACGCCTCACGCAGGATCGTAACCCCCGCGAACGGGCCCCCTCCTGGGCCCGCAGTGGCTGGGGCCCAGGAAAATGTCCAGCCCAAACCTAAGCAAGTCTGACTGGCACGCGAAATGGCATCGTCAGGGACAAGCTCGTGCTCTGTCACTAAGACGACTGCTGACTTTACCTGCGGGACCCACTGTCTGACGGAACTCCAAGAATTGCCATTCACAGGCGGGGGCAGCAGACGGAACCCACTGCCCGACGGAGCTCCAGAAGCGGCAGCAGCAGGAGGGGGAAGGAGGCGAAAGAAGTCCCCCGACAAAGCCCGTCAGAGGAGAAGAGATGTAAGCATGTAAAGAAAAAAAAACACCCCATCGTAGGGAATCGAACTCTATACACCGACGTTTGTTCCGGCCCTGCATTGAAATTTGCACTGGAGAGCGGGTCCTGGTGTATACGGGATCCTGGTGTATACATGTTTCGTTGTTTCCCCGGGACATCTGGGGAAAAAGTATACACCACACCACCCCAGCGTCGCCCCCGACCCTCAAAAAGTCCTGGGATTGAGAAACAGCCCGCCACTGGTATGTATATGTTTCAGTTTCCAACATCGTCGCCCTACCCCCCCGGTCAGGCCTTGTCTGCGGGGGGGGGGCATTCTGACCACCAGGCTCACGCGGCTCTTCTGCAAGGGCCGCTGCTGCACGCTGATCCACTCTTGCTGCGATGCGGCCGACTTCATCCTGGACCCGTTGGCGCTCAGCCTCGCTGGGATCCTGCCCACCCTTTGACGCCATGCTGAGACCCTGCTGAAGTCGGGCAAGCAGCCCCTGATGACGGAGCAGCCGCAGCTCCAGCACCCTGTCCCCCGTTCAGCTCCAGCATGACTGTTGGTTGTGGCCTCGTCATCGTTGCCACGACGGCGCTTGGCCTGGAGTCGCGCCAAGTAAGCGGCGTGCTCTGCTCGAACGGTGTTGGGCTTCTCCATGACCGACTCGAACAGGCCCTTCGCCGCCTCGGGAATCGTATCTTTGAACTGCTGCCGACGGCGCTGAACCTTTTCCACATCAGAAGCCTCGGACCCATCGCCCGAGAGATGCTCACGGAACAGGCCGCAATCGTCGATGCTGATACTGCTAACTCTGCCGTCCAGCAAGTCACGGAGACTGACCGTGGGGCCCGTCTTCTCTTCGTCTGGTGTCGGTGAGTCCACTTCAACGACTTGGAAGTGCAGGCGTTGTACCAGCTTCGTGTGTTGCTGCTGCATGGCCTTGCCCAGATCTGCGAATAGAGGCTCCTGACGAGCCTGAAGGGGCCCCAGAACACACAAATAAATACACACAAATAACAGGATTCCCAATAGTTTCTCATATCTTCTGGGGGGTTTGTCTTCCCCCCCCACTTCCCATGTTTTCCCATGTTTTCCTGGGGATCGACGATTAATTGTGTCTGTGCGTTTTCTTCTCTCCTAAGAGCCACGCTCCCCTGCCGCTTCTTGAACCTCGCGAGCTCCATCTCCATGAGCTTACCGAGCTTCCTCATTTGCAAGTTGCACGTGCAAGCCGTTGGCCTGCTCCTGTAGCGGCTCGGGGGCGACCTGGGCTACGGAGGCGGCCATGGCGTCAAATTCGGCCTGGTAGCGCTCGACAGTGGCTGTGTCCCCGTCACCCCGGCGACTGCGATGATCAACTGCAAGTCCTTGGACCCAAATGGGTCCGTGGAGTCTGCAGCGGCGCCACCGCCACCGTCTGGCATGAGCTGTACACGTGGCCGTAGGACAGGAGGCTGCCAATGGCCAGGAGGAGACAGCAGATCTAGGCGAAACGGAAGGTCACGCTGGTGGCCCCACACCCCACGCGGCAGTTGCGGTGGTGTTGGGCGGGGCTGAGCCCGAGTTGAGCCGCAGTGTTTGCAGATGTTGCTCGCATTGCTGTTCCTCCCTCAGCCGCAAGCAAAGCACTTCCACTTGCCTGCCCACTTCTGCTCATGCTACCCTATATATACATATATATATATATAATATATATATATATATATATATATATATATATATATCACATCTGCTGCTGGTAATGCCACGGTTAGGTGCCAGACCAGGCCGGCTGAGACAGCGAGGATCCATTCCACGAAATCCTCCCCCCATGGCGCACTGCGAAGATGGACGAAATATTGCAGGGCGTAAGCAGATTGACCTGCAGACACCCTGCCGTTCTGAAACGAGTGCCTGCAAGACCCCTTGGGTGCAGAACGGCTAGGAGGAGGAGATGGACCGCAACGACAAGGCAGAGGGAGAGTACAGGAGGCCCCCCCGCGGGGGGGGGGGGGCGCGGCCTGGGGCCGCCGCTGGGGCCGAAGTGGCACCGAAGTGGCCCTGTCCCTATCGTCTCCTCCTCCTCCACCTCCTCCCACTGTCGCGCCTGTCCTGGTCCACGACCCCTCCCCCTGCTCCTCCTGCTTTTCCGCCTCCTCCACCTCCTCCACATCCTCCTCCTCCTCCACATCCTCCTCCTCCGCGCCCTCCTCCTCGCCCTTCTCCTCCTCCTATTCCTCGTCCTCCTCCTCGTCCTCATCAACATCACCACTGTCATCAGCATCATCATCATCATCATCATCATCATCATCATCATCATCATCATCATCATCATCATCAACATCAACATCAACATCAACATCATCATCAGCAGCAGCATCAGCATCAACATAACAATCACCATGCGCGGGTCTGTCAGCATGGTCAACATTATGATAATCACAACCACTATCGTCATCAGCGTCAACACCACCACAACCACCACCATCACCAACATCATCATCACCATCACCAGCATGGTCGTCGTCGTGATCATCATCATCAAAACCACCACCACAAACATCATCATCATCATCATCATCATCATCATCATCATCATCATAATCATCATCATCACCATCAGCAGCAGCAGCATCATCGTCATCAGCTTCATCAGCATCAACATAATTATGCTCATCATCATCGTCAGCATCATCATCATCATCATCAGTTTCATCATCATCATCATCAGCAGCAGCATCATCATCATCGTCATCATCGTCATCATCATCAGTCCCATCATCATAATCATAGTCAGCATCCGCGTCATCACCATCATCGTCCTCATCGTCATCGTCTTCGTCATCATCATCATCATCAACTTCGTTACCATGATCGCCATCAGCATCATATTCATCATCAGCAGCATCAGCAGCATCATCAGCGGCGTCATCATCATCAGCATCTCCATCATTATCATCATCATCATCCTCATCATCATCGTCGTTGTCGTCCTCATCACCACAAGCATCATCAGAATCAGCGTCACCATCATCATCAGCCGCAGCATCGTCATCATACTCAGCATCAAAATCATCATCATCATCATCATCACCAGCAGCAACATCATCAGCATCACAATCACCATCATCAGTGGCAGCATCATCAGCATCATCATGATCATCATCATAATGATCATCATCAGCATCATCACCATAAGCATCAGCATCAGCATCATCATCAGCAGCACCATCATCAGCCTCATCATCAGCATCTCCATCATCATGATCATCATGACATCATCATCATCATCATCATCATCATCATCATCGTCATCATCATCATCATCATCATCATCATCATCATCATCGTCATCATCATCATCCTCATCGTCCCTCGTCCTCCCTCCTGTTCCCCCTTATCCAGTTCTTCCTCCTTCTCCTCTTCCTCCTCTTCTAACACGATCTCCCATCCCCCCTCCCTCCCCATCCTCCTCATCATCACGATCACCATCATCATCAGCAGCATCGTCATCATCACCATTCTCATCCACGCCACCATCATCATCATCATCATCATCATCATCATCATCACCACAACCACTGTCACCAGTCAGCACCATAATCGTCATCATCATCACTATCCCCATCTCTAGCTTCATCATCATCAACACCAACGTCATCATCATCATCATCATCATAATCACAATCATAATCATAATCAGCATCGTCGTTGTCGCCGTCGTTGTCGCCGTTCTCCTTCTCCTCGACGCCGTCGCAGGCTTTAATCAACATCATCATCAATAGCAGTACCTTCACCGCCATCATCGTCGGAGCCTCATCAGCATCGTCGACGACTGCATCATCGACAACATCTTCAGCATCACCATCAACGCCGTCGTCATCATCATCGCCGCCGTCGTCATCAGCAGAATCACTATTGTCATCAGCAGCATCACCATCATCGTGGTCGTCCTCATCATCGTCGTCATCGCGTTTACCGGCTTCATGATAATCAGTAACGTCATCGTCGTCGCCGGCTTCACCACCATCATCATCGGCATCATCACCAAGATCATCATCAGCACCGTGGTCGTCGTCGTCGCACTCGTCGCCGTGATCGTCTTCAGAATTATCAGTGTGATCATCGTCGTCATCATCGTCGTCGTCGGCGTCGTGGCGTCGTCATCGTCATCATCGTCCGCGTCGGTTTAATCAAACTTGTTATCGTGAACACGTTCACAATCATTGTCATTTTTGTCGTCGTCGCCGCCAGCCCCATCCTCACCGTCGTCGTCATCACCTTAGCCACAATACTCATCATCATCATCATCATCACCATCATCATCATCATCACCATCATGAGCATAATGGTCGTCGTCAATGTCAGCATTATATTCATCATCACCCTCTACGTCTGCATCATCAACATCATCAACATCATCATTACGATCGTCACCCCCTTCACCCTCATCACGATCATGATTGTCGTCATCGTCGTCATGATGATCGTCGCCGTCCTCATCATCACTAGCATCGTCATCACCACCACCACAACCGTGATCCTACTCATCATCATCATCAGCGGCAGCATCATCGTCATCATTATCCTCCTCCTCATCTTCATCATCATCATCATCACCATCACCATTACCATCATCGTCGAAACCATCGTCGTCATTATATACAAAGATCACCATCATCGTCATCATCAGTATCATCATCATCTTCATCATCATCAGCATCATCATCATCGGCATCCTCGTAAGCATCGTTCTCCGCATTGGCATCATCATCGTCATCATCGACAAGGTCATGGTCATCATCAGTACAGTTTTCGTCATCATCCTCCGCATCATCATCAGCAGTCATCATCATCATCGTCGTCGTCATCGACATCATCATCATTTCGATCGTTGCCGTCGTCATCATAAGCATCGTCAGCATCGCTATTGCCAACATCATGGTCGTCATCGGGAAAGACAACAGAACCGTCTTGCCAGCTGGACCCACGTCCAGCAGCTCCCCTCAGGAGACTAGGACGGCATCATCTTCTTCGCCGCAGGCCTGGCGCATCAGTCCCGTCCCAGGGATTACATCGGGGCGCTTGTGCAGGTGGGAACCCTGGCGCACACGCGTGGTTCCTGGATGTCGGTCTGGAGGTGAGTAGGTGGTTGGGGTGATTGCCTAAACATAAATAAGCATCCTCCTCGCCGCCGTGTTCGCCATCGGCATCGTCTGCGGCATCGCCATTACCATCATCATCATCATCATCATCATCATCATCATCAGCATCATCATCATCATCGTCATCATCAAAAACAACCTCATCATCATCATCAGCATCGTCAGCAGCATCATCCTTATTATCATCATCAGCATCATCAGCAGCAGCATCATCACGCCGTCGTCGACGTCGTCGTCATTATCATCATCAGCATCATCATCACAATCACCATCACAATCACAATCACCACCACCGCATCATCATCATCATCATCATCATCATCATCATCAGCATCGTCATCGTCGTCATCGAGGTCGTCGCCATCGTGACCATCATCATCAGCATCAGCATCATCAGGAATCATCACAATCACCATCATCATCACCATCACCATCACCATCACAACCACCATCATCATCATCATCATCTTCATCATCATCATCATCATCATCATCATCACCATCATATCATCATCATCATCTTCATCATCAGCAGCAGCAGCACCACCACCATTGTCAGCTTCTTCATCAGCATCAGCACCAGCATCACCATCATCAGCAGCAGCATCATGCATCACCATCACCATCAACATCACAACCACCATCACCATCGCCATCTCCATCACCATCAGCATCAGCATCACCATCGCCATCACCATCATCATCATCCTCATCATCATCATCATCCTGCGCCAAGAGAGGTCGAGACGCCACCACACACCTACGCCCGCAGAGCTCGACAAGCAGCGGCACGACCCGGTAGCAGACCATCCGCCTCATCCTCCTCATCTTCATCATCCTCATCATCATCCTCATCATCATCATCCTCTTCATCCTCATCATCGCCTCGGCTGGGACCGCAAGCGGGGAGCGGGAGCCGCCGCCGCCGCCTCGTCGGCAGTACCGTACACGGCCGCCCCGGTGCCCTTGCCCTTGCCCGTGAACACCTCGACCCACTTGGTCTTGCTGGCCTCGGCGGAGTGGCTGGCAGGAGAGAGGAGGGAGGAGGAGGAGGAGGAGGAGGAGGAGGAGAAGGAGGAGGAGGAGGAGGAGGGAAGAGGAGGAGGAGCAGGAGGAGGAGGAGAAGGGAGGAGGAGGAGGAGGAGGGAGGAGGAGGAGGAGGGAGGAGGAGGAGGATCGAGGAGGAGGATCGAGGAGGAGGAGGAGGAGGAGGCGGAGGAGGCGGAGAGGGGGACGCTGGGGGTGCTGATGATACTGGGCGCTCGGGGCCCCCCCGGCGCCGAGCCGAAGGGAGGAGGCTGGCCGATGCCGGCCTCCCCACGCTGCCGAGCAGAGGCTCGGCCACAGACTCCCCGGACGCTGGCCCGCGGGCAGCGCGCCGCAGGCGGGCGCCGACGACGCCGCACGAGCCGCAGCCCGACGAGGCGACGAGAGAGCCCCAGGCCAAGGAAGCCCAGGGAGAGCGAGGAGAAGCCAGCAGAGGCGACAGGAAAGGACCAGGGCGAGCCCCACAGAGGCGACGAGGCCCAGGGGCGATTCCAGACCACGCCGCCACGGCTCGCGCCCCTCGGGCCTTCGGCCTCAGCGACTCCGCCTTCCTCTTGTCGAGATTCGACTTGGACCGCTGCTCCGCTTTCAGACGAACTTGCCGAAGATTACACGATTCCCGGTCTTGGTCAAGTTCTTCTGGCGGATCTTGATCATGACAACATCAGAGATGGCGACCTTACCGATGTACTTCGCCACTGACACTGCCGTGCTCGCATACACGATGACGACTCTGTCAAAGATCCAACGATCCCCGGCCGTGGTGGCCTTCTTCTGGCGGGTTTGATCTGGTGGGCGTTGATCATCACAACGCCGTGCATTACGCACTTGCCAGTGTATTTCGCCACTGACGTTGCACTGCGGAACAATTTGTCCATGGAATGTGACTCGCAGCTCGTGGCGAACATTTTCCCCTTGGAACAAGATACGCCGACTGTGGCTCCCGCACGCTGCGCCCCTCTGAAGTGCGCGCGCGGAGGGCCCCCCTGGGCAAAGAGGGGTTGGGAGGAGGAGGAGGAGGAGGAGGAAGAGGCGAGGAGGAGGGCGAGGAGGAGGACGAGGAGGACGAGGAGAAGGAGAAGGACGACGAGACGGAGAGAGGCGGCGTCGGGAGGAGAGAGGAGCCTCCCATCGGCAGGAGGGGCTTCTTATAGGGGTCCACATGCGAACCCCACCCTCCCCCTCAGAAATCGTGGGGGGTAGGGGTAGGGTTCGCATGTGGCCCCCTATTCTTAGGAGCAGGGGCGCTTCTGTCGGCGGTGGACAAGCCTCCCTTTAGTAAGCCTCCCCTTAATGAAAACGGCCTGGGACCGAAACCGGCGGACCTGGACCCGCACAAGGAACGGCCGCGACGACCTCTCGCGAGCCGAAAACGGCCAATGCATTCATCGACGTGTCAGGGTGGGAGGTCTATCCACCTCCGATTCTTGGGAGTCTTCCCCCCTCCCCCCTGCCCCCCTCTGCGCGCGGCCGGCCAAAAGCCGAGCGCGCCCTGGCACTCGCGGACCAGACGGGCGATCCGGGCAGGGGCCCGCGCCCGTGCGCCCAGGCGAGCAGTTCCAGCGCTGTTTCACGACATCGCGCCCAAACGGACAATTCTGAAGGGGCCCCAGGACACACAAATAAATACACACACAAATAAAAAAGGTTCCCCCTATTTTCCTGCATTTTCTGGGTTTCTGTCTTCCCCCCCCCACACTTCCCATATTTTCCCATATGTTCTAGGGAATCGAAGATTAATTGTGTCTGTGTGCTTCTTTTCCTCATGAAATTCAACCGCAATCCGGTGCCGCACGTCCATCTTGCAGTTTGCAGAGGAATTGTAGACAAGAAATCTGACCATCAGTCCTGGACTCTCGCACGAGACCTCGAGGCTCCAGCCTCGGAGATCGGGAAAGGGCTTCGTCGTAGCTTCGGATCTGGAGCCTCGATCGTCGGAGGCTTCGGGCGGAAGCGGGGGACGCGCTGGATTTCGCTACTTCGTGTGCTGCAGGGCGAGGAAGCCTAGAACACTGCAAGCTCAGCCCGGAAGCCCTCTCCCATTAAAACAGGGCTAGGATCGGGATAAATCGCTCCAGAGCGTTCCGGAGCGCTCTCAGAGGGTTCCGGAACGCTCTGAGAGCGGCCGCGGCGCCCAATACATCCTCCAGACCCGCCGATTCTCAGAGATTTCGAGTTATCCCGATCCAATTTTGTCCCGATCTTCCCGTCGTTTCAGGAATCCCTCTCCCATCCTCAGGGCTCTAACGAGCAATGACGGGGGGGACCGGCTCAGGGGGGGAAACATCGAGCTGGAATCGGGAGTCCATCGCGGTCAGATCAGCGACAGGCCCCCCGTGGCGAATCCGCATGCTCCTGGGCGGGGTGAGCTTGTCCCCGTCGGCGATGAATGCGCGATGGGGGGCCGCGGCACGCATCCCCTCGTGAGAATATGTTAACTCCTCATGCTTGGGACTTGCTAGAATTAGGTCGGGCGTGTCCTACTACAGGGGGATTTTGGACGAAAGATTAAAAAATAGTCAAAACAAATACTCAAAAAATTGTCTGAAAAAAATCAGAACATCGTCCCCAGACTACTTTTGGACTGTTTTTGAATACTCCTCCTGTAATTAATGGGACACGCCCGACTTAACTAAAGGGGCCCCAGGACACACAAATAAATACACACAAATGAAATGATTCCCCATATTTTCCTATATTTTTAGGGTTTTCGTCTTCCCCCCCACTTCTCATATTTTCCCACATCTTCTGGGAAAAATCGAGGATTCATGGTGTCTGTGCTTTTGTCCCTCCCGATCCATGCCAGAAGGGCCCCTGGCACACGGTGCCCCCAGGATCTCCGCGGAGGCACCCCCGGCCTCCCGCAGCAGCCCATCACGAGGTCCGCGGGGGCCGGACGAAAGGGGGGGATTGGGAAAGGGGGGGTTACGAAATTTGCTGGAGGAGGAGGAGGAGGAGGAGGAGGAGGAGGAGGAGGAGGAGCAGCTGGTTTCGGCCCCACCGAGGGGCCCATTCCTCGATACATAGCCGCCTCCGGCGCCGGGAGGCCCCGGGAAAATCAGCCACGTGAGCTGATTCTCAAACCCCCCCTTTGCTATCCCCCCCTTTCGCCCGACCCGATCCACGGGGGCCTCGGGGGCTCCAAAACTGGAGCGAGGAGCTGGGGGGGCACCCCGGGCTCGGGGCACCTCTGCCAGCCCCGAGCGCTGGCCCTGATCCCATCCTCGGGGCCCCGTCCCCCCATAGGGCTATTGAAGGGGAACTGGGACACACAAATAAATACACACAAATAAAAATATCTCCCATATTTTCCTATATTTTCTGGGTTTCTGTCTTCCCCCCCACTTCCCATATTTTCCCATATTTTCTGGGAATCGCCGATTAATTGTGTCTGTGTTTTTTTCCCCTCCTGAGTTATGTTGTTCCCATCCTACTTAAGGACCACATCCCAGAAATGATTTCGAGCACCTGGAAGAGTGCCAAAAGAGTGCCGAAACCGTGTCAAAACAGTGTCGGGCGCGTGTCTCCCAGTGCCCGACGCGTGAAAGCCCTTGAGTTTCAGTACTTTTTTTGGCGCTCGAAATTCTTTCTGGTAGTCAAGGCTAGAGTAGGTTGGAGCATCATAACCATAGGGGAACGAAGAGAATTACAAAAACTCGGATGTCCCCGCGGATTTCTCAGATCGGCGCTGCACCCCCTCCCTGGCGCGCGGAGAGCGCCAGGGGCGGCGCTGGAGGCGCCGCCAGGGGGGTCCAGCGCGGATACGAGAACTCCGCGCGGACCTCAAAGTTTTTTCCGACTCCAGGGCCCCCGAGACTGTGGAGGTACCGGTTCCTGGGCCCCCGTCCCCCTTGGGGCCGCCGTCGCGGGAAGCCCGTGCTTGCGAACAAGATGTGCATCCCGGGCGCAGTGGCAAAATTCCTGAGAACTGTTGCAAAGGCGATGTAGCCTCGTTGTCTAAACAGCTGTTGGTCGGCGGGGCGAGAGCGAGCCTCTTCCGCCAAAAGCTGGGCGGGCTGCGCACAGCTCCAATAATGAGGGAGACAGGGCACAGGCGGGCGGGGCCTCAGGCGGCCCACTTTGTCTAAACATCTATCTTGTGCCAGCTCCCCTCCTCTTGACTACCCACCAGACCACCCCAACCCAACCCGAAGACCCGAATTTCGGGTTGGGGGGGGTATGGGTTCCATACGTGTTTTTTCGATGTTCCCCGATCCCCCCCCACCGGAAATGGAGGGCAAATCGGGGCCTTCGGGTTGGGTTGGGGTGGTTTGGTGGGCGGTGACCTCTGGGCCCCCGAGGCTGGGGAGGCCGCCGCGTTCATGTGGGCCTGCAGCTCCTGCGGGGCGCGGCCGCTCCGCGGGGCGCCTGCCGAGCCTCCGCGGCCCTCGCCCGATCCATCGGCGACGCCGTGCGCTCGGGGCGCCGACGCCGACGCCGACGCCGACGCCGACGCCGACGCCGACGCCGACGCCGACGCCGACGCCGACGGCGACGGCGACGGCGACGCCGACGCCGACGGCGACGGCGACGGCGACGGCGACGCCGACGCCGACGGCGACGGCGACGGCGACGGCGACGGCGACGGCGACGGCGACGACGGCGGCGACGACGCGCGAGGCGGCGCCGACGAGGCGGCGCCGGCAGCCTCGGGGCACTCCTCCGCGAGGGGTGCGCGCCGGCGGCGAGGGCGCTGGGATCGCCGCGAGCGCTGCCGTCGCCGATCCGGCGGCGCAATCGGGCAAGTGGGGGCTGCGAGTCTCCGGGCATCGGGCAGAAGAGCGACGATCAGAAACGGCTCTTACTCAACGGGCGAAGAACGGTATAAGAGAAACTGTTTCGCCGTCGGGGGCGCCTGCCCCAGGGCGGCTGGAAAGTTTATACCCCTGCGGTGCCACGGTAAGGATATAAACGTTCCAGCCGCCCAGGGGCAGGCGCCCCCGACGGCGAAAAAGTTTATCTTATACCGTTCTTCGCCCATTAACGAAAATCGGGCATAAAAGCGACGATCCGAAACGGCTCGTACGCGGGACGACACCGCGACCCTACGCCGAAGTCCTGCGCGGGCCGCCGGCACGGCACGCCGCATTGGAGACGACGGCGCCCACGCGCGAGCTTACGCGGGCAGCTGACGCGCCGACGTCGGCACTGATGACCCCTTGTTTTGGCGTCGCTCATAGGGAGTCTTCCCCCCTCCCCCCTCGCCCCCCTCTGCGCGCGGCCGGCCAAAAGCCGAGCGCGCCCTGGCACTCGCGGACCAGACGGGCGATCCGGGCAGGGGCCCGCGCCCGTGCGCCCAGGCGAGCAGTTCCAGCGCTGCTTCACGACATCGCGCCCAAACGGACAATTCTGAAGGGGCCCCAGGACACACAAATAAATACACACACAAATAAAAAAGATTCCCCCTATTTCCCTGCATTTTCTGGGTTTCTGTCTTCCCCCCCCCACTTCCCATATTTTCTGGGGAATCGAGGATTCATTGTGTCTGTGTGTTTTTCCCTCTCCTGAGATGTGTGGATCTGGCGCGTGGAACACAGGGCCCATGCCGGCACGTTGGGCACCGGAGCGCGCCGATTCTGCACGGTGACCGGGGGCCGATCCACGCGCCCGGGTCCTCGGGGGCGCACGTCCGAGCCGAACGTACAGCGCAAACATCCCACAGCGCATCGTTGCCCAGGCGGTGTGGACAAAAAGCGCCCTCCAGCGAACATATCCTCCTCCTCCTCCTCCTCCTCCTCCTCCTCCTCCTCCTCCTCCTCCTCCTCCTCCTCCTCCTCCTCCTCCTCCTCCTCCTCCTCCTCCTCCTCCTCCTCCTCCTCCTCCTCCTCCTCTCTCCTCCTCCTCTCCCTCCCTCCCTCCCTCCCTCCCTCCCTCCCTCCCTCCTCCCTCCCTCCCTCCCTCCCTCCCTCCCTCCCTGCACACGCTGTCACCCCGTGGGGGGCCAGTGTCCACGTAGTACAAGCACGGTGGTTTGGGTGATGCCATGAGGCGGCCAAAAAAGGGGCGGTCACGCAAGCAGTGGGCATCCTCCTCCTCTCCGGGCGAGGCCTGACCACGCCCCAGCACACCCTCTCCCTCTGTGACGTCACCCTCGCCGTTCAAGCTTCCCCCGGCCGCACACATACGTTTTGGAGCGAGGCGAAGAGGGCGCCGCGGAAAGGGATGGTTTGCCAGGGGTCGGCCAGGTCGCCCCTGATCTTCCTCCATCCCTCTGGAGGCCTCTACCGGAAGCCCGTCGAGGCCCTCGGAACCCACTGGAGACCTCCGGTCCGGGGGCCTCCAGAGAAGTCGGGAGATACCCTGCGGTTCCCACCGCTGCTCGGTATGGGGCGCCAGTCCCGTCGTCCTCCTGCGCGGGCAGTGCTCCCACAGCCCTCTATCCCTTCTCATTGCACACAGCTCCTCCCTGTTTCCGAGATGCGGGCACTTGGTTCGCCCTCACAACGCCTGCAATTCATGCAATCGGGCGGTGGGGTGCCTGAATCTCTGGAGTTTGGTAGTTGACCTCTCTGCGCGGATCCACACTGGTGTCTGAGGAGGTCCCACTGACGTAGTCGGCCCCGTCCGCCGGCGCCCATGCGGCTGCAGGAAATGCTGCCTGCGGCGGCACGGCGCTCTGCGACGGGCCGGTGGCGAACGCCATGGCGCCTCTGGCATCAGGGAGCTCGGCGACGCTGGCTGCCCACGGGTCGACACCCCGAATGCGCTAGGGGTCCGTATTGGGTATGTCTTGGCTGTCGTCGTTGGTAATGCCCACGAAGCCTCCGAACGATGGCGGCGAGGGGAGCGCTGTCGATATTGTATGGCCCATGCTCCACGATGTGAACCACGCGTCTGAGCATCGTCGTGAGATTGTTGAACTCGGGATTTGTGGCTGGGTATCGTATCAGTTGCCGCACGGCTGGAGCAACGTCATGAGTTGGCTAGCTGTGACGCCGACCGATCCTCCCCCAGACATCGCAGCTCCACCGTTGTGCGTAGCTCGGAATCGCAGCGTGAAAAGCCGCGGGAGCAGCGAATCGGCGGTCTCGTTACAGCGCCTCGAGAGATCGAAAAGTTCGCGCGTAGCCTGGAAGCGCGATCCCTCGCCCAGTGAACCGAATTCAGTGGCAAGGCTCGCGATGAGGTAGGTCACGGCGTCCTCGCGCTGGCCGTTGACCATGCCTCCCCCTGTCGCATCCGCGAAGCTCATGGCGCGCGTGAGCTCGCGAGCGGCTCCACAGAGGTAGGATAACGGCAACACGTTCTTGGGCGCTGCCCTGTCGGTGGCGAGCACGCTCCACGCGAGCAGGTCATGTAACCAGTGACGGAAGGGATCTAGTGTTTCGAGCTCGGGTGACCATGAGGGCGGCTGGCAAGAGGTGGCCCCACCACGACCCCCTCCGAAGCCCTGTGGGTGGGCTCCACCTTCCGTCATGCAGGCGAGCCAAAAAAGGGGGACCGCAAAGAACATGAGGATGCTGCCCTAGACCGTCAGGATGTTCCTCGACGAGACTCCACCACGATGAGAGCTGCGGAAGTGCCTTGGGACTCGGGCCTGCTACGCCATGGCGGAGTTGGGGGCAGCCGTAGTGGGGCTGACAGCCTTGGTCGGAGCCAAGGGTGGTGAAAATGGTGCTTTAGCACTCAGTTTTCCACTCGGGTGGTGCGACGTACTCGCGAGGACCGCCGGCACCGTCGCACACATTACGAGGCACTGTAGTAGCACAGGGCAAAGCCTCGCCGTCATGCCCGACGCGACGCTGCGGCCAGCACATGTGGGGTGCGATGGGTCGGGGGCGTGTGCTCCACATCGCGTAGCAGCCTGCAGCTGCGAATGCCCTCGCGGCCGTTTCCTCGAGGCGACTCGAACGATGTTGCTTGGCTGGCCTGCAGCTGCGAATGCCCTCGCAGCCGTTTCCTCGAGGCGACTCGAACGATGTTGCTTGGCTGTGAGCGTCTGAGGCGAATTGTCCGAGGACTTGCAGAACAGCCGTAAGGACAAACCGCTCAAGGATTGGAGGGTGCTTTGAATTCGGAGGTTAAGGGTGAGTGCGCGTCCACATCGCACTCTGCGCGCGTGCCGTGGATCGCCAGCAGGGATCGCTCCCAACTCCGCTACCAACCAGAATTGCGGCGGGGAAGCTTGACGAGAGAAAACAGTGCGGCAATAAGATGTAGGCAGTGAGCTCTTCAACTCACCAATATATGTTTGATACACGGCGGCGGTTACGCAAAGCGGTAGCAGAGCACCAGATCTGAGTGCAGGCAGGCAGAAGCCAAAATGGAGGGAGGGAGGAGAGCGGAGGGAGGAGCGAGAAGGGAGGAGAGAAAAGGGATGAAGGGAGGAGGGGAGGCAAGGAGGAAGGGAGGAAGGCAGGGAGGAAAGAGGGAGGAGGAGGGAGGAGGGAGGGAGGGAGGGAGGAGAGAGGAGGAGGGAAGAGGAGGGAGGGGTGAAGGGATGGAGGAGAGTAGACGAGAGGAGGGAGGAGGATAAGGAGGACAAGCAGGAGAGGCAGACGAGGGGGAATGGGAGGGGGGGGAGAGAGAGAGAGAGAGAGAGAGAGAGAGAGAGAGCGCTGACGAGGAGGGAATGGAACAGGGAGGAGGTGGGGGAAGGGGGAGGAGGAGAAGGACGGGAAGGAAGAGGAGGGGGAGGAGCCCGAGCGTAAGGATGAGGTAGATGGGGAGGAGGAGGAGGGGACGGGGAGGTCAGAGTGAGAGAGGAGGGGGGAAGGGAGGGAGGAGCATCCGCAACAGGAGCGGGAGGAGAAGGCTTCAAGACAGCAGGTAATTTGGATGGAGTATTAATGAAGGGTTGGTGGATGACCTTCCGACGGAGCGTGCCCATCCCCCCCTCCCTCCTCCTCCCCCTCCTCCTGCTCCTCCTCCTCCTCCTCTTCCTCCTCACCCTCCTCACCCTGCTCACCCTTCTCCTCCAACCCTTCTCCACCCGTTCCGACAGCACGTGCCCTGCTGAGACGATGGACAGCCAGAATCACCTATGACTCCCGAAAGCCGACGGAACAGCATACAGCACAGCAGACGAGCAGACAGACATACGCTCCTTCCATGTTATGTCGTCTGTCAGGTTGCCAATCCAGACCTTGAGATCTGGATCAACCCATCGGGTCATTGTAGCTGGGTCCTCGCAATAGCAAGCGCTGAAGCAAAAGCGCGCAAATACGATGAAGGATAAGACAGAGAAAGACGATGCAATATGCACACAGCGATACGACGCAGAAGACAATAATACAATCTGCAGATAGTGCAAGGCGGATGCATCCTGCAAGGAGAACAGAATCCAGGAAAGCACGGAAGACTGCCGAAGAGCCGCGCGCGACAGCAATTGCAACTCGATCAGGCCCAACGCCGAAAATCACCGCCCAAAACGGCCGACTGGGGAAAACCCGAACCCAAAAATGATGTCTCACTCTTGAGTTAAGTCGGGCCTGTCCCTCGACAGGAGGAGGATTCAAAACTAGTCAAAACATAGTCTGGAGAGACGATGTTTTGACTATGTTTGTTCGACTGTGTTTGAACGTTTCGTGAATCTGCTTCACTGTTCGCCCAAAATCCGATGTTTGTTTGGACGAGGCCAGGTCGAGAATCTCTGCGACCCCACGGCTCTGGAGTTTGGACGTCCGAAATGGGTACGGACAGAATGGGAACTATGCCCAACAACAAATGTTGTCCCAAGCCAACAGCGGCCGCTGCTGGGCAGGCGGCCTTCTGTCTCGAGTGGACACAGGCCGCGGCGGCGCGGACAGCGAATCCTGTTCAAAATGAACAGGAACTGTTGTTGGGCATTGTACTGCAGGTCCGTGCCGTGTCGACCCTGGCGTTGGTTCCTGACACCGCGCTGGATCGTTCAACCTTGAACGATCGGCCGCTGCCGCAACGTCCGATCGTTCAACATCGACCGATTCTGGGCCGCCGTCGGCGTTCAACGTTGAACGCCCGCGCTGGGGTCGCCGCTGGTCGACACGACGCAAACCTACCGTACCCATTCTTTCAGTATCCATTTCGGGCGTCCAGATGGAGGGTGTCTCGGGCGCCGCAGCCTTCTCGGAGCGCCCTGGATCGCTCCGAGAGCCGCCGGGGACCGCTCCGGAACGGATCCGTCCTCGCCCTGGCCCCGTCCGAGCAGTGCTCAACCACGAGTGTCGCCCCAAACCAACGTGCCCGACCTGACTCTCGAGTCCAGTCGGGCCTGTCCCTCCACAGGAGGAGGGCTCAAAACCGGTCAAAACACAGCCCGGAGACGATGTTTTTTGATCATTTTCCGACCACACTTGAATGCTTTGTGAATCTGCTCCAATGCTCGTCTGAAATGTTTCAGTCGAATGTCTTGTGAATGTGCTCCATTGTTCGTCCGAGATCCGCCTGCAGGGGGGCGTGCCCGACCTTGTTCGTCCAAGATCCGCCTGCAGGGGGACGTGCCCGACCCGACTCGTGCCTCCGCCGCTCCTCCGCCGCCCCTCCGCCGGGCGGGGCCCGCCGCCTCTCGCACTCCCGCGGGCGCGGCCGCCACCCGGCGAGAGGGCAGGGGGCGCGCCGAGGCCGATTCTCCGCTCCTGGACCGCCCCCGCTCCGGGGGGGGGGGGGGGGCAGAAAAGGTCCGGCAGGGGCCGAAGATCGAGGATCGAGGAGGGGGGGATCGAGGAGGGGGGATCGAGGATCGAGGAGGGAGGATCGAGGGGGGATCGAGGAGGGAGGATCGAGGAGGGAGGATCGAGGGTCGAGGATCGAGGAGAAGGGGGGGGGATCGAGGAGGGGGGATCGAGGATCGAGGAGGTCTGGGATCCTGGGGGGCCCAATGGGGGGGGGGGCATGACCTGGAGGCGGCGGCGGCCCCACTGGGGGTGACCCCCCCGTCTGGCGCTGCTTCCGCCCAGAGCCAGAACGGTCAGACGAAAATCGCCCTAACGGCCCCTGGAAAAAGGACCCCTCGTCGTCGTCGTCGTCGTCGTCGTCGTCGTCGTCGTCGTCGTCGTCGTCGTCGTCGTCGTCGTCGTCGTCGTCGTCGTCGTCGTCGTCGTCGTCGTCGTCGTCGTCGTCGTCGTCGTCGTCGTTCCCCTCGTCCTCGTCCTCGTCGCGTTCGTCGTCCAGCCCTCGTCCTCTTCGTCGTCGTCGTCCCAACGACGACGCCTAACAGCTGGGGTCGTTCCGTAACCCCACCTGGGCATACCCCCTCCGCGTACCCCCAGAAATCTTGATCGCAGGAGGTACCCCGACAGAGAACGTGCTGCTTGGTGCGAAGGTGGCGGGCCGCTGACGTCGCAGACGCGTCAGCCAGGAGCCTGGGGGGCCTGGGAGACAAGCCAGGGCAAGACGAGGTCAAGTGCAAACAGATGTGAACCCTACCCCTGCATGTCAGATATCATAAGAAACAGAAGCAAATTGGGGCTCAGAACTTCAAGGATGTCTCTGGCCAAATGAGCCCCAGCGGGGGCGTCCGATGCCGCAGCGTCGATTGGACTCGTGGGAACAGGACTCGCAAAAGGTCGCAGGGCAAGGGGACTCGGATGAGACCCCGCCTCCACCTCCTAGGCGAGAAAATGCGGCAATCCGCTCTTCTGTTCAGCAGAGGACTTCCAAGCCTTCCGAGACGGCTCGCTCCAGTGTAACTGCCCCCCAAGGCTCGCCGCCGACTGGCGGCTCTCGACTCCATCTTTCGCACGAGCTTCGCGCTGTGGGCTGCCTCTGGTTGGCCCGGGGCCCGCGAGACGCTCGTCGCTCGCTGGAGACGCCCTGTTCTCGGCCATCGGCCCCCGCCGCTCGCCAGAGGGCGCCTGGCCTTGAGCGCCCGCGCCGGCGTCGCCGCACCAAGGGCAGCACGAACCTGCCGCACAACTCCCCGCCCTCGCGTCCGGTGACGGGCAGGGCCGCCCGCGACGTGCAGTGTGCAACGGGGGCGTACAAAAATCACGCCGCGAACTTCACGCCGGGTGGCAGAGGATGGCGAGGCGGAGGGCCTTTGCAAAAGAGCGCACGAGAAGGCACCGTGGAGTTCCTTACCACCCTTGCACCAATCGAAGCCGCCAAAGAAGCCGCCCTTCGGGAATCCGTAGTTGACCCCCTTGCATGAAGCACCGCTCAATCATATGCGAGAAATGCAGTGCCCATGAGATTCTTCCAGATCGGATGGACACCAATGTGTTGAACGAGAACATGCGAGCATCAAGAGCGCCCCACGACGTGGCCGACCCGCGTGACGCCACTCCTCCCTCTCTTCCTCCCCCGTTCGACGGATCCTGCCTTCTCGTCCTCCTCACCCCTTCTCTGCAACTCCCTCGTCCTTCTCGCCCCTGCTCACCCTCCTTCGGTGCTCCTCGTCCCCTCGCCCTCCTCACTCTCCCTCTCGGATCCGCTTCCCTTAGGGGAACAAAAAGTGACATAAACATAGAAACTCGGAGGTCCGCGCGGATTTCTCGGATCGGCGCTGGACCCCCCTCCCTGGCGCGCGGAGCGCGCCAGGGGCGGCGCCGGAGGCGCCGCCGGGGGGCCCCAGCGCCGATCCGAGAAGTCCGCGCGGACCTCCGAGTTTTTATGTTTATGTTACTTTTCGTTCCCCTATCCTCGCCCCCTCGCCCTGTTCGCTCTCCCTCTCGGCTCCGCCTCCCTGGCTCTCCCAAGCATGAAGAGGCGCTGGGACACACAAATAAATACACACAAATAACTGGATTCGCCACATTTTCCCGTATTTTCTGGGTTTCTGTCTTCCCCCCCCACTTCCCATATTTTCCCATCTTCTGGAGAATCGACGATGAATTGTGTCTGTGTGTTTTTCCCCTCCTGACGCTCCCCCTCTCGGCTCCGCTATTCCCTGTCCCCTATCGTTTCGTTCCCCTATCCTCGTCTCCACCTTTCGTTCCCCCCTGAGGGATGGGAGGGAGGGGTAGGATGTCAGATATGACGCGAGCGCACCTAGCTTGCCTCGCCCCCCAGACCCCCGACGTCATGATTTTTTCATGACGTCGACCCCCCGAGGTCTCGACCCATTCCCCGGGACCGGTTTTTCGTCCCGAGTCGTTTTCTGACGGCCCCGAGGGCCGGCAAGGGCCCCCAGAGGCCGAAAATCATGAAAAACCTCCCGTCCTGATCTTTTCATGACTCGAGGGGGTCTGGGCCCCTCGCCCTCCTCCCTCCCCCTCTCGGCTCCGCCTCCCTGGCCCTCCCAGGCACCGCGGCGCACAGCGCGGCGCCCGCGCGCGGCCGCCCTGGCCGCGCCAGGAGGAGGAGGAGGAGGGGGAGAAGGAGGAGGAGGAGGAGGACGAGGAGGTGGAGGAGGAGGAGGCGGAGGAGGAGGAGGAAGGAGGAGGACGAGGAGGTGGAGGAGGAGGAGGCGGAGGAGGAGGAGGAAGGAGGAGGAGGAGGAGAAAAGAGGAGGAGGAGGAGGAGGAGGAGGAGGAGGAGGAGGAGGGCCTGGGCGGGCCGTGCCACGAGGAGCGCTGCGGCCCGCGCGGCGTGCGCGGCGCGCTGGCCGCACACGCCGCGCAGGCGGGCGCGGCACGCCACGCCGCACCGCAGCGGCCCGGGCCAGAGAGGAGCCAGGGACGAAACACGAGGCGAGAGGGGGGACAGGAGAAAGAGGACGAGAGAGGGAGAGAGAGAGAGAGAGAGAGAGAGGGAACGGCAACAGAAAAAGGAGAGAGAGAGAGAGAGAGAGAGCGGACGAGAGACTGGCAGCCTGAGGGGGCTGGAAGGGACCCTGGCCCTGCTCCGCGCCGGCATTTGGCAAGAGCGGGCGCGCGCCTTGAAGTACCCCTTGCCACCTTGGGAACCCTTGGTGTTCTGGGAGCCGCCGCCCCAGCCCTGGTCAGCAGGAGCGGGCGAAGGAGGAGGCTGAGGGGGGAGCGGGAGGAGGAGGAGGAGGCGGACGGAGAGGATTCCATGATACTCTCTGCCCCTTGAATCCCCTGCAGGCCGATCAAGCATGTTACGGGATAAAGGCTGATGCCGGGCACGAATGCTGCGAGGTGCAAGCGGGCCCCAGGAATCAAAACTCCAAGGCCGCTGGCCCCCAGCCTGAATCGCAAATTGGAACGTTCCCAATTTCTCACGGCGAAACGGTGACACCCATGAAACCGTTGGGAGGCCACGAAGCACGCAGCAACACCTCCACTGGCAGCACTCCAATGAGTATCAGAGTCACCCTCGATCCCTGGCCAACAAAAAATACCGATACCCCTCTTGAAACTCGTGGGACCTCCGAAAATGCTGCACCCGTTCTGACATTGGAGGAGGAGGAGGAGGAGGAGGAGGAGGAGGAGGAGGAGGAGGAGGAGGAGGAGGAGGAGGAGGACACGAGGCTGCGAGCGAGAGCGGAAGGAGTAGAGAAATTCGCCGCAGGCGGCAGCGGCGACGCGGCTCACACCCTGGCCTCCATTCCTGCTTCGAGGAGTCCTGAAACTCTCCCGGAGGGCGGCGCAGAGAAGGGCAGGGAGGGAAGGGGCCGGAGGAGGAGGAGGAGGAGCAGGAGGAGGAGGAGGAGGAGGAGGAGCAGGAGCAGGAGGAGGAGGAGGAGGAGGAGGAGGAGGAGGGAGGAGGAGGAGAGGGATGAAGAGGAGGAGCAGGAGGAGGAGGAGGAGCGGTGGCCACCAGCTCTGCGATCACATTCCGCGCGTTGGGATTGCGAATGGGGGCTCCACTCTTCATCTCGGTTCTGGGCTTCGAGTCGATAGCGGTCATCGCTTCCATCTGCGCCGCCCTCTCAACTCTGGCACCACCATCACGCTGATGCGCCAACAGTCCTCTGTCCACAAACGCTGGCGATGGCACTTCTCCTGCATGCAAGTCAATATCTGGCCGCCAACACTCTTCACCGCCCCGCGGTACGCCGTCGGTCTTTTCTTCTGTTCCGATGGGATGCTCATGCGGGCCGCTATCGCATGCTCCAAGACGACCCAGCAGCGCTCGTGTGATGGCATCATCCTCTGAGGGTCGTCGAAGCCCTTGGCTTCGTTCAGCGCCTTCCCCTCCGCGTCGTAGTCTCGTCCCGACTGCCGCATCCCGCTCAGGTGAGGAGGCTCCTCTGCCACCAGAGCTGCGGTCTCGAGAACTCCTTTCATCCTCCGAGAATCTCGCCGTTGATGCCGACGACTGCCTTCGCGGTGGCCACCGCTAGCTTGCGAACCCGCGCGCCCGTGGAGCCCGCCGCCCGCTGCTTCTGCGCCAGCCCCTCGGAGTTTGACGGACGGATTGCATTCGCTGACGCCTCAATCACCCTCGCGTGGCAAGGAGTGCTACTATATGATAATGAGAATCAACAAGAGAACACAAGCTACAGTCCGCACAACACGGGCACGATATAGGCGACGGAATCACCAGAACCGAAAAAAAGCCACCGAACGGGCCTCCCAAAGTCAGACATGAACATGGCTGTCGCTTACCCCGGGCAGCACAGCGAAGTTTGACATTCGCGGTCGTCGAGAACGCTCGGTCGCACCACGGACACTGATTGGTAATTGCTGCGCTCCGATAATCAAAACATATGCCATGTTTCCGAAACTCATGAAGTCGAAGCAACTCACGTGCAGGATGTGCATGCACAGATGGGGCATAATCGATCATACGTTCACACTTGTAGAGATACTCTCGCGGAGGTAGAGCAAATAAGGGATCAGCCAGAGGAACACCGAAATCAAGCACACTCTCTTTGGGGGGTCGAACAGCGACGCCACATCGAAAAAAGCAAACCACCCACATCTACGAAATGCTTCCCTAGCAGTTCGATCGATACGGCCTAACACGCCCAAGCCCTTCCCCAGGTGCTTCAGCCACGGGTTACTTCGATGCGTTGGTTTCCCTCGCCGCGCAAGCTAACCCGCCCCATACACAGGGCCCGTCAATACTCAAAGAAGAAAAGTGCGATCCTGAGAATGCTTAGCCATATGTTGTAGCCATCGTAGTCGTCGATATCCGAGAGTACCAGCAGTGGTAAATACATTCAATCGTCATCGAACTGCATAGTTACTACGGGTAGGCCAGTACGTTAGACTCATTTCACTATCATGATTGTTGGTTGTCACCTTCCCATCAACAGAGCCCGAGCATGCGCAGCGATAACACCAGCAGCACGTTCGGCAGCCCGATCTGAGAGCCCCCAAGCCTCCCCTCTCGACAGGAAGGTGTTCGCCACCATCCCATTGAATACCACCTGGTTGGAATGGGACCATGAGCAGGAGGAGGAGAAGGAGGAGGAGGAGGAGACGGAGGAGGAGGAGGCGGAGGAGACGGGACGGAGGAGGAGGCGGAGGAGGAGACCTGCTTGGGATAGAAATGTGCATGTACCGATGAGACCCCTTCCCGCACGCCCTGAACAACGCTGTTCTCGCCAGCAGTTTGGCACAACCCTGTCGGGACACTGTAGCGTGCGTGAAGCTGCGCGTCCCACTCGGAAATCCGAGCGACCGCATCCTTCGCGTCTTCGCAGAGGCACGCGCGGAACATGTCGCCCGCATACGCGCCGTGGCTGAATTCAGCGACAGTTTGCGTCACCGTCTCTTGCATATGAAGAATCCACGATCTGCCTCACTCGAAGAATTCTGAATCAACCTGTCCACCCACGAGCCCAGCACGTTAATGAACTGGTCGGGCGCAGCCACATTCCCTTGAAGATCGCCACATCCTAACGACATCAGTGCCCAATCACCAGCATCCGCACGAAGAAAACAGAACGCCTGAGAATGTCGCTGTCGTAAAAGCGTCGCGCCGCCAGGCACAAGAGAGCGATCTCACACCTCGCCCAAAGGAAGAGGAGGAGGAGGCTGAGGAGGGGGGCGAGGGAGGGAAGAAGGGGAGAGGACGGGTACGGTGGAGGAGGGGAGGGGGAGGGGAGGGGAAGGGGGGAAGAGGAGAAGGAAGAAGAGGAGGATCGATCGATCGAGCTCTCGGGCCAGTTCGGTGCTGTACCCCTTCGGCTAGAGCTGAACGGCATTCAAAAAGCTAGCGTAGCCTAGCTGTGTTCCCTTCGTGGAAAGGGGATCGCTGGCGTCACCGAGACGCTCTGGCCCTACCTGCACCGACCTCCCAGCGCAGGGGTCTGCGGGCAAGGCAGCACCCGAGGTGACGGGTCCTGCCCACCCCTGTCCTGGGCCCCTCTGTGCCTGCCCGTTCGTTTGGGCTCGTGGGGGGGGGGTCGAGGATCGAGGAGGGCGTCTCTGAGATCCTGGCGTTCTCGCCCAGTTTTGGGCCCCGTCGCCCTCACAGATCGATCCGACTCGAAAAATGACACCAGAAGATGGTATATGTGGCTGCGGTCGAGATTGTTCGCGATGCTGCAACTTTTTCCGCAACGTCGGAGGGGGGGGCGCGCGCAGCAAAATAGTTCCGAGATCGCGGGCGCTGCTGCTGAGGAAGATCTGGCGCGTGTTGCTCGGGAGGGGCGGAGGGAGCCCACCTGGCTGCACGAGTGCTCTGAAACGGGCGCTCGCTGCGAACGCCCTCGGCACGGGGCGAGGGATGGAGGACGGCGGATCAGAGCGAAGACGCATCCCGTGCTCAGGCGTCGGCCACCTCTGGCCCGTTCTCTGCGCCACTCCCGCGAGTAATCCACGGCACCCAACAAGCAAACGTGTGGGGGGGGCGTCGCGGGAGCGGCGGGCCTCTAGCCGTGTACACAGCGGACTCGGGCTACGATATGAGAGGATTGAATAAGCTGTAGGCTGTAACGATGCCGAAGTCGAACGTGGCCCTCTGGGTAGACATCAAGAAGTCGAAGCAGGGCAAGATATAACCAAGGTAGAGAGTCACACGACGGCAGATGAGCTCATCAAAGCTGGCGTGGATCCCCTGTACTTCATGGGCAGCAGCCTCGCGGACGACCTTGCAGAGGGAATCAACAAGGAGGTGCAGGTACCGAAAGCGGGGGCGAGGAGAGCTCGTTGGGCGGAGGGAATCGCGTCGGCTACCAGAGGGAGAGCAGCGGCTATGTTCATGGCGGCAGTGGAGGCGGAGCCATCGCAGCCAGTGTCGGAGCCGAAGAAGAGGGTGTCAGTTAACAAAGTGGTCCGCGTGCTCAAGCTGGTGCAGGACACGAAACATGAGACGAGGGAGGAGGCGAAGCTCTACGTGTGCGAGAATTTGCGGCTCGAGGGCGTCGAAGTCCAGGAGCGTCGAGTGGCTCGAGGATCGTCGCGTGGTGATGGTGCAGGCGGAGGCGACCGCGCGTGTGGCAACGCAGGCTCAGGGGGGCGCGAGTGGGACATGAGGCCATCCACTCGAGCCAGGCGCAGGGGGGAAGCGAGAAGGAGGAGGAGGAGGAGGAGGAGGAGGAGGAGGAGGAGGAGGAGGGGGAGGGGGAGGAGGAGGAGGAGGAGGAGGAGGAGCAGGAGGAGGAGGAGGAGGAGGAGGCGTATGTCCTTGGACGTTCTTGGACGGTGCCTCGCGGGCCGCCCACGGCGGTCCCACGAGGCTGAGCCGCGCGCGTGCAGTGGGCGCGCGCGCAGCTCAGTTCCTCGCCTGCGCGAATCGGTATGACGCCACGCTGGAGGCCCACTGCTGCACTTCGCGCGGGCCACTCGGGCGAGAGCAGCTCAGGGCGCTCGCGAGGGAGTGCAACGGGGTGGTGCAGCAGGCGGGCAGAACCTGGCGAGGACCGAGCAGGGGATGCGACCAGGAGGTTCGCAGTTCGCGACGGACTGGAACGAGATGAAAAGACTATGAAGAAGAAGAATACGAGATACATAGGAAGACGAAGAAGAGGAAGACGAAGAAGAAGAAGAAGAAGAAGGGCGTCTGGTCAGATCTGTGCGCCGTTTGCGTGCGGAGCTGGAGAGAACTGGCTCGCAGTCATCAGCAGCAGCATCATCAGCATCATCAGCATCATGATCAACATCATCATCATCACCATCATCAGCAGCAGCAGCAGCAGTATCACCACCACCACCAACAACAACATCAACAACATTAGCATCATCAGCATCATCAGCATCCTCATCAGCATCGGCAGCATCATCATCACCAACACCACCACCACCATCAGCACCAGCATCATAAACAGCCGTCGCATCATCATCAGCAGCAGCAGCAGCAATATCATCAACATCATCCTCATCATTCTCATCAGTAACATCATCAGCATCATCATCATCGTCAGCATCAGCCTCAGCATCGTCATCAGCATCAGCATCATCATCATCATCATCATCATCATCACCATCATCATCATCATCATCATCATCATCATCATCATCATCATCATCATCATCATCATCATTATCATTATCATCATCATCAGCAGCATCATCCGCATCGTCATCATCATCATCATCGTCATCACCGAAAGTTGCCATCGGTGTCATCATCGTCGTTGCCATCATCTGCATCACCCTCAGCATCATCATCAATATCAGCATCAGCAGCATCATCAGCGTCATCAGCATCATCAGCATCATCCTCGAATTGCCATCATCATCATCAGCATCATCATCGTCAGCGTCATCAGCAGCAGCATCACTAGCTTAAAAATCATAGAAAATAAGGAGAATCAGAAGAATGTGAATAATAAGAAAAAGAAAGAGTAATCCTCATCAGCCTCATCAGCATCATCATCATCATCATCATCATCATCATCATCAACATCAGCATCATCATCAGCATCGTCATCGTCCTCAACGTCATCAGTACCATAATCACATCATCACATCATCACGGATGATCAGCATCATCATCATCGTCGCCGTCGTTGTCATCATCACCATCATCCTCATCATCATCAGCATCATCATAGTAAGCATCATCGTCAGCAGCATCAGCATTGCAATCGTCGGCCTCATCATCATCAGCATCAGCATCATCATCATCATCATCATCATCATCATCATCATCATCATCATCATCCTCATTATCATGATCATCATCATCATCATCATCATCATCATCATCATCATCGTCATCGTAATCATCATCATCATCATCATCATCATCATCATCATCATCGACATCAGCAGCAGCAGCATCCTCATCATCATCAGCAGCAGCATCAGCATCAAAATCATCATTTTCATCCTCGTCCCCATCAACAGCATCATCATCATCATCTTCAACAACATCGCGAGCCGCAACGATAGAATCGTCACCATCACCACCATATGTATATATATATATATCCTCAATCCACTGGCTCGTCGTTATCGCCCTCGTTGCATCCGCACTCATCCTCATCGTCATCGCCCTCCTCATGATAATCAGCCCCTTCGTTCTCATCCTCCTCCTCCTCCTCCTTCGCCTCCTCCTCCGCCTCCTCCACCTCATCCTCCTGATCATCATTGTAGTCCTGCTCCGCCGCATGATCCTCTTTCTCCTCGTTCTCAGCCTGCTATTCCGCATCATCATCATCATCATCATCATCATCATCATCATCATCATCATCATCATCATCGTCATCGTCATCGTCATCGTAATCATCATCATCATCATCATCATCATCATCATCATCATCATCATCATCATCGTCATCATCGTCGTCATCATTGTCATCATCGTCGTCATCCGCATTATCATCCACCGTGTCCCCCCATACACGTCCTTATCATCCCTCCCTCCCTCTCCTGCTCGATCGAACCCTGCTCCCCGCCCGTCGCAGCCGCGGCGGCGACGCTGGCCTTACTACTGCCTTTGGGACCTCGGCGCGGGTGAACGGGGGGGGGGGGGGGGGCGCGACGCAATTCGCAGACGCGCGGCGGTCTGCAGTCCACGTCCCGCTACGTCGCCTCCTCCTTCTCCTCCTCCTCCTCGTCCTCCTCCTCCTGCTCCTCAGCCTCCTCCTGCTCCTCCTCCTCCTCCTCCGCCGCCTCCCCCTCCCCCTCCTCCGCCGCCTCCCCCTCCCCCTCCTCCGACTACTCCTCGCCTCCCCCCCTCTTATGTTTACTGATCGTACCACAAGCGATGCGTAGTCCCACGATCCATTCTAGCATCAGCGGTACCACGATACGCCGTATAACTAACATCACTGCCCTGCCTGACATGACGAACGAACAACACACACCCATACCCATAGGGAGGTCGTTGGGAGGAGGACTGGCTATGGGTATGGGTGCGGATTGTCGGACCCTGGGGAACGCTCCCGTTCGAGCGGGGACCCCCATCCGACAACACGCACCCATAGCCCTCTCCGATCCCCCTGTGTGTATGGGTGTGTGTTGTTGGTTCGTCATTACAGGCGTTCCCACATCAGTGACTCTGCGCGCAGATGCCCCTACTTTGGTGGTTCTTTAAGTGATGGGGAGGGTCTGCCGAGATCTCGCCCAGTGACCGCCCACAGGCCCCGTGCACTGGCTGGGTCGGCCGAGGTTTCGCCTGCTGGCCGGGCCTGCCGAAGTGGCGCCCGGTGGCCGTCCGTGGGCCGCCCACGCGGGCGCCTCGAGGGCGCCGCGTGCGCTGGCTGGGTCCGCCGAGGTCCTGTCCGAACGGCATGGCGCAGCTGCAGTGTTGAACGCTGTGTGATGCAGGCTACTTTGGTGCCATCAAAGTGGTGCGAGCTATGCGGTGCAGGTTTTGCGTGATGCAGTCCAGGCTGTGTCGCAAACTAGACAGCCATGCGTCGTAAGCTATGTGACGAACGCCACGTGATGCGAGCTGTGCGATACAGTGGACCCCACGTGGGTCGCCAGTGGGCGCCCACGTGGGGTCCACCGAATGCGCTCTGATCCACACGACATTACAGGGCAGTTTCTAATACATGGGATGTTTTGAAATATGGGATTTGTTTTATACAGGGTTAGCTTATGAATAAATTTATGCATGAACTCATCGTGATTTTTAAAATTAACTCCCTGCATGCTTAATACATGATCCGCACGCGGAGCCTGTATTAAAAACGGCACTGTAGACTCGATCCCGATGCCGAAGCCAGACGCAATGGTTCACCTCCGCACACTCATGTCTCATGGTTCGGCTGACCAATCGACCATGCAAAATCCGAAATAGCAGAGTCCTGGCGAAGCCTGTTTTCGCACCGACCTCCACCACCGCAGCCCTGTCAAATAGTATTGCGCGGATCCCTCGCGTCGCCGTGGTATCACAAAGGCACGATCGAAAAACCCGTGCCAAATAGAACAACGCCGGCAATACGCGCACACATATCGCATCCGTCCAAGCCCGTTGGTACGAAAAAACGATATCAACACGTTTTGTTCTTTAAATGGTCTGCATGGTTTCACTGCGCGCGCATTCGCTGAAACCGATTTAAAAAAAACAGCAACAAAAATGTTGGTAGCTCGTTTGGGCCCCAATGTTTTTTTAATTCACGAAGCAATGTTTGCCAGCGTGGACCCCAAAACAACGAGATAGTGATTGCACTCTCGATGTGTAAGATATGTGGTGTGAACAATGAGGTGCAATCGACGTGGCGCAATCGACGTGGTGCAAGCGGCGTGGTGCAAACTGCGAAGTACAAGCTGTATGGTGCAAACAAGATGGTGTCAGCTCCGTGTTGCACAGTACGTGGTGCACGATATGCGGTGTGACCTATTTGGCGCAAGTTGTGTGATACAACCGACCTGGCGGCAACAGGCGGCAACGGGCGGTGACGGGCAGGAGCGTGGCAAATGCTCGACGCACCCACCCAAGCTGCACAGGGCGGCGACGTGAGGGAACGTGGCGAGTCCTTGACGCACCCACACAAGCGGCAACGGGCGGCGACGGGCGGCAACGGGGCGGAATGTGGCGAATCCTCGAAGCACCCACCCAATTCTTTTGAATGGTGAATATAAAAGCCCCCAAGAACTGCTTGGGAAATTTTAGCAAGCGCGGACCCCTAACAATAGATGATTGCACTGTGGATGCGTAATCGACGTGGCACAAATAATGTGGCAGAAGCTACGTGGTGCCGTTCAACTTGCAAAAATTGAAGTCGTCAACTCCACTGCTCGCGCAATCACCCCACGCCCCCACCCCACCCACAACTTGTTTTGAACAATTCATGCGGCCACGATTGGGGTGACTACTTGGCATTCGCTGGCGCGTCTCTGCGATTGCGCTATCGCACGCAAGCTCGCGCGCAGAACGGCCAGCTGGTTTGGCACAACCGATGCGGCCGCGACGGCGCGTACCGATAGGAACTTCCCAGCGCGTCTCAAAGGCCGCGCTGGCGCGCGGGCATTTCAGCGCAGGTCGATGGTTCGGGCGGGCGCGGTATCATGATAACGTCGATGATGCCAGCAACGGTAATGATAGTAGCGAAGGTGGTGGCGATGATGACGATGACGACAGCACTACCAATGACGGCACCTATGCTGGTGACGACGATGACGATAATGATGTCCATGTGTCGGTGATGAGGGCGATTGACTGATGATTGTGGCAATGGCGGCGATTGACGAGGGCGATAGTGGCGGTGACGCGGCGGCGCTCATGAGGGTGATGGTGAGGAAGTGCGCGCGCGGAAAAAAAAAACATGGTAGACTTTCTGTCGAAGCACCATTAACTTCATATAACGTTGAAAATTTATATCTTGAAACTGTTCGGAAACCAATGGACTCGAAGTATTTCGACACGCGCGAGCGGCGGCGCGCACGCGTAACCCGCATGGTATTATTCGACACACGTTCGTACACTAGGCGCATGCTGGATCAACGCGAATGTACCGCGTGATGAGATATGAAATCTGGACAAGACTCCTAAATCACATGGTTTTCTTCTGATTTCAACAGATGCGCGCGGGCAGAAATCTGCAAGATCTGTGATGGACAACACACAAGGGTTTTCATATTTTGATGCTGAGATGCCTGTACAACGAGTGTGCGTTGACACGATTTCGACATGTGCGCGCGCGGTGGTTTCGTGTCATTTTCTGTTTCCAAGGATTGTTGGAAAGCTATCTTTTGAGACAAGCATGTGTGCGCGCACAGTACTACTGTTTGACAGGGGTGAATTCATGTGGGAGATGAACAATGGGGAAGAATCATATACAATTTGTCGTATCCCAGGGCGGGGGCAATAACTTTTGGGGGGGAAGGGTGGTAGAGTTTATTAATTTGTTTACAGAAAAATATTCGTGGCGCGAGCTCGAGGCGGCAACGAGGCGGCAACGGACCGGCAACGGGCAGCAACGTGGCGAAACTTCACCAGACCCACCAAGGCCACGAGGCGGCGACGAGGCGGCGACGAGCGGCAACGTGGCGAAACCTAGCCAGACCCACCAGGGGCACGCGGCGTCGACGAGGCGGCAACGGGCCAGAAGGTGGCAAATCTTCGTCGCACCCACCTCCTCTCTCCTCCAGTTGGAGGAGGAGGAGGAGGAGGAGGAGGAGGAGGAGACCCGATCCCATCTGGCAGGTCATCCGAGGCGCCCACATCGCTAGATGCCCTATCGCCGCGCCAGAGCCCGTGCCCTGGCATCCCGTCGGCAAATAAGGCGGAACCGGCCTGCAGCCAGCCGAATGGCTCGCGATGTGCTTTGGGCCCCCTCGGACCTGAGCTTGTTGAGGAGGAGGAGGAGGAGGAGGAGGAGGAGGAGGAGGAGGAGGCAGCAGCGGCCAGCAACGGGCGGCAACCGGCGGCAACCGGCGGGAACATGGCGACTTCTCGATGCACCCACACACGAGCGGCGGCGGGCGGCGGCGGGCGGCAGTGGGCGGCAGCGGGCCAGAGCGTGGCGAACGTCTCGGCGCACCAGCGAAAGATGCTTGACAGCGCGGACCCCAAGCGGTGAGTTTTCGCACCCTGGTGGTGGAAGCTATGGATGAAGCTGTGTGTGCACCCGCAAGCTCTGTCAGAGCATGCCATGCCGGGCACGAGCGCGCTTCCCCGCACGCGCAGGCCGGCACCATTGCACGACCATGGGTCGTCAAAGCGTGTGAACATAGGTGATCACACGAATATTAAATTTCAAGGACACACATGTCAGGGTTGCTAGGCGCGCGCATTTCCCCTATCATCCTCAACGAAACAAAGGTCATCATCATCGTCAGCATCATCCTTGCCATCGTCATCAGCATTACTATCATCTACATCACACCATCTTTAGCTTCGTCGTCATTCTCACCATAATTGTCATCATCGTCATCATCGTCATTGTCGTCGCCCTTGTCATCATCGCAGTGACCATCGCCATCGTCAGTGCTGTCATCGTCGCCGCAGTTGCCGTCACCATCATCACCCACCATTCCGAGCCATGGATCTGAGAGATCCTTGCGTGGTTGCGCCAAATGGCTTGTGCCAAGCAGATGCGGGCGGGTGGATGGGTGGGATACTTGCGTCAGCATGTGGATGAGGAGGAGGAGGAGGAGGACGAGGAGGAGGAGGGGGAGAAGTGGCGGAGGAGGCAGAGAATGAGGATGAGGAGGAGGAGGAGGAGAAGCTGGCACTCCGTATTCTTCAAAACTAGTTGCACCACTCAGGTTGCACCACATAGCTGGCACCACACAGGTTGCGCTGTACATCCGCCACCGTGCCCCGGGGCACGAGCTGGAGCGACCTCAGGTCCATTGGGTCCTCCGTCCCCCGTCCTGGGAATGGAATACTTAAGGGCCAGGACCCAAAATTCCCGAATTTCCCTGGGCATGTCGCGTATCCACGCATCTTTCTGCGTGACTTTTGCAGAAGCAGGAGGGCCCCACAACTGGCCAAGGGGGTCACTGTAGCCCCCCAAGACGGCCTCAGAGGGCCCCAAGACGGCCCAAGAGTGCTCCGAGACGCCCAAGGTGGCCTCAAGATGGCCCCAGGAGACTCTACCCCAAAAAGGGCCCCAAGATACCAAAATCATGGACTTCCCATGGGTTCTGGAGCGACTTCAGCATTCTCGCCTTCTCGGGCTTCCGATGAGGCGCCCGAGATCGCCCCAAGATCGCCCAGGAGGCCGTCAAGAGGGCCCGCAGACGGCCCAAGAGGGGCCTGAGAGTCCCTAAAGATGGCCAAGACGCGTACGAACGACATTTCGCGCTCTCCGCCCCAACGTCACCCCCGAGACCACGATCTACTTCTCGGACTGGTTTGGGCCGAGCTCGCACGGGCACGAGTGCAGCAATGATGATACTAAAAAGGAAAGGCCGCGACTGCGAATGTGAGAGAGAGAGTCAGAGACGGGAGAGAAGCGGGGCGGTAAGGATGGCGAGAAGCAACAAGGGAAATCTGGGGGGGGAGGACGGGCGTCAAGATTTCAAACCCAGGTGGCCGGGCCCCGGCGAGGGAAGCGACAGGCGGGAAGTGGTGGAATTCTGCGATGAGCGCGTCACGAGACGCCGCTGAGATACTCAGGCTGATGCGTCGGCTCACAACTTTGGTGGAAGGGACGGGGGGAAAATGGGGATGGAAGGGGCAGAGTATGCAAAGATGTGGGAGATGGCGCTCCACCGCTTGCAGGACGGCACAACTGCGCGGCTCGCCTTTACCCCCGTGGTTGGGTTTCCAGTCCTGCGCGGGAGAGCGCGCCGCTGCACAAATGCAAGAACGCGAATGGAGAAAAAAAGGCGTCCTCACTCTCCATCTCGTCCTGATTCTATGTTACGATCATCCTCTTCCTCCTCCTCCTCCTCCTCCTCCTCCTCATCCTCCTCCTCCTCGCTCTCGTCTTCCTCTCTCATTCCTCCCACCTCCTCAACCTTTCCTTCATACTCCCTGTTCCCTATCTCCCTTCCCCATCTTCTCCTCCTCCTGCTTCTACTGTTTCTGCTCCTCCGCCCTCCCGTCAAGCTCGCCAAAGCGTAGTGCTGGTCGGATTCCAGAGCGGCTCCGCAAACAGCCCTCTCTCGGGATGTTTTTAGACAGTGCGGCTGCGGTTCCAGTCCGTGCAGCAGCCTTGCGCCCGTCATCAGAAGGCGCCGCCGCAACGCAATGGGGTACGTCCTCCTCCTCATCCTCGTCCTTCTCCCCCTCCTCCTCCTCCTCCTCCTCCTCCTCCGCCGCCGCCGCCTCCGCCTCCGCCTCCGCCTCCTCCTCCTCCTCCCAATCCTCATCATCCTCATCGTCATCATCCTCCTCCTCATCATCATCAGCATCGTCATCATCATCATCATCATCATCATCATCATCATCATCATCATCATCATCATCATCATCATCATCATCGTCAGCATCATCATCAGTATTGGCATCATCATCATCCTCATCATCCTGGTCATCATCCTCATCATCCTCATGATCATCCGCATCATCATCATCATCAGCATCATCATCAGCATCATCATCCTGACCACCACAACCACCATCATCATCATCATCATCATCATCATCATCATCATCATCATCATCATCGTCCGCATCATCATCAGCACCATCATCATCATAAGCATCATCATCATCATCATCATCATCATCATCATCATCATCATCATCATCATCCTCATCATTCTCACCACCACCACCACCACCACCATCATCATCATCGTCCGCATCATCATCAGCACCATCATCATCCTAATCATCATCATCATCATCATCATCATCATCATCATCATCATCATCATCCTCACCATCAACAGCAGCATCGTCATGATCACCACCACCACCATCATCACCATCATCATCATCATCATCATCATCATCATCGTCGTCGTCGTCATCATCATCCTCATCATCCTCATCATCATCCGTATCATCATCATCCTCATCATCATCAGCATCATCATCCTCATCATCATTATCCTCATCATCCTCATCATTATCATCCTCGTCAGCATCATCATCAGCATCAGCATCATCATCGTCATCCTCATCCTCGTTATCATCATCGTCGTCATCAGCAGGACCAGAATCAGAATCATCACCATCATCATCAGTATCATCAGATTCATCATCATATTCATCATCATCATCATCATCATCATCATCATCATCATCATCATCAACATCACCATCATCATAGTCGTCTTCGTCGTCATCAGCATCATCAGCATCATCATCAGCGTCAGCACTATCATCATCAACGTCATCATCACTATCACCATCACCATCAGCATCACAACCACCATCATCATCGTCGTCATCAACAACAGCAAAATTCCTAAAATCACAACTGCCCTAGTAACAATCATACCCATCGCTATTATCATCAGCATCACAACCATGTATGCTATCACTATCCTCATTACCACTCATCGTCATCATCACCATCACAAACAGCATCATCACCAACAACAGCATCAGCAGCACCATCATCAGCAATAATATCATCATCATCATCCTCATCATCATGATCATCATCAGCATTAACATAATCAGCATCAGCAGCATCAGCATCATCCTCAGCGCCATGATCATCATCATCATCATCATCATCGTCATCACCGCCAATGATCACCAAGTGTCAAAATCGTCATCGTCATCGTTAGCGTCAGTGTCGTCGTCATCTACAGCGTCGCCTTCACCACCATCATCATCATCATCAGCAGGAGCAGCATCATCATCAGCATCATCGTCATCCCCGTTCCCATCCTCCCCCGCCTCGTCTTTTTCCTCCCCATCCTCTTCCTGCTCCTTCACCTCCTCCTCCTCAGGAGGGAAGGGAAGGAGGTTTGGGGAAAAAGAGAGAGAGGTCAAAGGAAGAAGGAGGGAGGAGAATCCCTGCGTCCCCTGAAGGGTTTGCTCAAGGGGCCCAAGGACACACAAATAAATACACCCAAATGACAGGATCCCCCATCTCTTCCCACATTTTCTGGGCTTCCGTCTTCCCCTCCACTTCCCACATTGCCCCATATTTTCTGGGGAATCGACGATGAATTGTGTCTGTTTTTGTTTCCCCTCCTGACTCGCGCTCGTTTGCGCGCACACCTGTCCTTCGACATCCGCCGGCCGCTGACGGCGCAGAGCACGCTCGCGCTGCCGCTGGGCCCCGAGGCTCTGGCTGCACGGCTCTGCCATGCCCACTCCCGCCGAGAGCTGCCTGGGCTCCGCGCGAGGCCAGCGCTCTTCGGCTACACGCAAGAGCGACCCTGGGTAAGAGTGACCTTTGGTGCGCGGCTTTCGGGGGGCCGCGTGGGGACCAAACCTGGGCGCGCAAGCCGTTACTCCTGCTTCGTTTTCAGCCATCTGGGGACCCATCTGTGCCCGCACCAAGGGTCACTCCGGCGAAAGGTCACTCTTTACGTCCGGTCGAACTCTGAGCGACAAGGGCTTCTCGATCCTCCACCCCCGGTCCTCATCCCCTCCTCCCTCCTCCCGTCGTCCTCCTTCTTGTTTTCCCTTCCCGTCACGCTCTGCAGCTTTGGCCTGAGCAGTCACTGCACTTCTGCTCGCTGTGCGGCCGTTCGGCCACTACCGACCCCAGGCAGTCGATCGGTGGATGCACCCAACGCTCCAAGAAGGGGCTTGGAAACCTCCATCGAATTCGTCGCGGGGTATTCCCAGGCCACAAGGGCCCAGCGGCCTCAGTCATCGAGGCCACCGCCAGCCGTGTCCGACGCACTGCGGGGCGTCGGTTGATTCTTGGCTCTCTGTAATCCCCCGAGCCACTGCGACTGTGGCTGCACAAAGCGTTCAAAGCGGTCCTTATGTTCTCCCTCCTCTCGATGTGGAAAAATTCTGGTTGGAGCCACCACACAGAGATGCACGCACGCAACGATGCACGAAACCTCACAAGCACGCGCGTGAATCATCCCAGGCCCGACCCACTTACCCACGCCACGTCCTGCTCCTTGCGAACACGATCAAAACCTACACGTCGGGCTAGAATACGCCAGCCAAACTGCACAGATACAACTCACAGTGTTCACATCACATCACACACGCACACAGGTTGGCAATCGCGGCCTCGCGCGCAGCGACGTCGCGGAGCAATTCGAGGAAGCGGCAGGAGGCCGCAGCGGCATCAGCTGACGGTGATCTGCTGGCACAGTTGTTGGCACCCTGTCTGCTGTTTCCGCCTGGCCCTTCTTCTGCCTGCCCGCCCGCCCCGCCGGCCCTGGCCTCCCGCCTGGGCGTTCGTCGTCGTCTGCCTGCTTCTCCCCTCCTCGTCCCCTTCCGCCGGACCGCGCAGCCTGCCCGGAACCAGCGTGGCGGCATGTAGGGCTTCGAGTAGGGTGCCAACCAGTGTTGCTCCTGTGGGAATTCCTTGGTTTTGTTACCTAACAGCTTGTGCTGATAGGTTTCTAGTGGGCTCAGTTGTTGGCACGGGATGCGAGACACCGCGCGCCAGCCCTCTCGCCGCCGCGCGGAGCGGGCCTCCGCCGCCGCGCACCCGCTGCGCAAGCGGCGACAACCAGTCTGGCACCAGGCGGGGGGGGAACCCTGGTGGGCCCCCAAGAGTGTGGGCCAGCTTGACCCAGAGAGGCCTGAGCCCCCAGCAGGGAGAGAGAGAGAGAGAGAGACAGACAGAGAGAGAGGTAGAGAAGAGAGAGAGAGAGAGAGAAAGAGAGAGAGAGCAGGAAAGAGAGAAGGGCCCGCGCAATCCTGGGAGCCGGGAAAGAAATAGCGTCTGATGTACAACAAACAACTTAGCTGTCTCTGCCCGCAGCAATGGCACTTACGGAACGGTACGGCACGAACGAAAAACTTGAGCCTATGCCGAGGGAGGCTCAAGGAGCAGGAGGAGGCAGCAGCGGCATCAGATGGCGATGAAGTTGTTGGCACCAGATGCGCCATACCACACGTCCACCCTCTTTCGCCACGCGAAGTGGGCCTCCGCCGCCCCCTCCAGCAAGACGCCGTGGAGCTCCACGGCGGCGTTCAACGCTGGCCAGCCCCGCCGCTGCAGCGACCCCTGCCTCGAACGAGGCTGCACCGCGCCATGCGCAAGGTTCGCTCCTCCTCCTGCAGAGCGCAGACGTCGCAGCCGCCGCGGTTCGCGCTGCCACAGCCTGCCCCGGCCGCACTCGGTCGATTCAGCGGCGCGGCCTCGGGCCGCGGGAGGAAGCCGATCCCGGGCACCGCCGCCACCGCGCGACGGCACGCTGCAACTCAGGCCACAGCTCGATCGGACTGCGCCGTCGAGCCGCCGCGTCCCCCAAGGACGGACGGCTCGGGCTGCAGCGCGGCTGCTGGTCGGCGCTCCCGGGAGGCGCCGCGGCGCGCAGCCTGTGAAAGCTGTGCGGGTCCGTCCGGGGCGGGCGCCCGCGGCGCCGGGCCCCGCCAGGCCGCCCCGCGAGGCCACCGCCCCCTTTTGCCGCAACAGCAGCCGGCTGCCCGCATGCGCCCACACGCCCGCGCGCCGCGCCAGCCCAGCTGCCCTCGGGCGCCGATGGCGCGCGCATGCTGGAAGTCAGCAGGCTCGCCCCCGCGCCAGGCGAAGCGGCGGCGGCCGGCGCTGCGGCGGGAAAGCAGTGGCTCGGTCTCTCAGCTGCGGGGACAGCTGGACGGTGGGACCGTCTGGGCAGGATGATCGTTTTTGTTTTGGTTTGGTACCCGTTCGCGCGCCAGAGTAACTGAGTGATAAACTCCCTGGGGCAATGCGAGGGGTCGGCCCGCTTCACCTGTTGCCGCTTAGGAATGTCCCGCCGCATGGCAGTCCGCAGATGCCCCAGCTGAACGCAGTGCTGAGCAACAGGGGCCTTGTCTCGGTGTGAAAGGTCGGTGGTGGGAGTGAAAAGGGCTCGTGGGCCCAGCGGGAGCGAACGAGGAGCGGGACTGCGACCGTGGGCGCCAGGCACGCGAGCCGAGATCGCCCTGAGGGGCGTTCGGCCTGCTGGAGCGCCGGCGCGGCTCGGCGGCCGGAGCCTCCTCGCCAGCTCCGCCGCCTGCCAGGGGTCCGCTGCGTAGCCTCCGTCTGAGCCTAGGCGGAGACCGCGACCGCTGGTTGCGGTGGGGCCTGGGGGGGAGGATGCCATCCCAACGCGGGATCCACTCCAGCAGGGTCGACCTGGATGGAGCGTGCGCGCTGGAGGGCGCAACTGGGTGCCGGCCGCCAGCAGCGTCTGCAGAACTCGAGGAGGGCGGCGGGGAACGGCGCCGAGCTCGCGGCCCAGGTCTGGGTGGTGCTGAGCCCTGCGGGCGGTCCAGCGCACGCGCAGAGGGCGCCTACGGTTCTCGCCATCCAGCCTTCCGTCCCCCCCGAAGAAGAGCTGCCCTTGCACAAGGAGCTGCAGCCGCAGGTTCTCAAGCGCGCGCAGCTCGTCCACGGCTGGCGGCGAAGAGCGGCACGAGTGAGACGACAGGGTTAGCGACTGGAGCCTCGAAGCCGGGTGCCACGATCATGGCGCACACACACACACACAGACACGCAGACGCACACCCACACACATACACACACACACACACACACAAACAAACAAACAAACAAACAAACAAACAAACACACACACACACACACACACGCACACGCACACGCACACAACAACAACAACAACAACAACAACAACAACAACAACAACAACAACAACAACAACAATCATTTTACCCGAACGCGTGGTGTTCTCCCCAGTGCCAGGGTTTTCATACGACACCAGGCAATACCCCCACTTCGTGGGGGGGCATTACAAGCTCTACCAAATATCCAAACGACTCTTCGCGACCACCCAAACCCAGCTTCCCGCCCTATGACGTTGGGACACTTCACTTCGTGGCGTGCGGACGACCGTGGCTACTACACTGGCGTGGGGTACACACCCACAGAACTTGGTCACTTATTCGGGGCGCGCATGTGCCCAGCATGGTGCAATTGTGCCATACAATACATAATACAGAGAGACGAATGTGTCCCGCATGGTATTATTTGACAGGGATGATGGCCCTGGCAGGTGCGCAACCGTTGTCGCAGAAGTTCGAAAAAGTTGCTCGCAAAAGCCCGTTTGACAGAAATGTTTAAAAAGTGTTGGTTTTCCTACGAATCCGCAAGAGCGCGCGGGATGAGATTTTGACATTTTTTTGTTGAAAAACCATTGGTTTTTTGATGTTTTTATGTTAAAATCGCTCCGAACACTAAGCTTTTGGAAGGATTTCGTCTTGCGCGCGCGAATGTCCACTTTACCTTATTTTTTGCAAGGGATTCTTGAAATTTGATTATATTAGAACAAGAAATGTCATTTTATAGTGTTTTTTGCAAGGGAAAGCGGGGGGGAACAAAACAACCGGATCTGATCACATCGAATTACCTGAGGCTTCCTCACGAAAATGATGAAAATGTAGCTGCGGCCTAGGCGCGGCGGGGGGGCGTGCACCAGGGGCCCAACAATAATTATTCTTTAGAATTAATAATGTTCAACAACAACAACAACAACAACAACAACAACAACAACAACAACAACAACAACAACAACAACAACAACAACAACAACAACAACAACAAAACTGTCGCGTTCCGTCTCCGCTATCACATGTGACTCCCGACGCCCCCATGCCTTCACACTATCGCCAGCGAAAGATAAAGCGAGGTCCATGGGCAGGTTGTTGGGTCTGGTGGACCCGTCGCCCTTGCTCATGCCTCGGCCTCCACCTGCGACCCACACACCGTGGCACACTGATGGGCAACCCTCCCTCCCCTCCTGCCCCTCCCTCCGTCGCCTTCCTCCCTCCCCTCCTCCCCTGCCCCTCCTCCGCCCCTGACCTCCTCTTGAAGAGCAGGGGGAGCAGGACATACATCTCCGTTGTACCTTTGCAATCCCTCTGTAACGCTGCAGCTGCTGTGCATGCACTGTTCGCTGATAGGCCTCGACTTCACGACCCCACAAAAAAAATCAAAGAGCAGGAGGAGGAGGAGGACGACGACGCCGACGACGACCACGATCAAAACCGCGACGACGACGGCGACAACGGCGACGGCGACGGCGACCAGAGCGACGACGGCGACCATGCCGACGACGATGACCACAGCGACGTCGATGACCAATCCCAGGACGACGACGACGACGACGACGACGACGACGACAAACGACGACGGCGGCGGCGGCGGCGGCGGCGGCGGCGACGGCGACAACAGCGACGACGACGACGACGCCAACGACGACGACGACGACGCCGACGACGACAACGACGCCGACGACGACGACGACGACGACGACGACGACGACGACGCCGACGACGCCGACGACGACGACGACGACGACGACGACGACGACGACGACGACGACGACGACGACGACGACGACGACGGCGGCGGCGGCGGCGGCGGCGGCGGCGGCGGCGACGGCGACGACGACGACGGCGACGGCGGCGGCGGCTCGGCGACGACACGGCGACGACTACAACGACCACCACAGCGGCCCCGACATCCGACGACCTCGGCGACGACCGCGACGACGGCCGCCTGCACCGTACGCGCCGGCGGCGCCCCGGCCCCGGCCGGGGCCGAAGCCGTCGCCGCGGCCGTAGGAGCCGTCAACCCGACCGCCGCGGCCCCCGCCTACGCGGCACAGCGACGACAACGACGACGACGACGACGACGACGGCGACGACGACCACGACGACGACGACGACGACGACGACGACGACGACGACGACGACGACGACGACGACGACGACGACGACGACGACGACGACGACGACGGCGGCGGCGGCGGCGGCGGCGGCGGCGGCGGCGGCGGCGGCGGCGGCGGCGACAGCGGCGGCGACAGAGGCGGCGGCGGCGACAGCGGCGGCGGCGGCGGCGGCGACGAAGACGACGGCGCCAGCGACGACGACGACGACGCCGACGACGACGACGACGACGATGACGACGACAGCGGCCCTCCCTGGCGCCCAGACCTCCAAAGTATCAGAAAAAACAAGGCAGAGGTTTGTCGTCGTTTTGTCGGCCTCTGGGTGCTCCTCGAAGGGCCCTGTAGGACCGCCAAAAAACTACGCTCGGATGTCAGGCCAGTCCCAGGGCAGGGCTCCAGACGGACCTCGAGGTGTCCACGTCGTGAAGGGAGAGACGGCCTCGGAGGTCTGGCTCCTCGTCGACACGGCCGTATCCGGTCCCGAAAAAGTCAGAGCCCTCCCAGATGCATCGGCGCTGCAGCGCGATCCTCCGACCCCATCTACTCGGACCCCAGCTGGGAGGCCTAGAACAGCGGACCCGGGATTGGGGCCGCCTCTCGAGGGGTCTGGGAGGAGGAGGGGGAGGAGGAGGAGGAGGAGGAGGAGGAGGAGGAGGAGGGGGAGGGGAAGGAGGAGGAGGAGGAGAAAGAGGAGGAGGAGGAGGAGGAGGAGGAGGAGGAGGAGGGGGACGAGGAGGAGGAGGAGGAGGAGGAGGAGGAGGAGTGGGAGGAGGGGGAGGAAGGGGAGGAAGGGGAGGAGTAGGGGAAGGAGGAGGAGGAGGAGGAGGACAACGACGACAGGAGGAGGACGGGGAGAAGGAGGAGGAGGCCCTGAGAGAGGTCTGGGGGCCGCTTCTGCGCGGACTGGAGCCAGGCATGCGGCCGCGGCCTGCGACGGCGGCGACCATGGCGACGACGACGACGACCGCCACAGCGACGACGATGATCACCCCCAGGACGACGACGACGACGACGACGACGACGACGACCACGACGACCACGACGACGACCACGACAACGACCACGACGACGATCACCCCCAGGACGACAACGACGACGACAACCACCACAACGACGACGACGACGACCACCACCACCACGACGACGACGACCACGACCACAAACCATGATGCTAAGCAAGCCCCCAGAATATGCCCGCGCATGATGCTCGGGCATCATGCATGATGCATGAGGGCATGCTGCTCTACATCTCTTCCTCCCTGGCCCCCGCTCCCACGCCTGGGAGGCAAGGACGACGACGACAACGACGACGATAACGACGACGACGACGACGACAACGAAAACCACAACAACAGCAACAACAACGACGACGAGAAAGAAACATCAACAACAACAATAACAACATCAACAACAACAACAACAACAACAGCAGCAGCAGCAGCAGCAGCAACAACAACAACAACAACAACCACAACGACAACGACAACGACAACGACGACAGCAACGACAACGGCAGTGGAAATGGCAAGCACAACAACAACAACGACAACAACAATACCAATCACAACAACAAGGCAACACCAGCTTTCTGGGCCCCATGCTCAAGGCCTCGCTTACCCGTCGTCCCCCACAGGAGGAAAACCGGCATTCAGAGGCCCCCTCGGGGCTTGGGGGGGGTAGCACCGCACCGCACCGCCGCACCCCTAACAGAATCCGATTAGAGGCGCACCTACTCCTAACAGAGTCCTATTAAAGGTGTATCCACTCCTAATATAATCAGATTGAAGGTGTATCCACCCCTCATATAATCCTACTGATAGATACCTATGAGAGGCGTAAACACTCCTAATATAATCATGTTAGAGATGTACCCACTCCTGATACAATCCTAGAAATGATATATCCACCCCTACTAGAACCCCATTAGAGGTGCATCCACCCCTAAAAGAATACGTTTCGAAGTGTATCCACCTCTAACAGAATCTCTTTAGAGGTGTATCCACCCCTATTATAATCATATTAGAGGTGTATCCACTCTTCATGGGAATCCGATCATCCGATCATAGGCGCACCCACTCCTAATAAAATCCCGTTAGAGGTGCATCCACTCCTAATAGAATCCAAATAGAGGCGGATCCACTCCTTATGGGAATCCGATCGTCCGATCAGAGTCGTATCCACTCCTAACACAATCCCGTCAGAGGTGCATCCACTCCTAATAGAATCCGAGTAGAGGTGTATCCACTCATCATAGAAGCCTAGTAGAGTTGCATCCGCTCTTGATTAGGGGTGTACCCGCTAATCATAGAATCCTGGTAGAAGCGTATCCACCCGTAATATCCTATTACGGGCGTAACCACTCCTGATAGAATCCTGTTAGAAGCGCATCCACTCTTCATAGAATCCGATTAGAGGTGTATCCACCCCTAATACAATCCTACTAACAGGTAACTATCAGAGGCGTAAACACTCCTAATAGAATCCACTTAGAGATGTACCCACTCCTGATATAATCCTAGAAATAATATGTCTACCCCTAATAAAACCCCATTAGAGGCATATCCATCCCTAACAGATTCCTATCAGAGGTGTATCCACCCCCTAAAAGAATCCTAGAAGCGAATCAGCATCAATACCATCACCATCGTCATCACCATCTTCGGAATGATTACCATCGTCATCACCATCATCATACTGATCGTAATCGTCATCACCATCATCAGAATGATCATCATTATCACCATCATCATAATGATCAGCATCGTCATCACCATCATGAGAATCATCATCATCGACACCACCACACCATCATCACCAATAATATCATCATCGTCATGGTATTCATCCTGGTACTCACCACCATCGTAGTCATCATCATTACCGTCGTCACAAGCACCACCATCAACATTACTATCATCATCATCGTCATCAGCGTCGTCATCATCATCATCATCATCATCATCATCATCATCATCATCATCATCATCATCATCATCATCATCGTCGTGATCAGCATCATCATTATCGCCGACACCAGTACCACCGTCATCATCATCATCATCATCGCAGTCAGAAATCACCAGTATCAACGTCACCAGTACCACCATCATCATCGTAATCAGCATCGCAGTCAGCATCATCATTATCGCAATCACCCGTACCACCATCATTATCATCTTCATAGTCATCATAGTCATCATCATCATTATCATCCTCATCATCATCATCAGCATCATCATTCGCAACATCATCATCATCATCATCATCATCATCAGCATCATCATCATCATCATCATCATCATCATCATCATCATCATCATCATCATCATGGTCAGCATCTGTATCATGTCAGCATCATCATCGTCATAGTCAGCATCACCACAGTCACCACCAGCATCCTCATAATCAGCATCAGCATCATAGTCAACATGTTGATCGTCATCGTCTGCACTAACATTATCGCCACCATCATATTCATCATCGACGTCAGCATAATCAGCATCGTCATTATCAGTATCACCATTACCAATACCATCATCCTCGTTATTATCATCGACTCCCCCGCCCTCCCCCTGGAGGGGACAGAACACGGATGACGGGAGAGAACGGGGGGAAAGGAGGGGGAGGAGGACGAGAAGGTGGCAGAGGGGGAAGAAGAGGGGGAGCAGATCAAGGAGCAGGCAGAGGGGAGAGGGAGGAGGATAGAGGACAACGAGGGCGATCGCACTCAACACTGCGAACATAAGAACACTCATCATACGTATGTGCATCATCGGCATCCCCATTATCCTCATCATTGCCCTCCCCATCCTCGTCAGCTCGTCAGCCTCCTCGTCAGCCTCGTCAGCCTCTCCATCAGTATCGGCGCCATCCTCCGCCGCATCATCATTGCCCTCGCCATCCTAGACATCATCATCCTCATCATCATCCTCCCTGTCCCCAATCATCCTCTTCAGCCTCATCATCCTCCCCATCCGTCTCCTCAGGCGAGGGCGACATGCGACATACAGGCTCCGACATTGAATAGGGGAAGGGGTAGGAAAATCATCATCATCATCATCATCATCATCATCATCAGCATCATCATCATCATCATCATCATCATCATCAGCATCATCATCATAATCTTCATCATCATCATTAGACTCATCCTCATCATCATCATTGTCAGCATACTCATCGCAGCCATCCTCATGTTCAGCATCGTCAGCATAACCATGAAGCTCTCCAGAGGCTCTCCAGAAGCTCTCAAGAAGCTCTCCTGAGACTCAACTGAAGCTCTCCAAAGGCTCCCCAGAGGCTTACCAGAAGCCCTCCTGAGCCACTAAAACTACTGAGGCTCCCTGAGAACCCATCCACCAGAATCCTTGAGAACCCTTCAGAACCACTTAGAATATTTCATAATGCATTGGAACCCAGGCGGGTTGCTGAAGCGTGCGTAAGGATGCAAGGCCCTTGTGCGCCCAAGTTGTCGCCTTTTGGAGCGGCGCGCGGTCATCGAGAATTGCTAAGGATATGCAGGGGCAACGCTGCATGGGTTGCCATGGAGAGCTGGTAGTCCTTACTGCGCCGTTGAAATGCACGGTATAATCGTCGGCCAACCGCCTGGGTATCTGCCACCGCGCAGTAGCTGCTGAGTGACATGCCCTCTGGTGCCTGACAGTCCTCTGCATTGAGCCCCACCAGTCCTTTAGGGCGTGAGTGGTTGAAGGAGCCCTTTCTCTTGAACCCCCTCTTCCCCTTCGGGGAGGGGTTCAACCCTCCTCCTACCCCCTACCCCTGGGCTTGGAAAGGGGGCGTTCCGCGATGGATGAGAGCGTCCCATGTGGCCCAACATGGCGCCAAAAGGACCCAAGAGAGCTCAAGATGACCTCCAAGATCGCTCAATACTCACGCAAGACGAAAGATATTCCTCTTGAGGTGCAAGTGGCGGTGATGAGTTGGAAGTTAATGGCCGATCCCCTCTCCCCCCGTAGAATCTTAACACGAGCGGATTCCGGGGTCTTCGGATCCGATGTCTGCCGGTTCCCCGATTTAATTTCATAATATAAATCCACACCCGGGTAAAGATTGATCCGCCGAAAAAAAGACCAGACACGGATCCAGCAAATCCAACGTCGGATCCGCGCGGACGGAAATCTGATCCACCGAAGCAAACGCCACAGCCAGAATCAGATCCGCGCGAACTTCACAGGATCCGACGGCGGCTATCTCACGCGCGCCTGCTCAAGACTTCAAGCCGTCGTTCCGGGCCCAAGAGGGAAAAAACTTGCGTCCTGGGGATGTATAACCCTCGATGGCTCAAGATGGCCCCCAACAAGCCTACAAGAGGCTCCAAGATCGCGCCAAGACTGCTCCAAATAGCCAGGAAGGAAGCCTCCCAAGCACGTTCCCGAGAGGCCAAAACGGCCCATAGCCGTCATTGCCGTGGTCATCGCCGCCGTCGTCGAGAGCTATCTGCATCTCTCCTCCCACCGCCTTTTTGTTCCTCCTCCTCCTCCTCCTCGTCCTCCTCCTTCGCCTCGTCCTCGTAACCCTCCCACAAGGAAGAAGAACAAGGAGGTAGGAGGTAGGAGTACAGGAGTAACACAAGCCTCTCAGAAGCCTCTCAGAAGCCTCTCAGAGGCATTTCAGAAAGCACTCAGATGCCTCTCCGATGCCTCTCAGAAGCTTCTCGGAGGCCTCTCAGAAGCCTGTGAGAGGCCTCTCAGGAAGCTCTTACAGGCCTCTCGGAAGCAAGCCCCTGAGGCATCTCAGAAGCATCTGGTGAGCTCACAGCGATTCCTTGGGAGTCTGTAGGACGCCCTACGGCGATAGATTCCGAGGGTTCCCTCGGGACTCCTTAAGATTCCTACGGATTCTCTGGGGATTCCGTATAATGTCCTAAGGATCCCCCAGGATTCCCCGAGGATTCCTAAAAAGGTTCCCCAGGGATTCCGAAGGATTCCGTGGGACGCCCAAAGGCTTCCCTAGGGACGCATTAGGATTGTTTCTGATTCCTTTGGATCCCCGAGGGATTTTTCAGGGATGCCTTAGGGATCCCGAAGATTCCGTAGAAAGCCCCAAGGATTCCTGAGGATCCCTTCAAGATTCTTCAATATCCCCTGGGGACCCATTCGGATTCCAAAAAGATTACCTAAGGATCCATCCCGTAGGGTTCCCTGGAGATTCCCCCGAATTCCCTGAAGATTCCTGAGGGCTCCCTATAGAATCCGAGGGATTCCGTAGGACGCCCTAAAGATTCCTTCGGGATCCCCAAGGGATTCCTCTGGATGCCTAAGGATTCCCCGCGGCGCGGTGCGCTGCGGCGCGCGGGGCGCGGTGCGCCCAGCACGGTGCGCGCGGCGGGGTGCCCCACACCCCCTCCCCCAGGGGGGGCTTCTGAAACACGGCGTCGTCAACAACAACAACAACAACAACAACAACAACAACAACAACAACAACAACAACAGCAGCAACAACCACAGCAACAATCACCACCACCACCACCCACCACCCACCACGACCACCACCACCACCACCACAACCACAACCACCACCACCACCACCACAATAACAACAAAAAACAACAACAACAACAACAACAACAACAACAACAACAACAAGAATAAGAAAAACAAGAACAACAACAACAACAACAACAACAACAACAACAACAACAACAGCAACAACAACAACGACGACGACGACGACGACAACCACTACCACAACAACAACAACAATAACAACAACAACAACAACAACAACAACAACAACAACACCAACAACAGCAGCAGCAGCAGCAACAACAACAACGATCATGTTAAGACGGTTCGTTTTTATATGCTCGCGTGTTATTCAATATGCATATCCCAAACCTTGGATACCCGCCCTCTTCGTCTTCGATCGCACCCCCTTGGGGGGGGGACACTCATTCCCTGCCACGCGTGGTTAGCGAAGCCCTTGAAAACGAAGGGTAACAGATAACGGGGGAGAATGAGGACGAAGGGATCGGAGGAAAAGAGGGGAGGGGCAAGAAGAAGGGAGAACGACGATTTGCGCAGTGAGTGGCGATTCAGCTTGCGCCATGGTTTGCACCAACCGCTGCAACACAGGTTAACAATAAGTTTCGCCATGGGTCGCGCCATAGACGGGGCCGCGCACCGCCCCCTTGAAAGAACACATCGTGGATACACCCACGGGGGGACGCACGAATGCGGCCTGGTGTCAGAAGCAAACTTCGTGGAACCTTGAAAAGAAGCGGGAAGTTGGGAGAGCGGAGCGGAAGGATAATGAGAACTGCAACTGCGTCGAGAGGAGCGCGGGGATATGGAGTGGATTGGGGTGGAGTGGACAAGAGTAGGGTCTCAGGAGGAGGAGCGACAGAGAATGGACAAGAAGAACCGGGAGGACTGCGGAAGAGCGGGGGGGCGCGGAGGAATCTGGAGGAGGGACTGGGAATCATTTGGGAGAAATGCGGAATGCGGGCGGGAAGGGGTGGAGGCCGTGCAATACCCCTGGCGGTCCCTTTTCAGGAGTGCTAAAACCAGCAAGCCGCTCGGGACATCCTCACCATCTGCTCATCGTCAGCGTCATCATCATCATCATCATCATCATCATCATCATCATCATCATCATCATCATCATCATCATCATCATCATCACCTCATCATCGCCATCATCGTCATCATCATCATCATCATTATCATCATCATCATCATCATCATCATCATCATCATCATCATCATCATCATCATCATCACCATCATCATCATCATCATCATACTCAACATCATCATACTCATCCATCATTCACCATCACCATCATACTCACATCATACTCTCACCAAACCATGGTCATCATGACAATCATCATCATTGTCTAGTGCAGAGAGGGAGGAGGTGGTATGGGTGGTCCGGCGCGGTCGGAGAATTATTCACTGCGTGGAGCTCCCCATATGTGTATCTATTCGCATGGACCTGTCCGCCGTGAGAGCCTAGGCGCAAGAGTTTTCAAATATAAGCGGGCTTGAGCTGTGACGGTCTGATCATGAATCTAACTTCGAACGGATTGGAGCGTGGTTGAGTCTCGGTAGTACGAGCGCGTCTCTGCGCATGAGCCTGGGGCCTCCTGAGGCCTCAGAAACCTCCTGGGCCTTCCTGGGGCCTCCAGGAGCCTCTTGGGGCCTCCTGGGGCCTCTTGGGGCTTCGAGTGGCCTCCTGAGGCCTCCTGGAGCCTCGCGTAGCCTCCTGGAGCCTCCTGGAGCCTCCTGGGACCTCCTAGGGAGGATTCGTGCCCCAGGGGAAGCCCGATCTATAGGAACAGACGTACATAAAACATTGCGGATTGGAGCCACAGGAGAAGGGCAGTCTATAGGAGCACACGTAAAACACCAAGGACTCGTGCCCCAGGGGAGGCCCAATATATAGGAACAGACGTAAAACATTTAGGACTGCATACACAGGAGAAGGACAATATATATATACACACACATATACGTATAACATCAAAGATTCGTGCTCCAGGTGAGGCCCAATTTGTAGGAGCATACGTAAAACAGATGGGATTGGAGCCACTCCTGTTGCCTTCTGAGGCCTCCTGCTCCTGGGGCCTCTCGGGGCCTCCTGTTGCCTGGGCCTCCTGGCGCTTCCTTGTGGCCTCCTGGGGCCTCCTGTGGCTTCCTGAGGCCTCATGGAGCTTCCTGGGGCCTCCTGGAGCCTCTTGGGACATCCTGTGGCCTCTTGAATCTTCATGTGGCCTCCTGATGCCTCCTGGGACCTCATATGGCCTCCTGGGGTCTCCTGAAGCCTGCTGGAGCCTCCTGTGGCATCCTGGGGAGAACATGTGCCCACGAGCCTGGCCACCAAAACAGGCGAAGCGATCGAGACATCCTCAAAATCTGGCCTCCCTGGGAGGCGAAAGTGAGCGTCTCGCTCGAGGCATCCTCCAAATCTGCTCCGAAAGCGGAGGATGTCAGGGACCAAAACAAGCAAACCGCCTGAGACATCCCCACCATTTGGGCGCGAACGGAGGCCGTGCAATACCCCTGGCGGCCCCCCCTTAGGAGGCGCCTCGCACGAGACATCGTCTAAATCTGCTCCGGAAACGGACGATGTTGCGGGCCAAAACAAGCAAACCACCTTAGACATCCCCACCATTTGGGCGCGAACGGAGGCCTTGCAATACCCCTGGCGGCCCCCCCAATATGAGCGCTAAAACCAGCAAACCGCTCGAGACTCCTCTTCATCTGCCCATCGTCATCATCGTCATCATCATCATCAGCAGCATCATCATCATCAACAGCATCAGCATCACCATGATCATCATCATCGTCATCATCATCATCATCATCGTCATCAGCATCAGCATCATACTACTACTACTACTACTACTACTACTACTACTACGACGACGACGACGACGACGACGACGACGACGACGACTACTCATCCATCATTCACCATCACCATCATACTCACATCATACTCTCACCATACCATGATCATCGTCATGACAATCATCACCATGACATTAATCATCATCATCATCATCATCATCATCATCATCATCACCAGCATCATCATCATCATCATCATCATCTTCATTATGGTATGGGTGGTCTGGCGCGGTCTGAGAATAACAAGAACCCCATCCTTTGGATATGGGGAATAGCAAGAACCCCATCATCTGGATATGGGAACAACAACAACAAGAACAAGAACAAGAACAACAAGAACAACAGGAACAACAACAATAATAACATCAACAACAACAATAGCATCAGCAACAACAACAGCAACAGCAATTAGAGCAACGACAACAACATCAACAACAATACCACCAAGAATTAGCCTGGTGAAGGACCCAACCATATGCAGTTGTGAATACCGCAATTGTGAATACCATCTTTGCCCGCGCTCCCTATGTGGCCACAGCTTCCCGCCGGAACCCGACATGCTCAGGAGCACGTTCGTGGCCGTCTTCGCGGGCGCCGACGACGACACGGACGGCATCCCTCTGACCGAGGAGCAAAAGCAGAAGAGGGCTTTGAGAGCCATGAGGGAGGAGGTGGCGTTGCACGTCGACACGGCGGAGTACGACGCCCAGGCGCGGTTGTTGAAGCAACACATCTATGGGGCCACGATCCTCGTGAGGGGTGTGCCGCAATGGCCCGGGGCCGCCATGCGAACCTTGCCACTGGCGCCTTCGCTGGAGCTCCTTTAGGGCCACGATCCTCGTGAGGGGTGTGCCGAAATGGCCCGAGGCCGCCATGCGAACGCTGCCACTGGGGCCTTCGGTGGAGCTCCCTATGGGGCCACGATCCTCGTGAGGGTGTGCCGAAATGGCCCGAGGCCGCCATGCGAACCCTGCCACTGGGGCCTTCGGCGGAGCTCCCTATGAGGCCACGATCCTCGTGAGGGATGTGCCGAAATGGCCCGAGGCCGCCATGCGAACCCTGCCACTGGGGCCTTCGGTGGAGCTCCCTATGGGGCCACGATCCTCGTGAGGGGTGTGCCGAAATGGCCCGAGGCCGCCACGCAAACGCTGCCACTGGCGCCTTCGGTGGAGCTCCCTATGGGGCCACGATCCTCGTGAGGGGTGTGCCGAAATGGCCCGAGGCCGCCATGCGAACGCTGCCACTGGGGCCTTCGGTGGAACTCCCTATGGGGCCACGATCCTCGTGAGGGGTGTGCCGAAATGGCCCGAGGCCGCCATGCGACCGCTGCCACTGGGGCCTTCTGTGGAGCTCCCTATGGGGCCACGATCCTCGTGAGGGGTGTGCCGAAATGGCCCGAGGCCGCCACGCGAACGCTGCCACTGGGGTCTTCGGTGGAGCTCCGTATGGGGCCACGATCCTCGTGAGGGGTGTGCCAAAATGGCCCGAGGCCACCATGCTAACGCTGCCACTGGGGCCTTCGGTGGAGCTCCCTATCGGCCACGATCCTCGTGAGGGGTGTGCCGAAATGGCCCGAGGCCGCCATGCGAACGCTGCCACTGGGGTCTTCGGTGGAGCTCCGTATGGGGCCACGATCCTCGTGAGGGGTGTGCCGAAATGGCCCGAGGCCACCATGCGAACGCTGCCACTGTGGCCTTCGGTGGAGCTCCCTATGCGATCCTCGTGAGGGGTGTGCCGAAATGGCCCGAGGCCACCATGCGAACGCTGCCACTAGGGCCTTCGGTGGAGCTCCCTATGGGGCCACGAAACGCTGTACTGGGTGGGTGAAACGCAGGGAGGAGGGGGGAGGAGGGGGAGGAGGAGAGGAGAGGAGAAACGCGGGGCGACGTCTCTTCAAAACGAGGACCCAACACCACAGGATGGTTGGGAAAAACAAAGACGAGGAAGAGTAGAAAGAGTCAGAGGATCAGGAAGAGGAGCAGCAGCAGCAGGAGGACGAGGAGGACGACGACGAGAAGGCAGGGAAGAATGGGATGGAGGAGAAGGAATAGGGATGAGGAGCAGGAGGAGGAAGGAGGAAAGTGAGAAGAAGGAGGAGGTGGGGGGGAGGAAAGTGAGTAGGAGGAGGAGGAGGACGGGGAGGAGGAGGAGGGAGGAGGAGAGAGGAGGAGGGGACTGGGAGAGAGGGAGGAAGGGGAGGAGGCGCGACGAGGGGCAGGAGGGGGAGGGGGGAAGCAAGGAGGTGGGAGCGGCGGAAGCAGGAGCGGTGGCACGAGCAGCAGCGGGCAAAGGGCGCTGGCACACGGGCGGAGGCGGAAGGGGGGGCGAAAGCAGAAATATAAGCCTGAGCAGATGATGATGATGATGATGATGATGATGATGATGATGATGATGATGATGATGATGATGATGATGATGATGATGATGATGATGATGATGATGATGATGATGATGATCATCATCATCATCATCATCATCATCATCATCATCATCATCATCATCATCATCATCATCATCATCATCATCATCATATCATCATCACCACCACCACCACCACCATCATCATCATCATCATCATCATCATCAGCATCATCATCATCATCATCAGCATCATCATCATCATCATCATCATCATCATCAGCATCATCATCATCATCATCATCATCATCAGATCATCATCATCATCATCACATCATCCACCACCACCACCACCATCATCATCATCATCATCATCATCATCATCATGGTCGTGATGATGAGGATGATGAGGATGGTGAGGATGTGGATGAGGAGGATGAGGGGGGAAATGATGATGGTGATGTTGATGGTTATGATGATCATGATGGTGGTGATGATGATGATGTTGATGATGGTGACGATGATGATGATGATGATGATGGTGGTGGTGGTGATGATGATGATAATGACAATGACAATGATGGCAGTGATGATGAGGATGATGATGATGCTCGTGATGGTGATGGTAATGGTGATGGTAATGATAATGGTGATGATGATGATGATGATGATGATGATGATGATGATCATGATGATGACGACGATGATGATGATGATGATGATGATCATCATCATCATCATGAGACTCTGCGTCCACGAGTTGGGAAACGGACATTGGCACAGGTCCGCCTAATTCCTCCTCCCTCCCCCCTCGTCCTGCTCCTCTGAATGGTTTCCCCATTCCTCGGAGAGGGGCGGGGGAGGAACGAGGTGGATCTGTATCGCTGTCCTCCTCCTCGAACGTTCAGGAATGAGGCCCTCGCGGAAGACGCTTTGGCATGTGAGCAACAAGAGCGCAGCGCGGGACAGGAAGGGAGCCAGGAGCGGGTAGGAGGATGACCAGGAGTGGGGCGGAGCAAAAGCACGGCTAGCCTGGGCCGTCCTAGTCTGGCCTGCCTGTCCTCCTCCTCCTCCTCCTCATCCTCCTCTCCTCCTCCTCCTCCTCCTCCTCCTCCTCCTCCTCCTCCTCCTCCTCCTCCTCCTCCTCCTCCTCCCTCCTCCTCCTCCTCCTCCTCCTCCTCCTCCTCCTCCTCCTCCTCCTCCTCCCCTCCTCTGCGCGCCGCCCACACAGGCGGAGCGCGGCCGAGCAGGCGCTCGGGCCGGCGCCTCTACCGAAGCCCCCAGAGTCGCCCCTGCCGAAGGCACCTCTGGCGTCGCCTCCTCGGCCTCGCGAGGGGGTGGGGGAGGAGGAGGAGGAGGAGGAGGAGGAGGAGGAGGAGGAGGAGGAGGAGGAGGAGGAAGAAGGAGGAGGAGGAGGAGGAGAGGAGGAGGAAGAGGAGGAGGAGGAGGAGGTAGGGGGGAGAAGGAGGAGGAGGAGGAGGGGCGAGGAGGAAGAGGAGGAGGAGGAGGAGGGGAGGGGGGGCGCGGACCTCCACCGTTTCGAGGAGAAAGAAATTAGGGGAACGAGCAATGACAAAGTTAACCACAAAAACTCGGAGGTCCGCGCGGATTTCTCGGATCGGCGCTCGGAGCGCGCCAGGGGCGGCGCTGGAGGCGCCGCCAGGGGGGTCCAGCGCGGGGCCGAGAAATCCGCGCGGACCTCGAGTTTTGTGGTTCCTCCTCCTCTCTCCTCCTCCTCCCTCCTCCTCCTCCTCCTCCTCCTCCTCCTCCTCCTCCTCCTCCTCCTCATCCTCCCCTTTCTCTTCCTCCTGATGTGATTTCAGATGTTCAGCCCACGGGGGCTCCGACAACAGACGGCTCGGGGCGGGAAGCGGGCTGGGGGGAGCGGGTCTGGACGTCCGCGGGCCCCGCATCAAGAAAAGCAAGGCATCGGAGGTCTGGGAACGCGCAGCCGGCCCCGTGAGAAAACAACGGCGGCAGGCTTTCTGCCGTGACGGCGGAACCCTCTCATTCTAGGGGTGAAATAAGAGAGAAAGAGAAAAAACAAAAAAAAAAAAAAAAAAAAAAAAAAAAAAAAAAAAAACTTGTTGGTCTGCGGGTCGAGAGCGCACATGAGAGAGAGAAACAAACAAACAACAACAAAAAATGGGGAAGTTCCTGGCCGTTTTCGGACTCTGGGGGCCATCGCCAGGCCGCGGGAACGTCAAAAAGCGGCCCCTGATGCAAAATGGCAGGGGCCCATGCCTCTGGGGTGCGCGATGGGAAAGAGTCACGACATCGGATGTCTGGGAAATGGGGCCGGAGCAGATGGGATCGGTGATTCTCGGCACATCGCCGACGCATCAGCGATGCATCGGCAACACCCGAACAGTCTGAGGGGAAGACCGCGGCAGGCTTCCATGGCAGGCGCCCGAAGGAACGCGAAGGGGGCAGCCTTTCAAGAACGGGGCAGAGGGCCTTCCAAGAAGGCATATGAAAACCTGTCTGAAAAGTTCCCAAATCCTCTCAAGAAGGCCCCCTGCCTTGTAAGAGGCCCCCCGCCTTCTTAGAAGGCAGCCCCCCAAGCGCCACCCTACCAGACTGATCCACCTAGGGCGTGAACATCATTTTAAACGCCCGCCGTTGAAATGATGCGCGGCCGTCGCGTCGAGAATGATTACGACTAAGTGATGATGATAATGAAGATGATGTACTTTTGGCGTGATTATGTCTACGTTTTGGGTGGGGGCTGTTTACTTGCTGCGATGTCCTGTGTACTTGTTCGGAGGTCCTGTCTACTTGTTGGGGTTTCCGACTTAGTTATTGAAGTGTACTGCCTACTCCTTGGGACTGTACTTTCCACTTGTTCGGGGTGATCCTGTTTACTTGCTGGGTGGTCGTGGTCCTGTTCACTCTTTAAGAAGTCCTGATCACTTATTCGGAGGTCCTAATTACTTGTTGGGAAGGAATGTTACCTGTTGGAAGACCATGTTAACGTTGTATAAAATCCGGTTTACTGGCGAGGAGGTTCTGTTTACTTCGTGCGAGGTCCTACTTACTTTTTGAGCTGGTCCTGCTTACTTGTTCGGGGTTCCTATGTACTTCTTGCGAGTCGCCTTCCCGCAGAGATGATGTGGTCACCAGTGCTCTGGCTTGACCAGATCTCCGCGGCTCGCCGAACCGAACCGAATCTTCCTCATCCTCATCCTCCTCAGCCTTCTCCTCCTCCTCCTCCTCCTCCTTCTCACCCTCATCCCCATCCTCATCCTCATCCTCCTCTTCCTCCTCCTCCTCCTCCTCCTCCTCCTCCCCGCCATCTTCGCCATCGTCCCTCTCGTCGTTCTGGTGCCTCCCCCCCCGACGGGAGGGGTGGGCCAGTGGCACAGCCGTGCCCCTCCCTGCGATCCGAAGCTCCAAACACATTTGAGCGTCGCGCAAAATCACAGACAGAACCATAGACCCAATCTCTCTGCATTTTTCGAGCCCGATCGACTTGTGAGGGCCCAAGTGCCCGAAGCTGGGCGCAAACGTCCACGTCGATTCAAAATTCCGGCGCCAGGATCTCAGGGCACTGTTTGGGCGCCCTGGCTCCTGCGCCGGACCATCCCCTGCCGCCCATGCCGCCACCCATGCCACCGCCCATGCCGTCGCCCCTGCCGCCTCTGCCGCCGCCCTCCTCTGGGCGGGCCGCGAAGGCGGCGAAGACGGGCCGCAGGCGGTGCCCGCCAGCAGCGCACGGGTGGAGATGGCGATGCGGTGACGATGATGACGCTGGTGGTAGCGGTGGTGAAAAAAACGATGATGATGACGGTGATGTTGCTGATGCTGCTGTTGGTGATGCTGATGGTGGTGCTGGTGCTGGTGTTGGTGCTGGTCCTGGTGTTCGTGTTGGTGCTGGCATTGTATTCGTGCTGATGTTGGTGTTGGTGCTGATAATGGTGTTGGTGCTGGTGATGGTGTTGGTGTTGCTGATGGTGATGGTGATGGTGATAGTGACGATGCTGGTGGTGGTGCTGGTGTTTGTGCTGGTGCTGGTGTTGTGTTGGTGCAGGAGCAGGTGCATGTGCTGGTGATGGTGATGGTATTGGTGATGGTGATGGTGACGGTGATGATGATGGTGATGGTGATGGTGATGGTGATGGTGATGGTGATGGTGATGGTGATGGTGATGGTGATGGTGACGGTGATGGTGATGGTGATGGTGGTGTTGATGGGGACGGTGATGGTGATGGTAATGGTAATGTCTACCTCTGAAGAGCGCAACAAACAGGAGCAATATCCCGTCCACGACTCTGAGGACAGAGTCGGCTTAACAAAAGAGCCGAGACGGAGGCGTGCACTGGGCCAGCTTCTTGCCGCGGACTTACACTACCAAGCGCTATCGAATATAGCCGCCAAACACGACTGCACAGAAGACGGCGAACCGAGCTCCAGTCCAATCTGATTGGTCCATTTCGGCCTCTTCTTCGAGCTCACCCTCGAGCCCCAGGTCCTCCTCCCAGACGGGAGGAGGAGGGGGAGGAGGGGGGGGCAGGAGATGGAGGAGGGGGAGGAGGGGGAGGAGGAGGGGGAGGAGGGGAGGAGGGGAGGGAGGGGGAGGAGGGGGAGGCGGGAGAGCGGCGGAGGTGCCGAGGGAAGCGAGACGAGCGGGGCGGGCGTCCGAGAACCCCGCGGGAGCAGCGCGTCGGGCGAGGGTTCGCTCCTCCGAGGCCGTGACGACTGGTGTCGCGCAAGAGGTCCACAAAAACTGGTCCTTGGCTCCACGAGTGACTACTCAAGATTTCGTAATAAAAGGGAGGGGGGTCTCATTTCGGGGAGGGGTCTCTTCCAGGCTATATCTTGGAGGGCCTGGGGGGGTCTGGGGGCGATGTGTTGGAGGGTTCTCCCACGGGGGGGGGTCTGAAATGGCTCGTCCTGGAGGGTTCAGACCCCCTCCCTTTTATTACGAGATCTGGAGTACCTACCAGACCACCCCAACCCAACCCGAAGACCCGAATTTCGGGCTTGGGGGGGTAAGGGTTCCACATGCGGTTTTTCGATGTTTCCCGACCCCCCCACCCACTGGAAATCGAGGGTAAATCTGAGCCTTCGGGTTGGGTTGGGGTGGTTTGGTGGGTGGTGAATGGATCACTGAGGTCGGGAGGGGGTGGCGGTTGGCGGCAGAGGGATCTCGTCGGTCCAGGTGCAGCTCGTCGTACAGCCTGGATGCACCCGAACGGAGGCATCGCCTCCCGTTGGCGCTGATAATGATGGGGTCGAGCAGGTGGCCTGTGAGAACTAGACCGCGAAGTATTCACTGTCACGTCCATCGTCTCCCTTTGGCATCAGCGCCGCGAAAAATACCGGCCGCAATCTCGCAGCTTGGTACGTGATGGTCCGCCTAAGTCCGCACCAACTGCAATGATTGAGGCTGCCACCGATTGTGGCACTGCTGCCCGTTGTTCCGAGGGAGCTGGTAGTCGTTGCATTTGTCGAAGTCGTTGGATCGCATCCTTCACGTGCTTATCGATAAGCGTGGTGACGTCCGTTCCTCTTGTGACGGTTTGGTTCCCGACCAATATGGAAGCTAGTTTGACTCATAAGGTGTGGCCTTTGACGGTGCTGCTGGCTAGGAGGTCAACGGCCTCCTCGTCCGTATCCAAGTATCTGGATTTTCCAGGTCAACTCTTGTCATGAGGCCTGGTCAAAGAGGGGTGATTGTCGTAAGGATTCTCGTAAACTGCCAATGTCCCAGACCGTCGAGTCGGAATCAACACTGAATTCTTTACGCTTCGCGTATCCCCACCAGCCCATCTCAAAACAGCAACTCTTGCGAAGCATGCCGACAGTCGTGTTTTTCAGGCGTGTTTCCGCCTGCCCCCGCATATCTCCCCTGTTCCTCCTTCCCCCCGCCTCCTTGTACATCCTCCTTGTGGTGGGAGCGGGAGAAGGACGAGGCGGAGGAGGAGGGAGAGAAAGCGCTCCTCGTGGTTTGAGTCGTTTGGGGTTTCTTGTCCTGGTGTGAGTCGTTCGGGCCGTTCTTCCTGGTGTGAATCGTTCGGGCTCTTCGTGATGTGAGTCGTTCGGGCTCTTCGTCCTGGTGTGAGTCGTTCGGGCTTCTCGTGGTGTGAGTTGTTCGGGCCCCTCGTCGTCGTGTGAGTCGTTCGGGCCCCTCCTCCTGGTGTGACTCGTTCGGGTTCCTCGTGGTGTGAGTCGTTCGGGGCCCTCGTCGTGGTGTGAGTCGTTTTGGGAGCCTCTTGGAGGCCTTTTGGGGCGTCTTGGGGGCCTCTTGGCGGCCCCAGGGGTTTCCAGGAGCGTCTTGGGTGCCTCGGGGGAGACTCTTGGGGCCTCTTGGGCGCCTCGTGGGGGCATCTTGGGGGCCTCTTGGAGGCCTCTTGGGGCCTCTTGGGACTCTTTGGGAGGGGTCTGGGAGGAATCTTGGGGCCATCTGTCGGGCGATCGATCACAGATGGGGCGAGCACTTTTCTCCCCTCCCCCCGTCGGGGCCAGAATCCTCGTGAGGGGTGTCGAATTTTAGCCCTCCCAGGAGTCGAAAAAGACCCCTCCAACGACCCGCGAGACGCCCTCTCCAGGCCCAGGGGGAGGGGGGGAGGGGGAGGGGTAAAACCCCTCCCCGAAGGGGAAGAAGGGGGTTGAGAACAGAGCGGGCTCTCTAAACCACTCACGCCCAAAAGGGCTGGTGGGATTTGACCAACAACCGTGGGATTTCTGTGCTTTCTGGCTGCCCACGCGTACATGAACAACAATATATCACGGACGCTGAAAGATGAGCCCTATAAATGGGCACTAATTCCGTCGAGGGCGTCGCTGAAACATACCGAACATCCTCAGGCACCTCTTGTGATGGGTATAGAAAGTTTCCCTCACGCGAAGGATACGTTCGGGACATCTGGTGTGTCGCTGCAGTTCGATACATACTGGGGTCACCAACAGGTCGAAGAACTTTTTGCGGTCCAGGGCGAGGCCGTAGATCCAATGCTCTATGTGCCTGGACCACTCGACCTGAAAGGCGAGCTCGTCGAAGCATCTGAGAATCTTGCTCCAGCCGTAGCTCCGAAACTAGTAGAATGATACCACCTTCGTCTCCAAGTGATGGCGATGGTGATGGTGATGGTGATGGTGGTGATGGTGATCGTGATGGTGATGGTGATGGTGGTGGTGATGGTGATGATGGTGATGGTGGTGGTGGTGGTGATGGTGGTGGTGATGGCGATGGTGATGGTGATGGTGATGGTGATGGTGATGGTGATGGTGATGGTGATGGTGATGGTGATGGTGATGGTGATGGTGATGGTGATGGTGATGGTGATGGTGGATGGGATGGTGATGGTGATGGTGATGGTGATTGGTGATGTGATTGATGATGGTGACATGATGGTGATTGGTGATGGTGATGGTGATGGTGTGGTGATGGTGATTGGTGATGGTGATGTGATGGTGATGGTGGTGATGGTGATGGTGATGGTGATGGTGATGGTGATGGTGATGGTGATGGTGATGGTGGTGGTGATGGTGATGGTGGTGGTGGTGGTGATGGTGATGGCGATGGGGGTGGTGATGGTGATGGTGGTGGTGATGGTGATGGCGCGATTGTGATGGTGATGGTGGTGTGGTGGTGATGGTGATGGTGATGGTGATGGCGGTGTGATGGTGATGGCGATGACCATGGTGATGGTGATGGTTGATGGTGGTGGTGATGGTGATGGTGGTGGTGGTGGTGGTGGTGATGGTGATGGTGATGGTGATTGTGATGGTGACGGTTATGGTTATGGTGATGGTGGTGGTGATGGTGATGGGCTGTGATGGATGGTGATGGTGATGGTGATAGATGGTGATGGTGGGTGATGGTGATGGTGATGGTGATGTGATGGTATGGTGATGGTGATGGTGATGGTGATTGTGAGTGGTGATGGTGATAGTATGGTGGTAGTGGCAATGGTGGTGGTGATGGTGATTGCGATTGCGATGGTGATGGTGATGGTGATGGTGATGGTGATGGTGATGGTGATGGTGATGGTGAATGCGATGGTGACGGTGATGATGATGGTGATGGTGATGGTGATGGTGATGGTGATGGTGATGGTGATGGTGATGGTGGTGGTGGTGGTGATGATGGCGGTGATGGTGGTGGTGATGGTGATGGTGATGGTGATGGCGATGGCGATGGCGATGGTAATGGTGATGGTGTTGGTGATGGTGATGGTGATGGTGGTGGGTGGTGATGGTGATGGTGGTGGTGGTGGTGATTGGTGATGGTGATGGCGATGGCGATGGTGATGGTGATGGTGATGATGGATGGTGATGGTGATGGTGGTGGTGATGGTGATGGTGATGGTGGTGGTGGTGGTGATGGTGATGCTGGTGGTTGTGGTAATGGTGATGGTGATGGTGGTGGTGGTGGTTGTTGATGGTGATGGTGATGGTGATGGTGATGTTGATGGTGATGGTGATGATGATGGTGATGGTGATGGTGATGGTGGTGGTGCTGGTGATGGTGACCGTGACGGTGACGGCGATGGTGATGGTGATGGTGATGGTGATGGTGATGGTGATGGTGAGGTGGATGGTGGTGGTGATGGTTGATGGCGATGGTGATGGTGATGGTGATGGTGATGGTGATGGTGATGGTGATGGTGAATGGTGATGGTGATGGTGATGGTGGTGGTAATGGTGATGGTGATGGTGATGGTGATTGCGATGGTGATAGTGATGGCGATGGTGATGGTCATGGTGATGGTGATGGTGAAAGCGATGGTGACGGTAATGCTGATTGCGATGGTGAAGGTGACGGTGATGGTGAAAGCGATGGCGACGGCGATGGTGATGGTGATGGTGCTGGTGATGGTGATGGTGATGGTGATCGTGATGGTGACGGTGATGGTGATGGTGGTGGTGGTGATGGTGATGGTGGTGGTGATGGTGATGGTGATGGCGATGGTGGTGGTGATGGTGCTGGTGCTGGTGGTGGTGGTGGCGATGGTGATGGTGATGGTGGTGGTGGTGGCGGTGGTGATGGTGGTGGTGATGGTGATGGTGGAAGTGATGGTGACGGTGGTGGTGATGGTGATGGCGATGGTGATGGTGATGGTGATGGTGATGGTGACGATGGTGGTGGTGGTGATGGTGATGGTGACGGTGATGGTAATGGTGATGGTGATGGTGATGGTGATGGTCATGGTGATGGTGATGGTGATAGTGGTGGTGATGGTGATGGAGATGGTGATGGTGATGGTGAGATGGTGATGTGATGGTGATGGTGTTTGGATGGTGGATGGTGATTGGTGGTGGTGATGGTGATGGTGATGGTGATGGTGATGGTGGTGGTGGTGGATGGTGAGGGTGAGTGATGGTGATGGTGATGGTGATGGTGATGGTGATGGGATGGTGTGGTGATGGTGATGGTGATGGTGATGGTGGTGGTGATGGTGATGTGATGGTGATGGTGATGGTGATGGTGATGGTGATGGTGATGGTGATGGTGATGGTGATGGTGATGGTGATGGTGATGGTGATGGTGATAGTGATGGTGATGGTGACGATGATGGATAGTGATGGTGATGGGTGGTGGTGATGGTGCTGGTGATGGTGTTGGTGATGGTGATGGTGATTGCTATGGTGGTAGTGATGGTGATGGTGGTGATGATGGTGAAGGTGATGGTGAAAGCGATGGTGATGGCGATGGTGATTGCGATGGTGATGGTGATGGTGGTGGTGATAGTGATGATGATGATGGTGATGGTGATGATGATGGTGATGGTGATAGTGATGGTGATGGTGATGGTGATGGTGATGGTCGTGGTGATGGTGATGGTGATGGTGATGGTGATGGTGATGGTGATGGTGAGGGTGATGGTGGTGGTGATGGTGATGGTGATTGTGATGGTGGTGGTGATGGTAATGGTGGTGGTGTGGTGATGGTGATGTGATGGTGATGGTGATGGTGATGGTGATGGTGGTGGTGATGGTGATGGTGATGGTGATGGTGATGGTGATGGTGATGGTGGTGGTGGTGATGGTGATGGTGTGGTGATTGATTGATGGTGATGGTGACGATGATGGTGATGGTGATGGTGATGATGGGGTGGTGATGGTGATGGTGATGGTGATGGTGATGGTGGATGGTGACGGTGATGGGATGGTGATGGTGATGGTGTGGTGATGGTGCCTGGTGGTGGTGATGGTGATGGTGATGGCGATGGTGGTGGTGATGGTGATGATGGTGATGGTGATGGATGATGATGATGATGATGTGATGATGATGATGATGATGATGATGATGGTGATGGTGATGGTGATGGTGATGGTGATGGTGATGGTGATGGTCATGGTGATGGTGATGGTGATGGTGATGGTGATGGTGATGGTGCTGGTGGTGGTGATGGTGATGCTAGTGGTGATGATGATGCTGACGGTGATGGTGATGGTGATTGTGATGGTGATGGTGGTGGTGATGGTAATGGTGGTGGTGGTGGTGATGGTGATGGTGATGGTGATGGTGATGGTGGTGGTGATGGTGATGGTGATGGTGGTGGTGATGATGAAGGTGATGGTGACGGTGATGGTGATGGTGATGGCGATGGTGATGGTGGTGGTGATGGTGATGGTGATGGTGATAGTGACGGTGATGGTGATGGTGATGGTGATGGTGGAGGTGGTGGTGATGGTGATGGTGATGGTGATGGTGATGGTGATGGTGATGGTGGTGGTGATGGTGATGGTGATCGTGGTGGATGTGATGGTGATGGTCATGGTGATGGTGGTGGTGATGGTGATGGCGATGGTGAAGGTGATGGTGATGGTGATGGTGATGGTGATGGTGATGGTGATGGTGATGGTGATGGTGATGGTGATGGTGATGGTGATGGTGATGGTGATGGTGATGGGTGGTGGTGATGGTGATGGTGATGGTGATGGTGATGGTGATGGTGATGGTGATGGTGATGGTGATGCTGATGGTGATGGTGGTGGTGATGGTGATGGTGATGGTCGTGGTGATGGTGATGGTGATGGTGATGGTGGTGGTGATGGTGATGGTTTTTTTTTAAGAATCGGGGCTCAGGGGGAAGGGTAACTTGGGGTCAGCACGGGAGCCCTTTGCTCGCTACGAGAGCGGATGTGCACCACGGAGCACTACGCACACCGTGAAGGGGCGAGCTGTCGCCCAGCACAGGTGCGATCTGCGGGGCGCGCCGCCGCAGACCCTGACGCTAAAAAGACCCCAAACAGCCGAGGACGATCGGGGGGGCGGGGGAGCGGGCGCGGGGCCCGAAGAGGGCAGCGACTGTTTGGGGCAGCAACGCACGCAAAGCTCGGCGGATCGACGTAAGTCGGGCTTTACCGAGGCCGAAAAAGATGCCGCCGCGGGACATTCCGCGGCGCCAGTTCTCCGACGTCGCCACAAAGCTGAAACTAAACAGCACATGCACGCGCAATGTACCACAACGCAGGGCTGAGAACACAGGCGTGCATAGAGGCAAGTACTTCATCATCTGTCAGGCCCCACCCCCAGGCGCGAGGCTCGAGGGCCCAGACCATTGGCCCACGCGAGGGTGGCCCATTGGAGCTCTGCTCGCGCTAGGTTCACCACCATCCACTCTGTCCACTCCTGGAGCTCCTCTGCCAAGTAGCCCGCCGGGGCCGAGCCGCGCAGGTGTCGACCTCCGCGCAGGCGCAGCCCGGCTATCAGCCCGAAGCGGCAAACGCCGAGGCGCAGGTGGGCCGGCACGATCTTCACATTGTCCTCCTGGGCCGTCGTCAGGAGACGGTCGAAGCGCGCAAGCTGCTCCACGCCCTCTTGCTTCATGTACGCGTCGAAGTCGTCCGCCAGGACCTTGATCTTCTGCTCGCCGCCGCACCCGTCGATCGTCGCTGCCATCACGACCAGCGGCGCGGACAGCAGCGCGTGCCGAGGGCCATGGGGTGCGGCCAGCGGGTACTTCTCCTTCACCTTGCAGTGCTCGTCGACACGCAGGGCGAACTCCTCCGGCGCCTCTCGCATTTTCTGCACGAGCGTGTGGCTCTTCATGTCCGAGAGAGCGCCCTCGATCCTGCGCTCCTTCTGGGTGTTGCGCAGCGTCTGCATGAGGGTCAGTATCGATCCCTTGTCCTTGACCTGGCTCGCTCTCCTTGTTCACAGCCTTGTTGCCCAGCGTGCCCGCGTACCGTGTCGGTCGCGAGGCCGCCGCTGTCCTCGGTAGAGCTGCGCGCATGTCCCTCACGACGACGGCGCCGCCATTCCCAGACGCTTGGGAGGACACCAGCGGGCGCCACACAGGCCGAATCGGCGGCAAACGAGAACACAACGGCACGAGGGCGAGGTGGCGCACGGGCAGGAGCGTCTCTCACGGTAGTAGATGCGGGGCGCGAGCCCAGCTTGGGCCGAGTAGCAACTTGACGGAATGCACGTACAACCCAGGGGCGCGCCGAAAAGTGCACGGGCATGCGTGCACGCTAGTGATGGCGTAGAATCTCGGTAGAGCCAAAAGCCAACGGCAATGACGACGGAGGTGAAGACGAAGACAATGTCGGGGCACGGCTCGGGGTAGTTTTGTTTCGCATTCGTGATCGTGTCGGGGCGGATTTGGCTCGTACAGGCTCTTGCTCGTATTGATCAGTTTGCTGGCTAGCTGTTCGAACTGCACTCTGTGTACTCAATGATGATGAAGCTTGCTGAGCTGATGTTGGGGTCGTGCTTGCTGCTGCTGAGGATGAGCGCTGTGTGGCTGATCGGCTCATTGTGGGCTGGCTCGCTCTTGCACGGGTAGCTGCTACGCCTCCGACGTCCACCTGAGGTCCAGGGGGGAGAGGAGGTAATGGTACTTCGTTGCAAATCGGGGCAGTCGGGCGGCCTGTACTGCCACAGCTGCACCGTGCCCTGGCGCGCACAGCGGCGGGCGCGCCACCCGCGTAGAAAGTGACGTGCACAGTGACCACGACTACTGAAGACGGCACTGCATACCAGGCATGCGTTGTCCAGAACCAAAAGACTGAGGACGCTGCGCATCTTGCGGCAGGGCTCCTTACTGTAGGTCTGGCGTGCACGAAGCGAAGCCAGAGACGTGAAGGTCCGACCGCATTTCGAACCCTCCGTCAGCTCTATCTCGCACGCGCGGAGCTTCTCGCCAACGACCCCCGTGACCTCCCCCTCCAGCTGCATCTGATCCTCCAATGCAATGCCATATGGCCGCCACTTCTGAGAGAAGAATTCAGCGCGCAAGGTACGGGGGTCGATCGCAGTGTACATGTCTCGTATTTCCTCGTCTTCCAGAAGCCGCTCGATGCTTCTCGGCTGCCAAATGCCGCGTAACTCGGTAGCCAAGTCGATGCTGAGGAGTATCTCAATGTAGTCGTGTGGCTGTTTGGCCCAGGGGCAAATGGGGGCGTTCACGTTGATCATTCCTTGCTCGTCTAGGATCGGTGCCATCATGTTTGCCGCGCCCTCAAGGGCCAAATTGCCGAAAAGCCAACAAGGAAGTGAATGTGCTGAGGGATATCCGTGAGCATGTCGCGTCACCAGCAGAGTCGTCGCACCGTAAGTTCCAGCGCAACAGGTGTAAGCTTCCAGCATCGCCATACATTCAGAGATGGCCAGGGCCCATGAATGCCGCAAGTCTCGGCGCGGGCACGACCTTGGAGCATAGAACGAAGCTTCCCGATCAGGCAAGAATCGAAGGCCTGGAGGCCCGCTTTGGCGCACAGGTAGCTCTCGCCTCCAGAGGTGGCCGCGCTGTGAACACATCCTCCGAAAAGAAGGCGCTCGGGTTTCCAACCCGACTGTGGGTGCCAAAAGCCAGACAGTTGGTTCCACGCCCGGCTGATGGCTTGCAGTCGCCCAGCTCGTCCAGCTACGTTGCTGCCAGACGAAGAGAAGATGCCGCCAAGGTGCTTCAGCTCGGGCAGCATCTTTCCAACTAATCGTCGGCCCCGTGCAAGTGCGTGAGTAATGCCACGGCGGGAGGCAGCAACGACGATCTCGGCCTTGGTGCGATGATGCTTGTATTCTGTCTCTTCGCCGCAGGTGCCCAGGCACTCTGCGCCAAGATTGCCCACGCCACGAATCTCCTCAGCTGTAGCCTCAGGTGGCACGGCCAATAACTTCAGTAGATCGCCAATGAAGAGCCCAACGCCAACGTCGACGGCATCGTGAAACATATCAGAAGAAGCCAAGGTATATGTCGAGAAACTGTTGGCGTTAGCGGTATACTCGGAAATACTTTCGTAGTAGTTGCCCATGAAGAATTCTGGTTCGTTGCAACCACCCATGAGGCCGCCACTACCTGCCTTCTAGCACAGCCAGCCCTGCGGAGAGTTGATGCGCATGACAGCGTGAAATCGCCGCTGGGCGGTGAAGTCCAGGTTGCCTTGGATTCGTCGCTCCATGTCATCAGGTGAGCCTTGGTCCACATACTTCTGTAAGACACGATTACCAGTGATAAGCATAAAATCATCCAACTTCCCACTCTGGAATGCAGCTCGTTGGTCGTATAATTTTGTAACCAGGGTCCATCGACCTGCTCGAACGCGATACGCCACGATACGTGATAAACACATCACTGTCTCCCTTCTGCGCTTGCTGATGCCACCGCACGCCCATTCAGGGGGCGCGCGAGGACCGCCCTCGAAGTTCGTGATGCGTCTGAAGAAACTGCGCCACCACGGGCAAAAGCAGTGAAGGAGTCGAAGTCCAGATGGCCCAGCAATAGCTTTCTTCTTGTCCAGAGCAAACGTCTGACTCATGTTGGCCTGGTTCGGAGTAGCAAGAGTAGCTCGGGAGCTTGGATGCCTGAGTATACTCTTCCAGGGGCGGCTTTCGTTTTGATGGGTCGGGCGGGCTCTCGAAGTCCATCGGGTCAAATGACATCAAGAGTCCCAGTCCTGCCGCCTGTGCCCCAGGCTCGCTGAGGATGCAAGGGTTGGTCATGATGAGGTGAATCTCTGTCGGTAAACTCCAGCAAGGTGCAAACTTTCGCCTCTTCATTTTCCAAAGGTGCTTCCTCGTCTCGTAGAAGTCGTCTGGGCCCAAGGACAGCTCCTGAATGCCGATCGCGATCGCATGTCCTTCAGGCCGCTGTGGAAGAAAGATCTGCTCGCCTGGACGGCGCGCCACGGCGAGCGCAGGTAAAATGTCATCATTGGGAAGTTGCTTCGCAGAGAATCCCCCTTCGCCGCCGGCCAAACTTAAAGAGTCGATCCACTCCTGCATAGCTGGCTGGCATGATGGTAATGAGCGAAGGTCCCTTTTGCTTACACCTATGCCCCGATGTGCTCGTCGTCTTGCAGCCGAATGCATGTCTGCCATCTGTCGGTGAGCCCATCCTTCGCGAATCTGCTGTTCGAGGTCACGGTCTGAGTGTGCCCGTACTCGTTTCAGATGAGCATGCAGCACCTTAGTGATAGCCTTTACCTCGTCACGTGCTGCGTCAGGTGCGTCGATGTGAAAGGCTGAGCGCTTGGCGATGGCCAAATCCTTGAGCAGGTCCAGTCTTCGCCTCATAGCTTCTCTGTACCACGGAGGCCGCTCGCAAGCCAGGGAGAAATGCTTCAACGCGACTTGTCTACTGACCTCGACGGAGAGGTACATGTGCCTATCTGGGTTGGGGTCCGTACGTACCTCTTGAAACTGGTCCTGGTACTGCTCGAGCTTCTCGCGTAAATCACGCAGAAAGGGCTCACGTCCATGTCCTTGCTGCAGGCATTGCATGATCTTGGGCCAACTCCAGCTGCTGCGAGTGGTTTGATCAAAAACCAGGGCATGGTAGAAGTAGTCTGACAACGATGGGGATGTGGTCCAGGAAGTACTTGTTTTTCCTCGTACGTCGTGCTGTGGCCAGCCATCGCCTGCATGTGGACTCCGCGATCAGGGACGAAGGTATGAAGACATAATCAATCGTAGTGGTTCCACTATGGCCAATAAAAGTAGGCCCCACCTTGCGGTGGGTGTTGATGGCACCCATGTCGTGTGCAAGAAGGTCGTGTAGAGTTGTTCCGTTCTCGTTCGCATGCCCATTGCCAGAAGGACCCATACATTCGTCCTGATGAATATGCTGACCACGTAGGCCCATACCAGTATTCGCGTCGGACAAGATGATCGGAACTCGTCGAAATGGGCAACTGCGCAGTAGATGATCCGTCCATTGTCGTAATACTTGGCACCCTTTGGCGCCAGCAGGGTCGAGCCTTGGCAGTGCGCGGCCTGGGCTCGAAGTACACAACCACCACCCGCAAACAGAGAGGTCCCTGGTCGATGTCGATCGCGCCACCTCTGCCTGCGACGATGTTGGGCGGCACCTCGATGGAGGTGACGGAGGAGCTCTTGACGCGCTCTCCCAAAAGGATGCTGCAGCCCGCGCTCTTGTTCGTGCAGGCTGCTGGTTGCCACGGGAAGTGAATGATGCTGTGGTAGGGCGTGGTCTCGCGTGTGTGAACGGGGCGCGGGTCACCTCGTGCAAATGCCTGTGGTCGTCGGCGGCCTGTCCCCGTCAGGCCTCCCTCCGCCACGCTGCGGTACGCCAGGCTCAACTCCAGAAGTCGCGACGGCTGGAGGCTGCCCACGTTGTGGGCGAGCACGGGGAACACACGAAGGAGTCCTGGTACGCCTCTCATGGGCGCGCTGCCCCACGGCTCCCGTGGCGGCTCATGGCAGGCGCGAGCAAAGGCGGCTCGGTCTGCCGCGCGGAGCCGTGCCGTCAGTGGACGGAGCCAGAGCGGCTGTGATGGTGATGGTGATGGTGATGGTGATGGTGATGGTGATGGTGATGGTGATGGTGATGGTGATGGTGATGGTGATGGTGATGGTGGTGGTGATGGTGATGGTGATGGTGATGGTGATGGTGGTGGTGATGGTGATGGTGATGGCGACGGTGATGGTGATGGTGATGGTGATGGTGATGGTGAAAGCGATGGTGACGGTGATGATGGCAATGCTGCTGCTGGTGAGCACCGTGTTCCCGCTGCGTGGCCAGCTCGTGCTGCTTACTCTTGCGTTTCACACCTGCCTCCTCTCTCCTCGGACCTCCGACGCAGGCCCAATCCAGCTCCCAGCTCCCTCCCCTCCCGCCCCCTCTCGCCTGCGCTTCCCCCCCTCCTCTGGCATCGCCCCTCCCTCCCTCCGAGTCTGCCCCGCGACGCTGCGGTAATTGACCCCCGCGACAGGAGGCACTGCCTCCCAGCCATCCCTGAACGTGGGTCTGCCGTCCAAGAAGGTCGGTGCCCGTGACCGCCCTCGCCCAGCGCCGACCCACTCCACCAACCAACCTTTCTCCCTCCTCCCCCGCTCACGTCGATAGGGCGACGAGATCTATACATCTCCACTGCTCCTGGCCAAGCCCATCCTGGGTCCAGGAGCGGTGTATATGTCCCCCTGACTAGGCCACGAGGGCGTATGCACCGCTCCCGGGCCCAGGATGGGCCTGGCCACGAGCAGTGGCTATGTATAGATCTCGTAGCCCTAATCAACCTCTTTATTTCCGACGCCACACAGAACACATGTGCTAGGCCGAGGAATTGGAAAAGGGTCAGCAGGCACGTGCGGAGCGGGCACGCTCAAGCTGGCCAGGGGAGCGGTTGGTTTGCCGGAAACCTGAGATACAGCGTCGTCTCAAGCGACGGCCTCTGCTCTGAAAGACGGTCTCCCTCCCTCCCTCCCTACCTCCCTCGCTCCCTCGCTCCCTCCCTCACACGGGTCCTTGGCATGAACAGCAAAGGTACTCCAGATTTCGTAATAAAAGGGAGGGGGTCTGGACCCTCCAAGACAAGCCATTTCAGACCTCCCCCGTGGGAGAACCCTCCAAAACATCGTCCCCAGACCCCCCAGGCCCTCCAAGATAGCCTGGAAGAGACCCCCCCCCCGAAATGAGACCCCCCTCCCTTTATTACGAAATCTGGGGTACTCGGCGAAACGGGCCCCTAGACCCCCGGAGCTTCCCCCTCCTGGATCGTGTCTTGACGGCCCCGGGGGGCCTTGGACAGAGGTCCCGCAAGCCCGACATCGCCGAAGAGCCTCCAGGGCCCGTTCCCACACCTCCTGAAGGGGCCCAGGGACACACAAATAAACAGACTCAAAAATCCCAGGATTCCCCCTATCTTCCCACATTCTCTGGGTTGTCCTCTTCCCCCCCCCCACACTTCCCCTTTTGTCCCATATTCTCCAGGGGATCGACGATTAATTCTGCCTGTGTTTGTTTTTCCCCTCCGGAATTGTGGACCACTTCCTGGTGACCGACTGTTCGTCCCCGGCTGCTTTCCTTGACGGTCCCACGGCCCGGCGAGGGCCGCACGAAGCCGAAAACTACAAAAAGCCTCCATATTGCATTCTCCTCCTCCTCCTCCTCCTCCTCCTCCTCCTCCTCCTCCTCCTCCTCCTCCCCCTCCTCTCCTCCTCCTCCTCCCCCTCCTCCCTCCCCCTCCTCCTCCTCCTCCTCCCCCTCCTCCTCCTCCTCCTCCTCCTCCTCCTCCTCCTCCCCCTCCGTCACGGCGATTGTCCCTGCCCCGCTGGTCGAACCCTGCGCGGCATACGAAAAGAGAGGCTCGCCGCGGAGCTCCGCTCCACCGCCGCGGCCGCCGCGGCCGCCACGGCCGCCGCCGCCGCCGCCGCGGCCCCTCCCGCCCGCAAAGGGAGGGGAGAAAGAGGAAAAGGAGGCCTCACTGGGCGGCTCGCAGCTCTCGCCCCGTCGCTCGTGCCCCTGTTTGCTTTCCCCCCCCCTCTCTCTCTCTCTCTCTCTCTCTCCCTCTCTCTCTCTCTCTCTCTCTCTTTCTCTTGGTCTGTCTTATGTTATCATTATGTTATCTCTCTCTCTCTATTCCTCTCTCTCTCTTTCTCTGTGTGTTTTCCTCTCTCTCTATCTCTCTCTCTCTCTGTCTCTCTCTCTGTCTCTCTCTCTCTCTCTCTCTCTCTCTCTCTTCTTCATTAGTTATATATACATATGTAAATGTATAAATGTGTGTGTCTGTGTAGTTATTATTGTCTGTGTCTCCCTCGTTCTCTCCATATATATACACACACAGACACACACAGACACACACATGAATACATACATGCATACATACATACATACATACATACATGCATACGTACGTACGTACGTACGTACATACATACACACATACATACACACATACATACACACATACATACACACACATATATACATACATTACAGCGCATTACATTACATCACAATACAATACAATACAATACATTGCATTACACTACATTACATTACATTACACTGCATTACAATACTTTACATTACATCACATTACATTACATTACAATACATTACATCACATTACATACATACATGCATACACTGATACATTCATACAGTCATACAGTCATACATTCATAAATTCATACATAAACATATACATCTACATATACATATACATATACATACATCTATATATATACATATACATGCACTCGAATATATATATATATATATATATATATACATACACGTAAACATATACATATACACGTACATATACATATACATAAACATATAGCGATACATAAATATATACATATAAATATATACATATACTTACACATATACACATACACAAATACATATACCTATACATATGTATACATATACATATACATATGCATATACATATACATACATACATACAAAAAAACATACATACATACATACATACATACACAGAGACAGACAGACAGACAGACAGACAGACAAGTCCATAAGTATGCACGTGTAATTCCCCAAACAATGCTTGAGCTCAGAGTATCTCACTTCGCATCTAAGGAACTGGGACCGCCTGTTGGCGTGGCGGCCCCGTTCCCATCCATCTCCGCAGCCCCGTTGCACCCCGCTCCCCTTGCACTCCCCCCCCTTCGCATCGCAAGCTTCGCATTGGTTTGCATTGTTGCATATTGTTCTGTAATGTGTGCTGCATTGCTTTGCATCGCATTGCATTGCTTGCATTGCATTGCTTTGCACTGTTTCGCATTGCTTCGAATTGCTTTGTACTGTTTTGATGTGCCTTGCGTCTGTTGCATTGCACTTGTTTGCATCGGCTTGCATTGCTTCCAATTGCGCTACATTGCGTCGCATTGCTTCGCGTTGCTTCGCAATGCTTTGCATTGGCTGACATTACTTTGCATTGCCTTGCGGCGTGTGGCATTGCTTTGCTTTGTGTTGACTGATATTGTTTTGCATGTGGGTGCATAGTTATTTGCCAGAAGATCCGAAGATTCTGGCAATACGATTGGTATATGGTCTTGTTATATGATCGTCCCTTGATCTACTAATGGTTTGGACATTCATGGGCTCGGCCATCAACTTAGGTTTGTCCGTTAAGCAGAGACTACGACAGATGCAGTTAGATGCGTAGGTGCGCGCCCAACCCGAGAGGAGGGGAGGGCGCGCGCTTTTGACACCTCGCAGCCCAAACAGCTGCAGTCAACGCGGCGATGACAGAGGTCGATAATCGGTGGCTGCGGCGGCAGCAGGAGACGGCAGGAATAGAGCTAGATGAACTCCCCCCGCGGCAGGATGTCCAGGCCAAGCTACAATTCCCTTCTTCGGAGCTGCAAGACTTCGTGCGATCCTCAGGCACATTGGCCCCCTGGGCGACAAACCCCCAAAACGATTTTTTACGGGCCGGTGCCCAACCGCAATTAGACAGTTAAGGAAAATGTGTTCGGGAAGTCGTTTTCTAGGCCCCGGCTAGGAGGACTGGGGCCCGAGCCCAAAGGCAATCAGATAATATAGAAAAATGTGTTCGGGGAGTCCTTTTGCTGGGCTGATGCCGGGGACAGGTGTCCCCGGCATGATGGTAAAGAACAATTTGTTTGGGGAGTCCTTTTCTGGGCCCTGGCCAAGAGACCGGGGCCCGAGCCCAAAGGCAATCAGAGTTGGGGAGCTCTTTCCCTGGGCGGGGAAAGGCACTGGGGCCAGAGCTCAAAGACAATTAGATACGAAAGGAAATGCTTTGGGGACGTCATTTTTGGGGCCACGGTCAGGAGACCGGGGCCGGAGCCCAAAGGCAATCGGATTGGAAAAGAAAATGTGTTCGTGGAGTTCTTCCCCTGGGCCGGAGCCCAAAAGGCAAGTAGATAATGAAGAAAAATGTGTCTGGGGAGTCGTTTCAGGGCCCTGGCCAAGAGACCGGGGCCCGAGCCCAAAGGCAATCAGATTGCAAAAAAAAATGCGCTTGGGAAGTTCTTTTCCTGCGCCAGGGAAAGGTACTGGGGCCGGAGCCCAAAAGCAATTAGATAGTAAAGGAAAGTGCATCTGGGGAGTCCTTTTATAGGCCCTGGCCAGGAGACTGGGGCTGGAGCCCGAAGGCAATCAGATTGCAAAAGGAAATGTGAAGAATGTGCTTGGGGAGTCCTTTTCCTGGGCCAGGGTCGAAACAGCTGTCCCCAGTATTGAAGGGGCCCTGGGACACACAAATAAATACACACAAACAACAGGTTCCCCCGTATTTTCCCATATTTTCTGGGTTTTTGTCTTCCCCCCCACTTCCCATATTTTCCCATATTTTCCTGGGAGTGGACGATTAATTGTGTCTGTGTGTTTTGTTCCCCTCCTGAAGTATGCCGGGGACAAGTGTCCCCGGCACGATGGGGACAGGTACTGGGGCCGGAGCCTCAAGGCAACTTAGGTGTAAAGAAATAAGTGTTTGGGAGACTTTTTCTGGACCAGGAGACCGGGGCTGGAGCCCAAAGGCAAGCAGACTGAAGGAAAATGTGCTTGGGGAGTACTTTTCCAGGGCAAGGGAAAGGCACTGGGGACGGAGCCTATAAAAGGCAGTTATTTAAAAAGACCATGCTTTTCTGAGCCCTGGCTAGGAGACAGGGGCTGGAGCTCAAAAGCAATCCGACTGTAAAAGAAAAGGTGCTTGAGGATTTTCTCCTGGGCCGGAGCCGAGGCAGCTGTCCTCAGCTTGCCCAGGTACCAGGGCCGGAGCCCAAAGGCAATTAAAAAGCAAAGGAAAATGTATCTGGGGAGTCCTCTTCCTGGGCTGGGGCCAAAGCAACTATCCCCGGCATGCCAGGGACAGGTGTCGTCCCAGGCATTCCGGACACATACCGGGACTGGAGCCCAAAGGCAAGTATAGATAATACAGAAAAATGTGCGTGCGTGTGGAATGTCCTCTTCTGGGCCCTGGCCAGGAGACCGAGGCCAGAGCCCAAAGGGAATCAGATAGCAAAGGGAAATGCGAAAAATGTGCTTGGGGAGTCCTTTTCCTGGGCCGGGGCCGAGGCAGCTGTCCCCGGCATGCAAGGTATGGTGTCTCCGGCACGCCGGGGACAGGTACTGGGGCCCGTGCTCGAAGGCAATGAGATAATAAAGAAAAACGTGTCTGAGGAGTCCTTTTCTGGGCCCTGGCTGGGGACTCGGGCCGGAGCCCAAAGGCAATCAGATAGTAAAGGTATGTTGAGCGTCCTTTTCTGGGCCAGGGCCAGGAGACTGGGGCCAGAGCCCAAAGGCAGTCAAATAATAAAGAAAAATGTGTTTGGGGAGTTGTTTTCCGTGGCCCAGGCCAGGGGACGGGGCCGGGGCCAAAAGGCAATCAGATTGTAAATAAAAATGTGTTTAGGGAATGGCTTTTCGATGCCAGGGCTGGGGCCAGAGCCTGGTCCAGGGCTGGAATCGGGGAACGGAAATGCTGCGTGTCGCTGCTTGCTGCTCTGTATCTCTCTCCCTCTCTCTCACTATCCCTCTTTCTTACTCTTTGTTTGTCTGTCGGTCTCTCTCTCTCTCTCTCGCTCGCTCGCTCGCTCGCTCCCTCTTTTCTCAAGGTAACTGCCAGGGAAGGGCTGCGGTCATCAGCTGAAGCACGCAATGGATTGCGCCAAAACGTCCAGGATCTGTTTCACCCGGGCTGGCAACGATGTCCTACCATGATGTTCCGAAGACAGCAGCAACAAAATGTGAATGCTATATACATATGTGTATTATACACACAAACACTCGCTCTCTCACACACACTCGTATCTATAGAACAGAATGGACAATAATAGAATCTAATAGAATAGAACAGAATAGAACAGAACAGAACAGAACAGAACATCACAGAACATCACAGAACTGAACAGGACAGGACAGGACAGGACAGAACAGAACAGAACAGAACATAATAGAATAGAATATAATAGAATTGAATAGAGTAGAAGAGAATAGAATAGAATGGAATAGAATGGAATAGAATTGAATAGACTAGAATAAAATAGAATATAATAGAATAGAATAGAATGGAATAGAATGGAATAGAGAATATAATATAATAGTCTATGATAGAATATGATATAATAGAATAGAATAGAATATGATAAAATAGAGTAGAATAGAATAGAATATAATAGAATAGAATGTAGAATGTAGAATATAGAATACAGAATACATAATATAGAATATAGAGTATTTAATCTAGAAAACAGAATACATAATATATTATATAGAATATATACTATAGAAAATACAATACAGAATATAGAATATAGACTATAGAATATATCATATAGAATATAGAATATAGAATACAGAATATAGAAATAGAGAATATAGAATATAGAATATAGAATATAGAATATAGAATATAGAATATAGAATATAGAATATAGAATATAGAATATAGAATATAGATTATAGAACAGAGAACAGAGAGTATAGAGTATAGACTGTAGAGTAGAATATAGAATATGGAATATAGATTACAGAATACAGAATACAGAATATAGAATATAGAATTTAAAATATAGAATAGAGACTACAGAATATAGAATATGGAATATGGAATATGGAAAATAGAATATAGAATATAGAACAAACAATCAAGAATATAGAATATAGAATATAGAACATAGAATCTAGAATCTAGAATCGAGAATCTAGAATCTAGAATCTAGAAACTAGAATCTAGAACATAGCATATAGAAAATTAGAATTTAGAATTTAGAATTGGAATATAGAATATATAATATAGAATATAGAATATAGAATATAGAATATAGAATATAGAATATAGAATATAAAATATAGAATATAGAATATATAATATAGAATATAGAGTATAGAATATAGGATATCGAGTATATAATGTAGAGTATAGAATACAGAATATAGGATATAGGATATAGAATATAGAATATAGAATGTAGACTATAGACTATGGACTATAGGCTATGGACTACAGACTATAGACTATAGAATATAGAATGTAGAATATAGAATGTAAAATGTAGAATGTAGAATGTAGAATATAAGATATAGAATATAGAATATAGAATATAGAATATATAATATAGAATATGGAATATAGAATACAGAATACAGAATATAGACTATAGAATATAGAATATAGAATATACACTATAGAATAGAGACTAGAATAGAATGGAATGGAATGACATGTAATAGAAAAAGGATATGTAATAGAATGGGATATAATAGGACAGAACAGAATAGAAAATAATAATGGGGTAGACCATAATATAATAGAATACAACATAAAAATAGAGTATAATAGAATAGAAAAGAACAAATGATCATAGGCTAGAAAATAACATAATATAACAGAACCTAATAAAATACACAGAGTATAATAGAAGAGAACAAAATATAATAGAAAATAATAGAATGGAATAGAATAGAATAGAATAGAATAGAATTTAATATAATGAAATAGAACATAATAGAATAGAATATAATAGAATAGAATTGAATTGAACATAACGGAACATAATAGAACAGAATAGGGTAGAAAATGATATGATAGAATATAACAGAATGGAATACTTAGGATAGAACATATTAGAATAGGCTAGAATATGATATAATATAATAAAGCATAATATAACACATAATAAAATAGCGTATAATAGAATAGAATAGAATAGAATAGAATAGAATAGAATAGAATAGAATAAAAATTAAATAGAATGGAATATAATAGAATAGAATAGAATAGAATAGAATAGAGTAGGAAGAAATATAGATAGATCCCCCTCCCTCTCCCTTCGCCCCTATGTGGGCGCCCTGCCCCCCGCTCCTGCCGAGGCCCAGAGGGCCCGGCCGGCCGAGAACAGAGCATTCTGCCACGGCCGATCGCCCTGGGACAGGGGCCGGCTGGGGTCCTGGGCTGAGTCAGACCAAGGCTCCTGCCCTCATCGACGCCGCCGCCGCCGCCGCCGCCGCCGCCGACGACGACAACCACGACGACGAGGACGGACGGCGACGGTCGCCGCCGCCGCCAACGACGACGACAACCACGACGACGAGGACGAAGACGAGGACGGCGGCGGCGGCGGCCGCGACGACGGCGGCAGCGGCGGCGGCGGCGCACGCTCTCCGGGCGGGGGCGCCCAGGGCGGCCGTCGGGCTGGAAGCCTCTCTCCTCTCGGCCGCCCTGGCTCCTGGGGCGCGCTGCGGGTGCTCCTCCTCCTCCTCCTGCTCCTCCTGCTCCTCCTCCTCCTCCCCCTCCTCCTCCTCGTCCTCCTCCGCCTCCCCCTCCTCCCCCTCCTCCTCCTCCTCCTCCTCGTCCTCCTCCTCCTCCTCCTCACCCTGCGCCCTCCTCCACCCCTCGCCCCCTCCCTCCCTCGTGACAGTTCTGGCGAAGCAGAGCGCAAGATTGTCGCAAGTGCCTGCGACGGGCTGGGGGTACCCGTTCTCTCACCTGGACCAGAAAACAAACGACACCACCCCACCTACGGACCCCCAGGGCTTAGCGTATACCCCCGGGGCTTAGCTTTTGTGTGGTATGCGCTACGGCCCCCGACGGGCCGTAGCGCAACATGGGCCGTAGGTGGGGTGGCGTCGTTTGTTGTTTGGTCGATCTCCTGTCCTCCTCTGTCTCCCCCCTTTCTGCTGCCCGTTTGGGCTCAAGATTTTTCTCGGTGCCTTGGAAGCCCCGGGCACCCAGGGGGCCCCTGGGGGCGGCAGGGAGCCACACAGCCCAGCCCAGCGACAACGCGGAGCCGCCGCGCCGCTGCGAGGGCCGGCGAGGCCGCGAGGCTGGGGGCGCAGCCGAGGAGGCGGCGCCCAGCGCGGCGTGGGCCCGGGGGCATGGCGACCCGCACAGCATGGCGGCGGCCGTGCCGATGATCATCAGGCTCGTCGCCGCCACCGCCCCCAGTCGCTGGATCAGAGGAGCCACGCCTGCGCTCTCCCGACGGCAGCTGGCGCCGAGGACGAGGCGCACCCAATCCTCCTGAGCATGGTTCACGGGCTGGTGAGGGTCGCAAGTGACCCCAGTGAGGAGGAGGATATGCTGTCCCTCACAGAGCGACCGAGGTGTGGGAGCTGGGCCACACAGGAGTGACCTCAGCCTCGTGTGCGCGCGCGCTGCTGTTGCTCAGGAGAGGCGAAAAACACCGGCGCAAGAGACGCCCAGTAGCCGAGGACGTCCAGGCGCAGGCAGAGGCAGGACCCCGCCAGACTTCACAAGTGGAGGGCGGGTTTTTCAAAATGTGGTGCTCGCCTCAGCGCCGCGCACGGTCGTTCTAAACATTTGCAGAGAGCTTCACGGATTGAGGGCGGGCCGTTTCCAAAAAGTTGCTCTCGCCTTGGCGCCGCATGCATCACACACTAAAACTGCGTCATCGTCCCCATATATATATATATATATATGCCCATATATATACATATATGTGTGTGCATGTTACTATATAGATACACACATATTTTTATTTGTTATCATCCTAATAATCTATGTTCGCGAATATGCACATATATGTGTACATTATATATAAATGCTCTCGCTTTCGCGCCGTGCACGGATTGAGGGCGGGTAGTTTTCAAAGTGTGGCTCTCGCCTCAGCGTCGGACACATTCATTCTAAAAACTTGCAAGAGCTTCACGGATTGAGGGCGGGACGTTTTCACAATGTGGCTCTCGCCTTAGCGCCGCGCACATTCGTTTGAAAAAACGGCTAAAAGCTTCACGGATTGAGGGCGGCTCATTTTCAATATGTAGCTCTCGCCTCAGAGCCGAGCGCACTCGTCCTCAAAATGCGCAGGAGTTTCACGGGTATGGTCAAAGTGCCAAACATGGTGCGTTGGAAAAACTCAGGGCTATGAGGGCGCAACAGTTACGTTTATTCGCCGCGTTGAAGTCCCAGGAATGGCACTCTGGCACGATTCCAGACCGTCAAGACGCAACAGTCATGTTAATTCGTGGCGTTAGGGTTCCGAGCATGGTGCTTTGGCACGTTTCAGGGTCCTCATCCCACCGAGGCAGCTCCCTCAGTGGAAATGAACCTGTGCAGGGGCATATGAAGAGGGAGTTTGGAGGCAGGGTGCATTCCAACATCAGTGATGAGTCTTGGGTTTACACTTCTCCTCCTCCATCTCATCCTCTTCTTCTGATTCTTAGTACGATTATTGTTTCTAGTCGACTTAGAAATGTAAGTAGTGGTGTTCTTCTTCTGCGTACCGTTCACATTACCAGTAATATGCGTATGTGTCGTATCGTTGTTAGGAATGCGCCTCTTCTGATTAGTTTCATATGTATATTACGATTCGTGTTATAGTATTCGTCATCTTGTACTGATGAGTAGTATTGTTTGTCTTAGTAGTACTGTGTGCAAGATCGTTTCCGTCGTCTTAGTTTTCGTATAACGATTGGTATTGTTCGTACTACTATTGATATTAGAATTCGTGTTGCTCATCGTAATGTATTCCTGCTCGTATGGTTGGTCTTGTTATTTCTCATCTTATGAACCGTATGTTGTCGTATGAATATTTCTCCTTCTCCACATCCTCCTTCTCCTCCTCATCATCATCAGCATCATCAGAATCACCAGCATCCTCATCAGCACCAGCATCATCGTCATCATCAGCAGCATCATCATCAGCAGCATCATCAGCATCAGCATCATCGTCACCATCATCATCATCATCATCATCATCATCATCATCATCATCATCATTAACATCATCATCATCAGGAGCATCAGCAGCATCCTCGTCATCATCCTCATCATCATCATCATCAGCAGCAGCATCAGCAGCATCGTCAGCATCAGCATCAGCATCAACATCATCCTCATCATCATCATCATAATCATCATCATCATCATCATCATCATCATCATCATCATCATCATCATCATCATCATCATCATCATCATCACATCATCATTAGCATCATCATCCCATCAGAGCATCAGCAGCTCCTCGTCATCATCTCATCATCATCATCAGCACATCATCAGCATCGCCAGCATCAGCATCAGCATCAGCATCATCCTCATCCTCATCCTCATCATCATCATCATCATCATCATCATCATCATCATCATCATCATCATCATCATCACCATCATCATCATCCGCCTCCTCCTCCTCCTTCCCCTGCTCCTCCTCCTTTTTAACGTTAAGCAAACCTTACGTGAGCCCTCCTCCTCCTCCTCCTCCCCCCCAGACACGCATGCGGGGCCGGGGACCGTTCCTGCCAAAGCCGCCCGGCACGGGCGGGGCGCGGCCCTGCCCGCAGCCACCGCCGCCGCAGGGTCGGCCCTCAGAAGGGGGCGGGGGAGGAGGGGGGAGGAGGAGGGGAGGAGGGGAGGATAGGGGGAGGCTGAGGAGGTGAGGGGAGGAGGGGGGAGTGGGAGAGGGAGGAAGGGGGAAGGTGGATGGCAGGAAGGAGGAGGGGAGGATGCGGGAGGGGAGGAGGAGGGAGGAGGGGGAGGGAGGAGGGGGAGCGGGAGGCAGGGGGAGGGGGAGGGAAGGGAGGGGGAAGGGGGAGGGGGGGAGGGGAAAGGGAGGGGGAGGGAAAGGGGGGGAGGAGGTAGCAGGGAGGGGAGAGTGGGGGGAGGGAGGAGGGGGGGCGGAAGGAGGGGAGGGGGGGGAAAGGGGAGGAGGGGAAGGGGGGAGGGGGGCGAAAAGGAGAGAGCGAGAGGAGGCCACAGGTGGAGGAATTGGGAAGAAGAGAGAGGACAGGAAGAGGAGGTAGAGCGGAGGGAAGAGAAGGAGGACGAGACACCTCAACTCGTTCGAGAAAGAGGTCCGCAGCTCGAGGCTCGAAGGAGGAGGAGGGGGACGAGGAGGAGGAGGAGAGCAGAAGGAGGAGCGGGAGTAGGGAGGGGAGAAGGGGGACGGGGAGAGAGCGGAGGGAGGAGCGGGAGTAGGGAGGAGCGGGAGTAGGGAGTAGGAGGAGGGAGTAGGGAGGGGAGGGGAGCGGGAGTAGGGAGGGGAGGGGAGGAGGAGCGGGAGTAGGGAGGAGGAGAGCAGAAGGAGGAGAAGGGGGACGGGGAGAGAGCGGAGTGAGGAGGACGAGGACCAGGAGAGGCCCACGATGCGATTCGGCGCTTCCCCAGCCGACTGGGCCAAAAGGCGTACGGAGATCTCTGGTACAAGGTTCCGAGTGTTTGTGTATTACTAGAGGGCTGAACCTCAACGGTGTTTTTCGTTTTCGCTTTGCTCTCCTTTCCCCCCGCTTTTGTCTCGAATCCGCCTTCTTACCGCAAAACGAAGTCGACACGAAAACGGCCCACGAGATCGCCAGAAACGCCGCTTGGGGTCAGCCCCGTATTGCTGCATCGCGCGCGCGGGTCGGCCCTTGGGCCACCCCCAAAAAAACGAAGAGGAGCCCTGGCCTTCGAGCGCCCGACCCGGGTCAGAGATGGTGTTCGGTGCGCGCGCGCGGCCTCCACGACCCCCGAAAACGCTCGAAGAGCGCCCCCGAAGGGGCCTGCCAGAGAGCCCAACTGGTGACTCCGCGGTCCAAAAGAGGCCTCCAAAACGCCACAAATTGCGCTCCCTTTGGAGTCCCGAGACGGTGCGGCGACGGGCCGCGCGGTGACCTCGAAATCCCCCGAGACCTCATCGCGCGGTCCGTCACCGCACGGTCTTGGGACCCCGGAGGCCCCTGTCGCCCGAGAATCACTCGGAGAACGACCCGAGTCCAAAAACCGTGCGGTGCCCCCGAATCCCCACCGACTCACCGCACGGTGTGGTCACCGCCCCGTTTGGGGGCCCCAAGGCCGCCCCTGGATGGCTCCAAAGGTAGTCCCGGGAGGCCAAAGCAATTGATTGTCCTGAAACTCTGCATGATTTCGACGATTTCACCTCTTCGGCCTTCCGACGGCCAAGACGGCCAAAGAGGCACCCATCAACATCGCCCCAAGGCAACCCAAGGAGGCCCCCGAGGCCCCCAAGAGGCCTCCAGAGGCCCCAAAAGGACACAAAAGGGGGAAACCGAATTGAGATTTCGAGTCCTTCCCCCAAAAGTGGCCTCCGAGACTGCCAGAAGACCCCCAAAAGCCCTCGAGAGGCCCCACGAATCCCCCAAAATGCCCCCGCGAGCACGGGGGCAAATGCTAACGATGCTACAATATGGGCCGGCAGATTGAGCGAAGCGATCCGCCTCCCCATCAGATACGGCGCGTGAGATCCCCGCGGCATGGTCTGCAAGGATTGTTTTTGGCCGGACGCCTCCAAGCACTGTCTGGGGCCTCCTCGGAAGCCCTCATGGGCTGTCTTGGGAGCCTCGTGGGGCATCTTGGGCTAGTTTGGACCTTTATTTGGACACGGGGCCGTCTCGAAACCTTCTCAAGCCCTCTCCAAGTCGTGATGAGCCGAAAAAGCGAAGCAGCTAAAAACCTTCCAAAACCATTGGGTTGTGACGATTTTGACTGCACCAGGCTCAGATGTCCACCCCTTGGAGGTATCTTGCGGAGCCTCTTGTGACAAGATTGGGGCCTCTCTGGCCAACTTGGGAAATTTCGGAAGCCTCTTGGGCGTCTCTTCTGGCGTGTGGAACTAGATTGGACCGTCAGGCCACCCTCTTGGACCTCTGTCCAAGGGGTCAAAAACAGTGTAATTGTAGTCCCTTTTGCCCCTTACCCTGCCTCTTGTGGTTTCGCCCGCCGCTTGGGACAGCTTCGGGTGCTCGTTCGAGCTGTTTGTAGGGCCTCGTGGGACCCTCCTAACCAGTTGTTGAAGTTCTCCGGCTCTCTGGGGCCGTATTGAACACCTCTTTACGTGGTCTTCTTCGGCTTCCACAATACCTCCAAAGTCCGTTCACGGTCATCCCATCGGGCTACTTTGCATCAAGGCGACCACGTTCGACAGAAATGGGCCGCTGGTGTGTCCCCTCAGAGGCGTTCAACCCGTCACCGTGGTCGAGGTCGAGGTTTTCGTGGTCGTCGCCGTCGTCGTCCACGTCTTCGTGGTCGTCGTCGCTGTCGTAGACGACGTGGTCGTCGTGACCGCCCTCATCCTCCTCCTCCTCCTCCTCCTCCTCCTCCTCCTCCTCCTGCTCCCTCCTCCTCCTCCTCCTCCTCCTCCTCCTCCTCCTCCTCCTCCTCCTCCTCCTCTCCTCCCTCCTCCTCCTCCTCCACCTCCTCCTCCACCTCCTCCTCCTCCTCCTCCTTATCCTCCTCCTCTTCTATCTGAACATTCACCTAAACCTGCCCCCACTCCTGACTCCCATGCTCCTCTTCTGCGCCCTCTTCATTCCCATTTCCCTCACGAGGAGGAGGAGGAGGAGGAGGAGGAGGACTACTAGTAGTATAAGCCCAAGACGCATCCAAGATGTTGCAATAAACCCTCCCTCCAAGTTCGCCCTTCACAGGGCCCTACAAGAATTTAGGTTCATTGCGGGAAGTACCCCATCGGAAGAAAACTGTCTGTGGGTCCTCAACCGGGCCAAAAAAACTATTCCTTGGGCTTCAGCGCGACTCAACATGACTGTTGCGTCCTGACAACCCTAAATCCTGCCAGAACACCTTTCCTAGGACTTCACCAGCGACAGTGAAGGTGATTGCTACGTCCTGACAATCCTAAATATTGCCAGAACATCTTTCCCGGGACTTCGAGCATGCCAACCCTTGAAACTGCTGCAAACTTTCAAAACGAATGTGCGCTGCGCTGGGGCGAGAGCCAAATGTTGAAAAAGAACCGCCCTTCATCCTTACAACTGCTGCAATCGAATGCGCGCGGCGCTAAGGCGAGAGCAACATTTTTAAAACCGCCCATCCTCGATCCGTGAAACTGCTGCAACTTGTAAACCGAATGTGCGCGGCGCTAAGGCGATAACAACCTTTCGAAAACGACCCGCCCTCGATCCGAAACTGCTGCAAACTTCGAGCTTCAAGATCATAAATGGCAAAAATGTCTCAAGCGAAACGCCAGGTCTTCCCTACCGACACGTCTGGGGGTGCGACACGGCGGAGTTATGAGGAATGGAGGACGACAACGAGGACGACGACGACGACACGCACGCCGACGCCGACGCCGACGCCGACGCCGACGCCGCCGCCGCCGACGCCGACGCCGACGACGACGACGCCGCCGCCGCCGCCGACGACGACGACGACGAATACGACGACGACGAAAATGAAGACGACGACTACGACGCCCACGACGACGCCGCCGACGACGACGACGACGACGACGACGACGACGACGACGACACGGACGGCGGTGACAAGGACGAGGGTGAAGACGGCAGCGGCGACGGCCCTGCGGCCAGGGCCGAGGTCTGTGTGGAGGAGAGGGAGGAGTCAGAGAATCACGAGGCCGAGGAGGAGGAAAACGAAACGAGGAGCGGCGAAAAGGAGAAAGGGGCGAGGAGGGGCAGAGGGGACGGAGGAGAGGAGGAGAGGCGGTGATGCGGCGGGCGGCTTCGCGAAGCGCTTGCTAGTGAGGATGAGGGGGAAAGGACAGGGGTGGGGGGCTGGCATCCTCCCTTGTAACGTTGCCCGTGACGGGAGAGGGAGAGAGGGGAAGTTTTTTAGGGTTCGGGCCCCACTGTCACCCAGAAGCGAGTGGCTTCAGGTCACGGTCCTCCTCCTGGTACACTACACGCGCCGACGGGTTCGCGGACGCTGGTCGTCAACATCCTCCCAGCTTCAATTGTTCATCGCGCCGTAGGTGCGCCAGGGGACCACCCTTGCAAGAAAGTCGATCAGGGTGGACGCGGCTACCACTTGTCAGTGGCCGAGGTAGTGCTGCCTGGGTAGATTGAAGCAACCTTTCTCTGACGTCAGGTACCATCTCACAGCCAACAATCAATGGGTACCCTGCGCCGGCATACTGACCTTTCAAGCTCCGTCAAAGTTAATGGCCCGCCCTGCAGCCAGGAATCGCCTTCCAGCGAAGCCGTGGGAACAGCACCCCGTGCAGCATCGCAGGGCCGCACTACTACCTAACTCGTCCGCGACAACGTTGTCCTCCCGAGGCTCGTGAAGTACAGTGGGGGCCCGACCACAAGAAACCTTCCACAACAAACCCAACCCTGAGACCCCAGAACGTCCCTTGATTTTGGGTGGGAGCGTCACGCTTTCCATCGCAAAACCATCGAAACACTTTTTTGATCTGCGGGGCGAGAGCGAACCTCTTCCGGTAAAAGCTAGGCGGGCAATTGGGGAGACAGGGCACAGGCGGGCTGGGCCTCAGGCGGCCGGAGGGCGAAAACCATCGAAACACAAGAAACCCAAGGCACCCTGGAGGCAGGCAGGGTGCTGCTTGGCATGGGCCCCCGCTGCAGCGAGCCTCCTCCTGCCTCCGCGGGGATGGCTGCGCCTGCGGCCCCAACGATCGCCGCGCGCACGGAGCGCCCGTCGCAGCGGCGGCCCCCAGACTCGGACTGGAGCAGCACCACCGCCCGCGGGTCCGCTCGGAGGCGGCCTGGCTGTCACTTGGAGGCCTGGACATTGGCACCAACACCAACACAGGGGGGTGACTCCGCAGGGGGAAGACGATCCTCGATGTCGGTGTTGGTGGTAATATTTCGGTCACCTTAGAAGCCATAGTATTACCACCATCGCCAAGATCGGGGTCTTCTTCCCTCGGTGGAGGCACACAGCCGAGATTGGTGTTGGTGTCAACCTCTAGGCCTGCGATGTCACCCCGGATGTCGACTCCAAACCTGAAGGGCTGAACGCTTTGCC
>CAUYUJ010017814.1:182500-199054 GCA_963575745.1 Prorocentrum cordatum
GGCACAGGGACGGAGGCACGCCAAGACGGAGGCGGAGGTGCAGGCCCAGGCGGAGGCGTAGAAAGAATCACCGGTGGATGCACAGGCAGACTAAGGGGCTGGGGGGGAAGCAGACGCAGACCATGTTCCGCACCTCTGCTCTTGTTATGCCCCTGCTGCCCTTCCCCCCGCTGTTCCTCGTCCTCCGCATCCCCCACCGCTCATCATCTGTATATACAGATACGTATGCATGAACGTCGATATGCACTTATATACATATATGTATACATATATGTAGGCATAAAGATATGCATTCGTGTTTGTATACATATATAAACATAAACATAGACATGGACATAGACAAGTACATGTATACACACATAAACGTATATATGTACGTATGCCTGAGGATAGACATACCCATATACATAAATGTACGCTATACAAATACATAAACATGAATATATATATATATATATACAAGTGTACGTATACATATGCACATACAAATAGCAATATATGTATACATAAATCTATACATGTACCGTCCTTACACACATACAATTCAACATACTGCTACGTATATACATGTGTGATTTCATGTACATGTACATAAATATGTTTATGTACTATACGTACACATGTACATATACATTGGCATGCATTTGGATATGTGTACATGTTTATGGTTAGGTACATGTGTGCATGTATATGCAAATGTGCATGTAAAGATGTATGGACAAAAGTGCATGTATGTAGATGCATGTGTATATGGTTGCGTATGTGTGTATACATTTGTGAGTATGTATATGCATGAATATGTGTATGTATATGTATGTAAGTACGTACGTATGTATGTATGCATGGATGGATACATGTACGCATGTATGGGTGAATATCTCTATATCCATGTATGTACGGATATATGTTTGTATGTATATGTGAGTGAATGTATGTGTGTGTTTGTGCAGGTATGTGTGTCACATGAATATATGCATATATATATATAAACATACATAAATATATATATATATATACATGATTGTACAAATGTCATGTGTATATATATGCATACATATGCATATATAAGTATATATATTCCAGCAAGGATATCCTCAGGATGACTCAGGTTTGTGTATGTTTGCTCGGCTCGCTGGCTAAACCGCCCGACCAGCTTGCCATTCCTCACCATATACATATATATATATATATATATATATATATGTATGTATGTATGTAGATGTGTATATATACTGGCCGAGGATTATAGCCGAGGATATATGCATATGTGTATACATATAGCTATTTTTATCCCTGTGTAGCGCGAGGCGCATCAGGTTATGCTGGAATAGGGCTGACCAAGGGTCAGACACGGGCGCGCCCAACGACGCTGCCGCCAGCTCGACGGGCGGGCCCTTTGGCCGGTGCGCGCGACAGGCCTCGACGCTGAGCTTCGCGGCGCTGCACATTGTCAAGGTCGTCAAGCTCAGCCACCTGCTTCTGAGGTAGCGGAGGGTAGCGGGCTGGGGAAGCACGAATGGTTTCCCAGCACGCTGGCCGGCGGGAGTCGCAAAGGTGCGACAGCAGCCGAAGGCGTGAACCGAACACGGCGCGGCACACTGGGCAGGTCGCATCAGCGCCGGCGTAGCTTCTCTGTAAGCACCGGACATGATGCCGAATTCTGAGATGCTGGTCACGCGCCTTCGCCGTCGCGAAGCGCGCGTCGCACTGGTGGCAAGCAAATGGGCGGGCGCCGCCTCCGACCGGAGCGGCGCCGCCACGGCCACAGCAAGAGTCGGTGAAAAACAGCATGCCCACGGCATTTGCCCAGCGCGCTGGGGAGTCGCTGATGAACGTCACCCAAGCGCTCGCGGTACCCTCCGGCGGAAGCAGCGTGCTGCACAGGGCAACGAGCTCGCGGAGCTTGCCCAGGTCGGAGACGAGCAGAGTGACCCAGGGCAGGCGCGCTCCGCCAGGCCGCGCGGCGAGCAGGGCCAGCAGCGCGGGCGGTGAACTACGCACCAGGCGCCCTAAGTAACGGAGACGAGCACGCATCACCAGGCAGTCCAAGCTGGGCTGCTTGAGCCGCGCGCGCATCTCGAGGTCCGTTTCGGAGCGGCCGAACCGCGGGGCGTCGCCGACTCGTCGGAGCACCCGCATGTACATGCCGTTGAGCACCTGAAGATATCGCCTCGTAGGGACGACCACGTGCACGTTGAAGAGGAGGCAGCTGAGGACCGACGAGTGCATGAGCCAGATCTTCAAGCTGGCTTCCACGACCACCCAGCCGAAAACCTTGCTCGCTAGAGGCCCATAGCTCATGGCCGCCTGCTGTCTCAAGTGGTTGGCGCCTGGGGCCGCGGCGCCAGTGGCGCTCACCACGCCGCCAAGGTGCTTATAGGTGGTGACCACCAGTAGTAGTACCACAGGTCGGGGTACAGCGACTGCAAGACCTCCGTTGGGAAGCACCCGGCGCCGCTGTAGCCGGGCGGTGGCCCCGTGGCCTCGGTGCGCGAGGAAGCACTCGGACTTGCCCGCTTCCCAATTGATGGTCAGGTTCAGGCGGTCGTACATGTCACACACCGCGCGCAGCACGACGTCGATGGCAGCGTCCAGCTCCTTGGGCAGACGCGCCGCGAGCATGAAACACTCGTCGTCGACGAACGCGGCGTCCACGAACGAGACGACCTCTGGGTCGGCATTCGGCCCGGCGGGATCAGCATCCCAGAAAGCCGGGGACCCAGCCCGCAAGCGGAGCAAGATGCCGGCGCCCAGGAGAGCGCCCCGGATCAGCACCATTGCCAACGAGAACGCGCCGTTGAAAACCATGCCGCCGTACTTGCACCCCTGGCGGCCGCCAACGCGTGCGACGACAGCGGTGTCAACGTCACCGCAAGGAAACCATGAAGCCGCGTGGAGGTTCTTGAGCAGGCAGATGACCTCTGGGCTAACGCCCCACTGGGCGAAGAGGCAGCCATGCCGCGCCACCCACTGCGCGATCCATGCGGATTGGTCTGGGTTGAGGCCCAGGGATGCGAGGTAAGCCCCAGGGTCAGTTGCATCGCAGGGCCATCCCAGCACCACCTCCCTCACGGTGCGGTCGAACGCCTTCACGAGGTCAACGAACCATGCAAACAACGACCGCCCAGTCGCATTGCAGCACGCTTGGAAGCTGTGCACGAGGTGAGCGGCATAATCAGCCCCCCTGCCGGCGACAGCGCCGCGCTGCACCTCGGGGATATTGTCCCGGTAAGGGCCAGTGACCATGTGGCTGAGCAGCTGCTTGAGGCCTTTGGCGGCGTGATCCTCCAGCACGATGCCGCGAGACTCGACGCAGTCGGTGAGGGGGTCCTTGCGCTTGCGAACGTTCTGCATGCGGTCACCTGCCCAATGGACGGGCCACCGCTCGGCATCGACGATCTCCTGGTAGAGGGCAGCCAACGGCGTCGCGAAGGCTTTCCCCCCAGCCACTAGCAGTTCCGCCGGCACGCCATCGCGTCCGACGCCCTTGTTCCGCCCCAGCTGCCTGAGCGATGCGGCAACAGCGTCTGGCGTGACCTCGACGGTGGGAGAAATGAGCGGTGCCTCCACAGGCTGCGCGCGCAGCTGGTCCATAGGCACCTCGGCGCCGTTGAAGACTTCCCGGAAATGCTCCTGCCACTGGGCCTGCCGCTCCGCCTCGGAGCTGGACAATGCGCCAGACTTGAGGGGCGCGGGGTGGTCCGCCAAGCTAGCAGCCCGGCCGCTGAGCGATCGCACCACGCCGAAAGTCCCTCTCCAGTCACCCCGCGCGGCGGCGCACTGGGCCTCGCGGGCCTTGTCCTCGAGGAAGAGCTGCCGGTCAAAGTGCACAAAGTGCTGAACTAGGTAGGCGAGCCGTTGGCAAAGCCTCCAAGCCATAGCATTCAACAGGCGCCACTGGAACTCGACGTGTCGAAGCGGCCGAAGCGCGCAGCGCGCTGCCCAGCCCAAGCGTGTTTGCGAAGATGAGGTGAAGTAGAAGACACCCGTGCGCTGCGCAGCCCAGCCGAGGAAGATCCTGTGAAAGTATGCTCGATGCGCCTCCCGGCCAGCGGCATGAACGACTCTGCGCGAGGGCGCCAGCAGGCGCAGTATCGACCACGTGTCGTCGGAGATCCACGGCTGGCGAGGGCGGTCCGCAGGCCTGCCGAAAGCATGGCGGGCGGCGGTGCGCATCTGCGACATCATCGCCAGGGTCTCCTCGTCGATGGATGCGTCGACGGGGACCTGCAACCGGCGCAGCATGGTCTGAAGCGCTTGGACCCTGGCTGGATCGCCAAGCCGCCATTTGTTGAACCGGAAAGCGTCGGGCTTGGGCGCGCGCGCGAGGAGCGCAGACGTGCTGATCGCAGCCACGACGAGACGATGGTCTTCCTTAGCTGCGAGCGAAAGCTGCACGTTACGCGGGACGTAAGAGACGGACACGTGGGACAGCTCGTCCAACGGCCCGCAGATGTAGTCAATGCGGGACGCGGGGCCTTTGCTGGAGCGCCACGCATAGCCCACATCATAGAAGGTGCTGATGGCGGCGATGCGGAGGCGGACGAGCACCGAGAGTAGGTCGGAGCCGTTGGCCGTAAATGTTTCCGAATCGCAGGCGCCGCTTGTCCCGGAGTGATCGGCGCCCACCCTGCCGTTCGCATCGATGCCGAGGAACATCTTAGCAGACGGGGTGCGGCCACGAAGCGTCAGCAGCGTCTGGAGCAGGAGATCCCAGAAGGCCTCCCGCTCGGCAGCGGGGGCGTGGTCACTCGGCGCATGGGCGCTGACGAGAATAAATGGCATGCCCTGCACATCCCGGCCCGTTACCCAGTAGAGGCGACTGGATGGCGCCGCGTAGGAGGAGGCACGGAATTGGGCGGCTGCGCGGAACCACACCTGGCAGCCGTGCCCGCCCAGGCTGTCCGACGCGCCGACATACATGGTGTAGTGGAGGCCTCGGCGCACTTCGGCGGCGCGTGCGCGACCCTCCTGAATGAAGACGAAATCGAGGTGTTCACAGCGGAACGCCTGCTCCAGAATCTGGACCTTGCCGAACAGGAGGGCGCAGCTGACCTGAGCGCCAGCAGCTGCTTCCTCTTGAGGGCGCAGCGTACACGCGTTACCAGTGGCAACGCGGAATGTCGAACAAGCCATCGTAGATGGACGAGTCAGTGCTGGTGGCGTGGGCGCCGCCGGGAACGAAAGAGTCCTCGCAGACGGCCAGGTCGCAGACATACGATTGCTGCCTGCACACTCCGGCCAACGCTCAGGGGGGCGAGGCGGGCCAGGAGTGCAGAAGACCGCGCGCGAGGCGGCGACTACGCAGTCTGAGGGGCCTTGGAGGTGGCTGGAAACCCCGCCGTTTCCTCGCCGATGGACTTGATTACCTTGCGCTTGCTGAAGTAGTCTGTGATCAGCTCCTTGCGAGGTTGCTTCCCACTGTGGCGCACCAGCGTGCCAGGCTTGGCGGGGAGCGGAACCGCAGGGGGGCTCTTAGTGGTATGGCGCACCTCCTTGGGGTCAAGCGGCGTGCCGGCAGCAGCTGCACGAGTGGCCTCCGCCTGCTGGAGCGTGTCCCGAAAGCCGTCGAACAACTGCCGCATTTGCGTTTTGGCAGCCTCGACGTGCCCTGGGTGGACGTACTCGTCGGCCGTGAGCTGGTCGATCATCTGGCCCAGGATCGTGTACGCCTGGGACTCGGGCGTCGCAGTCGCCTCGATGGGAGCCTCCGTCATGAGAGAAGCCTCCAGCTCCTGGAGCTCCGTCTCGAGTGCAGTGACCTCGCATGCGGCCGTGTGCTGGAGCTGCAAGGCAGCTGCCACCGCCTGCTCGGCCTCCGCCTGGCGCTGGCGGGCACGTCCTAAAGCAGCACGTGCGCCATCGATCCGGGCACCGATCGGCTTGGAGCCGAGCAGCTGCCGCTTGGTGTCGGTGAGCCGGGTCGCCAACGACGCGCGCTCGGTGGCGAGCTCCGCGTCGTCCTCGGGGATGGCCGCCAGGGCCGTCTCCAACTGCTTGATGCGGGCCTGGAGGTGGCCCTTGTTCGGGGCCTCGTTGCTGAGAGCCTGCGGCACGCGCTCGGCAGGCACAGGAGGAGGCGAGGGAGGCGTGGGGGGTACGTCCTTGGCCTCGTGGATCTTCGTGAGGGTCTCCGTGAGGGCGTTCAGTTGAGCACGAACGGGGTTCTGCTGCGATGCAGTCGTCTCCTTGGCCGGGGGGGGGGGCCAACGCCGACTTCGCAACTTCGCCGTAGGTCCGCTTGAGCCCACATGTCGTGCAGGCTTTTGGGCTGTGGTTCGTGCTCTTGCACTGCTTGCAGGTCCATGTGCGTGAACTCGAAGAAGGCATCTGGCTGTGCGATGGGCGAGGGCCCACATAGTGCCAGTTGCAGGAGGGGTCACACTTCCATTCCGATGTAGAAGGCGAGCCACTGCCACCATAGCCGCCACCGGCGCCCTGGCCACGCGCATTGCGTCCCCATCCTGACATCAGAAGGCGGGCTAGTCTTGGAAACCGCCGAAGACTAAAGCTTGCGATGCAAAACTGGATGCAGACTTACGTATTGACTCGAGCACTAAACCTCCTGGACCTGACCAGAAGGCGCAACTTGAGCCAAAATGGGTACGGGTATACATATATATATATACACACATATATATGTATATATAGATATATCCGCCACCTCGCCCCTGGGCACGGAGTGGGCGTGTCCTCAGGTCCATTGCCGAATCCCTGTCCTCAGTCCTGAGGAGTCTTTGATGGGCTCGAACCCAAGATTCCGAAATCTCTCGGGGCTTCCCGCGTGCCCCGTGGGCTCCGGAAGTGTTGTTGCATGCCTTTTCCAAGGCAAGAGGGCCCCAGACCGACCCACGAGGGGCCCTGCGAGGCCCCCAAGACGACCCAAGAGGGCACCGAGATGCCCAAAGATCGGCCCGAGATGCTCAAGATGGCCTCACAACGGCCAAAGAGGCCTCGAAGACGCCCCAAGAGAGCTCCAAGAGGCCTCCCAAGAGGACCCCAAGAGACCAAAATCAATGATTTTCCATAAGTTTTTGAAGGATTTTGGCGTTCTCGCCTTTGCGGCTTTCCGACGCTCCCAGACTGTCCTAGAGGCCCCCAAGACCGCCCCAAGACGGTCCCAAGAGGACTCCAAGAGGGCTCCAAAACGGCCCAAGAAGGCCCCAAGATGGCCCAAGAGGCGCCCAAGAAGGCCCAAGAAGGCCCCAAGACGGCCCTCAACAGGGGCCTAAGAGAGGAAACACGAACCGAAAATCCGAGCCTGCCGCCCCAACAGGCACCCAGGAGGCCCCAAGAGGCGTCCAGTCCTCAAGGAGGGCCCGAAGGGGCAAAAATTATTGATTTTCCTTGGGCTGTTCAAGGATTTTTGCATTTGCTTCTTTTTGACATTCCGACGGCTCAAGACGGCCCAAGAAGCCCCCAAGATCGCCCACGAGGCCTCCAAGATGGCCCCATGACAGCCCAAGAGGCCCCCGAGACGGCCCCAAGAGCGCCCAAGAGGCGTCCAAGACGGCCAAAATGGCCTCCAAGACGGCTAAGATGGCCCCAAGATGCCTCCAAGACGGCCCAAGATGCACCCAAGACGGCCTAAGATGGCCTCAAGATGGCCCAAGACAGCCCAAGGGGCCCCCAAGAAGCCTCCAAGACAGCCCAAAAGGCGTCCAGGAGGTCGTCCAGGAGGCCACGAAGAGGCCAAATTCATTGATTTTCATTAGGTTGTTGAAGGATTTGTGCATTTGCTTCTTCTCTGCATTCCGACGGCTCAAGACGACGCAAGAGGTCCCCAAGATAACCCAAGAGGCCTCCAAGATGGCCCCATAACGGCCCGAAAGGCCCCCAAGACGGCCCCAAGAGGGCCCCAAAACGGCCCAAGAGGCCTCCAAGACGCCGAAGATGGCCTCTAAGAACCCCTGATATGCCCCAAGAGGGCCCCAAGACGACCCAGACAGACCCCAAGACGGCTTCCGACAACGTCAGACAAGCCAGGAACGCCCTAAGACGGCCAAAGAGGCTCCCAAGAAGCCCCCAAAGGCCCCCCAAAACCCTCCAAGAGGCCCCCAGGAAGCTCCCAGGAGGCCCCAAGAGTGCCCAAAGAGGCGCCCAAGAGGCCTCCTCCTCCTCCTCCTCCTCCTCCTCCTCCTCCTCATCCTTCTCCTCCTCCTCCTCCTCCTCCGCCTCCCTTTTTTGCCTCATCCTCCCCCTCCTCCTCTTCTTGCTCCCCCACGCGTTCCCCGAAGTCTTTCCAAACCGACTCGGGGAACAACTGGCCCGATAGTTTGGCCAAACTCTGGCCCAGCTGTCGGCCACAGAGGCGCTTCCAAAAAGGCAGGGGGCGGCGGTGATTCGCCGCAGGCGTCTTCGATAGGGGAGAAAGTTACAGGTTTAAGGTTCTCGTGGGTTTTCGTCGGGTGTCGACGGCCATCCGACCTCGGGATGCCTTCCAAAGGTAGCACCTCGCCGGGGGCGCTCCCGCGACGCCAGGGTCGTTCCGAACGGCCGCGCTGTGACCCGAAAAATTGGTGGCGACGTCAAACGGCCGCGCGACCTGGAATGGCGACGCGCCCGCGGCCGTTCCCTCGTTCGGACGCCGTTGGCTGAAATTGCGGCGCGCCGCCACGCGCGGCCGCCGCGACCTCCAGCCCGCGCCGGGGCCACGTCTCCCCTCCACACCGACTGCGACTGCCGCGGGAGGGCAGGCGACGACGACAGTCCACTTTTTGGGTCGGCGGCCCCTTGGATCCAAGCAGCTGTAGGACAACGGTGGGACGCACCGAAGCAAACCAAGGCACAGACGAAAAGGGTCGACGGCTGCCCACACCTTTGTGGGCCCTGGAAACGGCAGGGCCGTTATTTTACCGTTTCCAAAAAAATGTCCCTTGAAAATGGAAACGGCAAAAAAACGGCGACCAGAAACGGCAAAAACACGGCTCCAGGATTGGAACCGGAGCCGGAACCGGTCAAAAAACGGCGACGGAACCAGGAAAGAAACGGCGTCGGAACCGGCAAGAAAACGGCAGAACGGAACCGGTAAAAAAACGGCCCTTTCGTTTCCGGGGTCCACTAAGGCCCACACCGCTCTGCGCCGAGGGTCGAGGAGCCACCACGCCCCCGGGCTGTGTCGGCTGCACCACCCGCAGCCTCTTTGCGGCCCCGTCGGGAGCTCGGAAGCCGCCCCGCCGTGGGGGCCGGCCGTCGCCCGTCGACGGCGACACCGGCACGGTACCTCTTCGACGTCCAGGAAAACCAGAACGACCAGGTAGCTGGCGTCCTCCTCCTCCTCCTCCTCCTCCTCCTCCTCCACCTCTTCCTCCGCCTCATCCTCCTTCTCCTCCTGCTGCTGCTGTTGCTCCTCCTCCTCCTCCTCCTCCTGCTCCTCCTCCTCCTGCTCCTCATCCTCCATTCCTGCTCGTCATGAATAACTTCTCCTTGTCGCACCCCGAAGCCAATTTCTAGGGCGGGCCAGGCGTTTCGCCTGAGACTTCCCCGCCACTTATGATTCTGAAGCATAAAAAATAACAAAAGCTTCACAAATGGAGGGCGGGTCGTTTTCCAAATGTGATTCTCGCCTTAGCGCGGCGCACATTCGTTTTAGAAATGTGTAAGAGTTTCACGAATTGAGGGCGGGTGGTTTTCAAAATGTGGCTCTCGCCTTAGCGCAGCGCACATTCGTCTTGAAAAATTCCAAGAGTTTCAAGGATTGAGGGCAAAACGTCTTCAACATGTGGCTCTCGCCTTAGCGCGGCGCACATTCGTTATTTTCAAGAACGTCACGGATTGAGGGCGGGTGGTTTTCAAATGTGGCTCTCGCCTTAGCGCGGCGCACACTCGAGTTTCAAAGATCGAGGGCGGGTGGTGTTCAAAATGTGGCTCTCGTCTTAGCGCGGCGCACACTCGCATTAAAAATGTGCAAGAGCTTCACGGATTGCGAGCGGGTCGTTTTCCAAATGTGGCTCTCGCCTTAGCGCAGCGCACATTCGTTTTGACAAGTTGAAAGAGCTTCATGGTTTCCCATCATCAGCGTGCCAGAAGTTGTTTGGAAGGGATTCAGGATTACGAGGCCGCAACAGTTATGTTGATTCACTGCGCTGAAGTCCCACGAATGGCGTTCTGGCTCGACTCAGGATTGCCAAGGCGTAACAGTCAGGTTCATCCGTGGCGTTGAAGTCCCGAGAACAATGTCTTGGCATGCTTCAGGGTCTCTAGACGGTTGTTTTCCAAAGGAGCGGTTTCTCCAAGGAGGGTTTATCCAACATCGTTGATGACTCCTGGGTTTACACTGGTCCTCCTCCTCCTCCTACGCCTCCTCCTCCATTTCCAACTCCTCCTCCTCCCCCTCCTGTGCCTCCGCCTCCGCCTCCGCCGCCGCCGTCGCTTCCGCCTCCGCCGCCTCCGCCTCCGCCGCCGCCTCCGCCTCTGCCTCCGCCTCCTCCTCCGCCTCCGCTTCCGCCTCCGCCCCCGCCTCCGCCTGGGCCTCGGCCTCCGCCTCCTCCTCCTTATCCTCCTCTTCCTCCTCCTTCTCCTCCTCCTCCTCCTCCTCCTGCTGCTTTTCCTCCTCCTCCTCCTCAACCTCCTCCGCCTCCTCCGCTTCCTCCGCCTCCTCTTCTTATTATTATTCCTCCTCCTCCTCCTCCTCCTCCTCCTCCTCCTCATCATCATCATCATCATCATCATCGTCATCATCATCATCATCATCATCAGCAGTAGCCGTAGCAGCAGCAGCATCATCATCATCATCATCATCATCATCATCATCATCATCATCATCATCTTCATCACCATCTCATCATCATCCTCATCCTCATCCTCATCCTCATCCTCATCCTCATCCTCATCCTCATCCTCATCCTCATCCTCATCCTCATCCTCATCCTCCTCATCCTCATCATCATCATCATCATCATCATCAGCATCAGCATCAGCATCAGCATCAGCATCATCATCATCATCAGCATCATCATCATCATCCACATCATCATCATCATCAGCAGCAGCAGCATCATCGACATCATCATCAGCATCATCATCATCATCATCATCAGCATCATCATCATCATTATCATCATCAGCATCATCATCGTCTTCAGCTTCTGCTTCATCATCATCATCATCATCATCATCATCAGCAGCATCATCATCATCAGCAGCATCATCGACATCATCATCATCATCATCAACATCATCATAATCATAATCATCATCATCAGCAGCAGCATCATCATAATCATCATCATCATCATCATTATCAGCATCAGCATCATCATCATCATAATCAGCATCACCATCATCATCAGCAGCAGCATCATCATCGTCATGGTCATCGCCATCGTCATCATCATCATCGTCATCATCATCAGCATCATCATCATCGCCATCAGTACCAGCGTCATGATCATCATCGTCATCATCAACAGCATTATCATCATCATCGTAATCATCATCATGTTCAGAATCATCATATACAGCATCATCATCAGCAGCAGCATCATCATCAGCATCATCAGCATCATCAGCAGCAGCATCAGCATCATCAATAACATCAGCATCAGCATCATCAGCATCATCAGCAGCATCATCGTCATCGTCATCAGCATCATCATAATCATAATCATCATCAGCATCAGCATCAGCCGCATCATCATCATCATCTTGGTATCATGTTCCATCAGCATCGTCATCGTCGTCATCATCAGCAGAATCGTCAACATCATCAACAGCAGCAGCACCAGCATCAGCATCATCATCGGCATCATCATCATCGTCCTCATCATCAACATTGCATTCATCATCATCAGCAGCATCAGCATCGTCATCATCTTCATCATCCTCATCCTCCTCCTCAGCATCAGCATCAACAGCATCAGCATCATCGTCATCATCATCATCATCATCATCCTCATCATCATAGCATCAGCATCAGCACCAGCATCAGCATCAGCATCAGCATCATCAGCATCCTCATCATCGTCATCATCTTTATCACCACCATCAGCATCAGCATCAGCATCATCAGCATCAGCACCAGCATCATCAGCATCAGCAACTCATCAACATCCAACATCATTCATCGTCAACATCACTCAGCATCCTATGCTCATCTCATCCTCATCCTCATCCTCATCCTCATCCTCATCCCACCCACATCCACATGTCACATCCTCCGCCCACCTCCTCCTCCTATCCTTCTCATCTCCTCCGCCCTCCTCATCCACCTTCCCTCCTCCTCCTCCGCCTCCGCCTCCTCCTCCTCTTTTTCCTCCACCTCCTCCTCCTCCCCACCTCCTCATCCTCTTCCACCTCCTCCTCATCCTTACCTCCTCCTCTTCCTCTCCTTCCACATGCTCGTCCATGCCTTCCTCCTCCTCCTCCTCCTCCTCCTCCTCCTCCTTCTCCTCCTCCTCCCCCTCTGCCTCCTCCTCCTGCCTCCTCCGCCGCCCCTCCTCCTCCTCCTCCTTCCTCCTCCTCCCCTCCTCCTCCTGCTCCTCCCCTCCTCCCCTCCTCCTCCCCCTCCTCCTCCCTCCTCTCCTCCTTTTCCTCCTTTCCTCCTCTCCTCCTCCTCCTCCTCCTCCTCCTCCTCCTCTTCCTCCTCCTCCTCCTCCCCCATTCCTTCTCCTTATAGATAACTCCCCCCTGTCGCACCCCGAGGCCAGTTTTTCGGACGGGCTGGGAGTTTCGCCTGAGACTTCCCCGCCATTTGTGACTTTGAAGCTTAAATGGTGACAACAGCTTCAAGGACTGAGGGCGTGTGGCTTTCTAAATGTGGCTCTCGCCTTAGCGCCGCGCACATTCGTGTTCAAAACTTGCAAGAGCTTCACGGATTGAGGGCGGGTGGTTTTCAAAATGTGGCTCTTGTCTTAGCGCCGCGCACATTCGTTCTAAAAAATTGCAAAGGGTTTCACGGATTGAGGGCGGGTGGTTTTCAGAATGTGGCTCTCGCCTGAGCGCCGCGCACATTCGTTTTCAAAACTTGCAAGAGCTTCACGGACTGAGGGCGGGTGGTTCTCAAAATGTGACTCTCGCCTTAGCGCCGCGCAAATTCTTTCTAAAAACTTGCAAGATTCACGGATTGAGGGCGGGTGGCTCTCAAAATGTGGTTCTCGCCTGAGCGCCGCGCAAATTCGTTTTAAAAATCTGCCAGAGCTTCACGGATTGACTGCGATTCGTCTTCAAAATATGGTTCTCGCCTAAAGCCGGGCACATTCGTTTCATAATTGCAAGAGTTTCACGGATTGAGGGCGGTGGTTTTCAAAATGTGGCTCTCGCCTTCGCGCCGCGTACATTCGTTTATACATTTGCGAGAGCTTCACGGGTTCCCATGATCAGCGTACCAGAAATGATGTTTTGGACGGATTCGGGATTATGCGGGCGCAACAGTTATATTGATTCGCTGTGCAGAAATCCCGAAAAGGGCGTTCTGGCACGATCCTGGATCATCAAGATGCAGCAGTCAGGTTGATACGTGGCGTTGAAATCCCGAGAACAATGTTTCGCAACGCTTCCAGATCTTCAGACTGTTGTTTTCCAACGAGGCAGTTCCTTCAATGGAAATGAACCGTTGTGGGGGCCTATTAAGAGGGAGCTTGGAGGGATGGTTGATTCCAACATCGTTGATGACTCTTGGGTTTCCACTGCTCCTCCTCCTCCTCCTCCTCCTCCTCCTCCTCCTCCTCCTCCTCCTCTTGCACGGACTGCCTGTCCCCTCCTGGACTGCCCGTCTGTCCGCCTTGCCCCCGCATTCCCAAACAGGCGGACGTGGCGGAGCGGAGCCGCCCAGCCTAGAGGCCCCACGCCGCCGGCGGAGCTCCTTCCCCAGAGCCGCAGCTGCAGGTCGTCGTCGTCGTCGTCGACGCCGCCGCCGCCGTCGTCGTCGTCGTCGTCGTCCACCTCCTCCTCCGCCTCCTCGTCCTCGTCTGCATCATCGTCCGCGTCCTCGTCCTCGTCCTCATCCTCGTCGTCCTCGTCGTCCTGGTGCTGCTGCTGGCAAGTGCCGAAGGAAGTTCGGAACGCGGTGCTCAGAATCCACAGGAACCTCAGACACCCTTCCCGAGATCAACTGGTGCGAGCGTGTCGAGCCTGTGGAGCCAGCAACGAGGCCATCGCCGCGGCGACGCGGCTGCGGTGCCCGATCTGCCACGAGGTGGACCGTCCTGCCGTGGACCACGCTCGGTTCCCAGCGAGGCTCAAGAAGGCGACGTAATTTGGGGATCGGATCGCGATCGACCTGTTCACGATCCACACGAGCCCGGACGGGGCGCAGGAGATGCTGAACACCGTGGACATCAAGACTGGCTTCCAGGTGATCGCCCCATCAAGAGCAAGCACATTGGCATCGTGGCCCAGGCTCTGGAGTTGGTGTGGTTCAGCTCGGCAGGCGTGCCCAACTCTCTGGTGGCGTACAGCGGAGGTGAGTTCTACAAGGAGGTGTTCAGGCTGCTGGGAGGCTGCGGCGTTCAGGTGTGGTACACCGCTGTGGAGGCGCCGTGGCAGAACGGCATGTGCGAGCGGGCTGGAAGCGGATGGAGAGAACTCTGGCGTGCCAGCATCACGGAGACGGAGATCGAGACGGAGCTTGAGGTGACCTCCGCAGCCGTAATGATCACCTGGGCCAAGAATCGGAGGATCAATGAGTCTGGGTATTGGCCAGCACCGCTCGTGCTGGGCAGGTCGCAGCAGCTGCCTTGGGGGCTGCTCAATGACCTTGGGCGCTCCCAGATTGGCGTGCATGACGCGGTGGAGAACGACCCCTACACGACGAAGCAGTTGCAGGTCTACAGAGCTGCTGAAAAGGCACCCGAGAAGCTCGACACCAGCCAGCGGCTTCGCAGGGCTCTGGTCGTTCCTAGTCGCAGGATGCCGCCCAAGCACGAACGTGAAGCTCGGAGACGTGGTCTCCTTCTACCGTGAAGGGAAGCGCGGAAGAACCGGCGTCGGAAGGGGCCGGCCATGATCTTCAAGGCCTGGGACGGACCTGCGGTGGTCATCGGCGTCGAGCCCGCAGCCATCTACGTCTCGTACGAGGGGCTGTCGACGAAGTGCGACCCAGCAGCGGTACGCCGTGCGTCGCCCGACGAGGCGCTTCGTATCAGCGCCCGAGAGCAGCTCGATATCATGGAGAAGGCTCTGCTGGATATGGAAGGCGACCCGCAGATGGACGTGGAGGACGCGATTAGATTGGATTGGACGATGCGCTGCGCGCGGCTCCACATGATCACCCCCGAGAGTTGAGTTCCCTGGCCAGATTCGCGCGGCCGGGGGCAGGGCTCTTCTCGAGCGCCTCTAGGTAAGCGAGCCCAGCCCGTTGGGGCGGCTGACGCTCCTGCACCAGTTTACCACTGCGTCTATAGTGATCCGTCCCAAGACCGCCACGGGTAGAGCAGGCGAAGATCAGTTCCTTCCGTGAGCCCATACCCACCTCCCACCACCTCATAGTGTGCGACACGTGCACAGTCAGGCCATGGCGAGTCGGAGAACCAGCCCGCGAGCCTGCCTTGATCTGTCTCGCGAGTCCAGTGTGTCGGGGTGGGGCATGTCCTACCACCTTCTCGCAATGTGGCTTTGACTGCTGAAACAGGCCCTCGAACTCGCCGCCACTTAACTTTACCTTGAACAAGTGCACGCCGCGATCCTAAATCCCACGCTCTGCTGATTGAGCCATGCACATCTGGGCGTTGGAACCACAGTGCGAGCCATTCCCAGATCAGCTGCCTGGGGAGTTCCAAGCCTGGGTCCTTGGTGCCCATGGTCAGCTCCAGCACCGATGTGAGACAAGGGCCGCGTTTCACTCCTGCAATGGCCGACGCCGCTCGTCGCCTGACCTGAAGGAGTCGACTCGGTGGTGTCCCCAAGACCTGATGCCCATACATACCCTGCGGCTTTACCCCCGTCGCCCATAAACCTTGACAGGCGCGTCGTACTCTGGGGCCTAGCCTGCATAACCTGAGAACACAAGCATGTTGTCTATCTGCTGCTTTCTTGCGTGTACTCGATTTCTTGCACACCCGCGACCTGCCTGAGCTTACGTCAATGCCCAGGTCCGTTGCAGCCTGTTTGTAATAAACAGGAATGCCCAACTGCCTGTGCGACCTGCCCACGCGCTGACCCAACTGCTTGGAAGAGGCGATGAGATCTGTCTTGTCTGAGATGACCAGCCTGGCCTCAAGGAAAGTCTGCTGGAACTCAACGCCCACGCCGATCATGTTCTCCACAACCACGCCCTCGTCGTCCTCAGCTCTGGCGATCGTGTCATCACGATAGGTGCGAGCATCGGCTGCGGCGCCTTGCGGTGGACGCGCTCGAGAATAGGATGTAGACAAAACTTTCGCCAGCTGTACTCCTTTAGGACGGCCTGCCACCAGCGAGCGCGTAACCACCACCACTTTACTCACCAAGTCCTGGAGCTTGAGAAATAGAGGCGCAATGCACATCTCCACCTCTAGCAGCACAATGATAGATGGGTATCCCACATTGACTGCTATCTCTGAAAACTTACATAGTGAGACGCTGTCATAGAACTTCTCCAGATCCAGCAACAACGTGACATGGTGCTTGCCATTGGCG
>CAUYUJ010017814.1:199154-204154 GCA_963575745.1 Prorocentrum cordatum
CTCCTCCTCCTCCTTCTCCTTCCTCTCCTCCTGTCTCCCCCCCCCGTCTAACCCTCCCGAGTTTCGTGAGGAGATGGTGAAGACGGCCAGGCGGGTGGCCCGTGAGCGCAGGGAGGCGCGGACGCGCGAGCTTACGAAGGACGGGAGGTTCACGCCAGGCGCAATCGAGGCGTGACGTGAACCAAGTCTGTTTCCATCACCTCCCCTCAGTTGCTGTGCCGAGGCTGCTGCACGTTTGCACGCTCGCGTTTCAGTAGATTATGCCTTCTCTCTCTTTCTCTCTCTCTCTCTCTCTCTCTCTCTTTCTCTCTCTCTCCCCCCCCCCTCGGCATACGAACATCCGCTCGGGCTGTCGAGCCCGGTTCATTGCGTTGCTTGGCGAGATTGCAGAAGCAGAGTTTTCTGCGAGAGATGTCGAGCTAGAAGTATTGAAGGTGTTGTCGGATAGATTCGTTTCCATATTCAGAGTTCACATTCGCGAGTCGCGACAGCGAATCCTTTTTATTCTGGGCGACTGTTGTGCTAGAACTGCTTGCGGGAGCGGGCCCGAGTCTGCAGAGACTCAGGATCCGTGTTGAAGGACGCCTTTCCCCACCACAGACTCGCCCCCTGCTCACCCCATTGCCCAGTGTGTACCCTTTCTCCCTCTCTTGTCCTCTCTTCTCTCCATCATGTGTGCCCGCTGCTGCTTATGCTCCAGCTAGCTGGTGATAACGTGAATGCTGGAGCGAGCGACTCAGAAAAAAGACTCCCATCCCCCTAGCGCTGCCGCGCGCTCGCCGTAGCCCCGCTGCGGGACCTGGAGGGGGAAGAGCTTCTGACCCTCGGTTCCGCAAACACTGCCCCTGAAGCATGCGAGGGCCCCCGCCTCCTCTCGTTGCGACAAGAATCACGGCGGAATTGCTCTTGTGGTTTTCGGCATAGGAGGCCCTCACCAGCCCCAGGACCGTCAAAAGAGCGCTCCGACTGAAAAGTCGGTCCCGGGGAAGCGGTCTAAACTTGCGGATGTCGACGTCGTGAACAAAGCACGGCTTCGGAGGTCTGGTGACGCCAAAATCCACGGCTAGTTCGTGTCGTCACGACGCCGGCGCTGGTCTGCAACACGGCGTGAACCGCTCGGCCACAGCTCTCTGGCAGCGCGGATCGCTCGTCGTCAGTCGATGCTGGGCCGCTGATGGCGTTCCATCTTAGACGCCCGCGCCAGCCACACCCGATCAGTCGCAGCACCGAGCCAAACGAAGAACTGGGCAGCTGGCCCCGGCAACCAGGCCTCGCAGACTGGGGGAGGAGGAGGAGGGCACGCGCGAGTGAGGAGGAGGAGGAGGAGCAGGATCGCCGCCGCGTCGACGGGACACGACCATACCGCACCAACACCCCGCCCGGAAACCCAGCCAGGCCGACCCTGGCCCCAGGAGTGGTGCGGACGCCCGAGATCAGGGAACCGAGCTCTATACACCGACGTCTGTGTCTGGTCTCACACTGAATCCCGTGGAAGAGTGGAGGGGTCGCGGCTCGAGGAAGCGAGGCGTGGAAGAGTCGCGGCTCGAGGAGGCGAGGCGACGAAGAGAAGCTTCGAGTAAGGAGCCGAACTCTATACACCGACGCTTTTTCCAGTCCCGCACTGAAACTCACACAGGAAAGCGGATCCTGGTGTATACGGAATCCTGGTGTATACATTCTTCGCTGTCTCCCAGGAAGACGGGGAAAAAAGCATACACCACACCACCCCGACGTCGTCCCCGACCTTCAAACAAATCCTGGGATTGACAGACGCCCGCCACTAGTAATGTATATGCTCCAGTTTCCGAGAAGTGGGCACGGAAAAGATGGGCACGATGTCCAACAAAACATGTTGCCCAAAACCGACAGCGGCAGCTGTTGGGCAGGCGGCCTCCTGTCTCAAGCCGACAGCGCCCGCGGCGGCACGGACAGCGACCCCTGTTCAGAATGGACTGGAACTGCTGTCCTATCTCCGAGCATTGGTGGACACGCCCGCATGGCCTGGCCAGGAGGCAGGAGGAGGAGGAGGAGGAGGAGGCGCATTCACTGGCCACGGGAGCAGGATCGGCACAGCAGGCGTCCGAGGCAGCCCGCGCCCCCCGACCAGAGGCAGCTCCGAGCACCGTGGGCCCGAAGTCCCCCCGGTCTGGTGCCGCCGACCTCGACGCACGGAGGAGCGGCCGTCCCCTGCCCACCCATTGTAGCCGCCGCCTCCCGTGTAGCCGCCCATCCCGCCGTCGCCGACCTGTCGTTTTACTGGCCGAGGGGGGGAGAGGCGCGCAGGGGATCGCGATCGGAAAGAGGAAGAGTGATGTCGGGGGACGAAATCTATACATATCCACTGCTCCCTGGCCAGGCCCATTCTGAACCCAGGAGCTGTGTATACGCCCTCCTGGCCAAACCAGGAGGGCGTGGCGTATACACAGCTGCTGTGTTCAGGATGGGCCTGGCCAGGGAGCAGTGGATATGTATAGACTGCGTCGCCCTATGATGGGCATCGGGCCCACTTCGCCAGACGAAGGACATGCAGCAGAGCTCTGGCGCCGTGTGCCTCCACGGGAGGGCAGTGAGCGTGGGGGGGAGCAGCGCGCACCTCCCGTGCTCCTCCTGGCCCGCGGCGGCAGTTCGGGTGCCGTTTGGGGGTCCCCAATTGAGGGCCACGCTCCTGCAGCCCTCGCGCCCCCTACGTTGGATGGCCCCCTGCTGCCGTTCGACGGACCGAACTCATCGATCCATTAACCAGCCTCGAACTTATCCCTATCCCTAAGATGGGCGAGCAAAAAGCGAGGACAACCTTGGGGATAGGCCCTCAGAGACTGAGGGAATCCTCGAGATCGGCATCGAGGTGAGGTGATGTCAAACATAGGGATAGGGATATGCTTCAAACTGGTAGTCCATGGCCATCGTGGCCGAACGTCCGAAGCACTCCGCGCTCTGGGAGCGGAGGGCTGTGGCGTGCGGCGCTCGTGGCGTCCGACGCCACGAGGCACGGATGCGCCCAGAGAGGCGCGCTGGGCACCCGAGCAGCCGCCGGGGCAGGGGGCCCCAGACTCCTGGGAGGCACGGCGGCAAGGCGCGAGCAGCGCGGAGCAGTGCGGGAGAGCCGCTGGGCCGGCGATCGTGCGGCGAGCGAGCGAGCGACCTCTCATCCGATGCTTCTGTGCAGTGCCATTTCGGCTGAAGAGTCCCTGGAGGGCGAAAGCCACCTGCGCTTGGCGCACAGAACACATCGGCATCCGAGCAGGCTTGGTAGTCCCTTCGATCGGGGGAGCTCCTGGGCTGCGCATGCCTGCTGACCGAGGGCTGCCACCGCGCAGCGAGATCCCAGCAGCGCAAGGTGAGAGCCACGACAAAATCGCTCTGCGCTTCCACGGCTGCACGCCAGGATGTCACGAGAAGAGCGTGGGAAAGCACTGGTGCGGTGCAGTCGAGGGGGACCCTGCTGTGCGATTTATGGGACGTGACTTCTCCGGGTGCCGTCCGACCCAAAGCCATCTCCTGCGCACTCGTTTTCCGAAGCGATGGCAGCTGAACCATCTATGTTCTGGCCCACGCATGGGAGCACGCAAGCTCATGAAGAGGCAGTCAGATTCGAGGGGGAAGATAGGGTGGCCAATCAGGAGTAGCAAAAGCGTGCTCGGCTGACCATTCGGTTGTTGCTGCCAGGGTAGCCACCTGCCCCTGCTCCACTCCATCGGAAGAATGCAATACATGAGCGAACAGCAAAGCCCAGTCAGAAACAGCATTGCCAGCACGACCGCATTGCCACACAACCGTGCAAATCAAATGCAGACCACGCAAACAGTCGTCGTCGGCGGTGGCACACGCTGACTGTCAGACCCTGGTACTGCCACATGCGGGCGAAGCAGAGTCATCCCAAGAGTACTGCGCACAACTTTGAACGCAGCCAGCAGCGGCAGTGGAAACAAAGCTCTAGCTGCGAGGCGGTGATTTATCCATATCCACCGCCTGGGAACCGACGTCCTGGCGCCCCAGCGGGCGGTGGATATGGATACATGTTGGCCCCCAGGGGCCCGAATATGTCCATATCCACCGCCTGCCGAGGTCCCCGATGATTGATCCTCCAGGCGATGGTCATGTTTTTTCCCGCCTCTGACTAGTGAGACCTGGCGAGACGGCGGGAACGTTCACCTGCACACGGACGTGCTCACGCCAGAAGGGCCCCCTGAGATATTCGCCAGACCCTCAGCCCAGAGGCTTTCAAGATCCGACAGTATCTGCTTGCCCAGCGCTGGCACAAAGGAGGGCGTTACTCTTCGCATGGGCCACAAGCCAGCAACAGTACCGACAGCAGGCCCGGACCGATGCGGGGATCAACCTGCAACAGGCCGATCATTTCGCGAAATGTTGGCTCTCGCAGTCGAGATACTGAGCGGGTGTGTATGTCCTCCTTGATCGGCGGCCACCGATACCCCTGAAGGCACGAACCACTCCTTGAGAAACAAAATAAGCCGATCCAAAAACCTGAAACCACAACCAAAAACACAAATGCACCCCGAGGCGACCACACCTCAGGGTGAGATGCTCCCTGCGCTCCCTCTCACCCCTCGCGCCCGCCCATCCCCGCAAAGTCCTTGAAGTTGAAAAACCACTAGACATCGCGACCCGAACCCAGACCCCATCTTTGCGCGGCATTGTTCGTACCAGATCGATCTGTGGTGGCCCAAGTCGATGAAAACGCCCAGTGTGACACCCGACTGCATGATCTCCTCACAGCGTGACCCCCATAGGTATCCACCCATTTCCCGGGACTGGCTCTCCGTCTTGGATCGTTTTTGGCCCCGCGGCCCAGAGAGGGCCCCAGGACCGTGTTGATTCTGGCACATGCGTTGGAAGTCTGGGATTGCCCCGACGCAATCTGCCGTGGAGACCACGGAACGCGGGCGCGCGCGACCAGGGACCCCAGGAGCCAGGCACGGGGAGTGTACGTTCTTCCCCCGCCTGGCCGCACGCCTGCAAACCCTCCTTTACGTTGACTG
>CAUYUJ010017814.1:219154-221654 GCA_963575745.1 Prorocentrum cordatum
CACCAAGAACCGATGGACGTCCTCGGGGCTCAGGTTGGGCTTCCTGTGGAAGGTCTCTTGCGGTCGGGCCCCCGCTCTGGTCTGCGTTCTCGGTCGACCCCCTGCTGGGCGCCACTCGCGGCTGCGACGTCTTCGGCACGTCGAGTTACGACCTACTGCAACCTGGGCGGAGCCCCACCGAAGCTTAATTTCGGCGCACACCTTTCGAGGATCGTGGCCCTGGCCCCACAGGGAGCTCCACCGATCATCTCGGCAAAACCCTCTCGAGGACCTCGGCCCTGGCCCCACAAAGGAACGCCACCGAGTCTTTATTTCGGCACACCCCTCTTGAGGATCGTGCCCTTGGCCACACAGGGAGCTCCCTCCGTGGGGGGCAGGGCCTCCAGGCCGAGCGCCGAGGGCAGGGGCCCGGCGGCTCTGCTGCTCTGCCAACGGCGACCCCGCCTGGCTCGCGGCGGCAGCCCCGATGGCCGGGTGGGCCGCAGAAGTGCGGATGGCTCGCAGTGGCCTCGACCACTTCTCGACCCCCTGCTCTGCTCGTCGGGCTCGACTGGACGGGACACGCGAGAGGACACGAGAACCTTCCGAGGTCCACATTGCCATCGGATTCCTACGGTAATGTGGGCTGCAGGAGGCACGGGTCGCGAAACGCAGGACACCAGGGTACCCCAGATTTCGTAATAAAGGGAGGGGGGTCTCATTTCGGGGGGGGTCTCCTCCAGGCTATCTTGGAGGGCCTGAGGGGGTCTGGGGACGATATTTTGGAGGGATCTCCCACGGGGGAGGTCTGAAATGGCTTGTCTTGGAGGGTCCAGACCCCTCCCTTTATTACGAAAACTGGAGTACCCTTGATTTGGCAGGGCCGACCTACCAGTCAGGGCCGACTCTGCTCGTCGTGCCGCGCGGCATTCGGTCTTCTCCAGGGAAGTCGGGCCTCCAGCTCGGTGCCACGAGGGAGCGTTCTGGACACATCTCCCAGACTGGACCGTCCTTCGCTGCGATGCGCACTGACTGCGGCATCGATGTGCAGCTGGCCGAAGCTTCGCCTGCAGTGGTGCGGGCCCAGCTGCGCGAGGCTGTGCTGAAGGCCCTCGAGTGGGATTCGGGAGCCCGCCTCCCTGCGGGTCGCGCATTGGGGGGGGGCGGTATCCTCTTTCGTGGCTGCGTGGCAAGAAGACGACCACCTTCGAAAAGAGATGTGCTCCTTTTGTTGTTCTGTCATGCCGTCTGCACCAGGTCCAGAGCTGAAGGGATCGTCGTGAGCTGCGCGGCGGTGCCGAGAACACGCTGTATGGGCGCGCAGGCTTCCGCGTGGCCCTGCGCGCGCGGACGGGAGGCCTGACTTGGTGCCGGCTGAGACTCAGACGAGACAGCGGTCTGAGGAGGCAAGTGAAATTCTCACCAATGTGGGCGCTTGTGTATAGCATCCTGGCGAGCGTCTGTCTGAACCCTGGAAGAACGAGGAGGGGTGGCAGCCGAGTTTGATGAGAGTTCTGCCCCGGTGTCGAGCACCTGGAGTTCTCCAAGGACTTGAGGGAAAAATCCCTGCGAACGGGACCTACTTCCGACGCACCACTGCCGAGCTCTCCAGGGCGGGCTGGACCGCTAATTTGCTGGATCAAGGTTCCTTTGACGAGACCGTTCGCATCAGGGGTCCCGTCTGGCACCCCTATCCCCAGACCCCTCAGCGGGCCGAGTATCATACTTTTGCGGCTGCTGCCAGGCATCTGTCGGCCCCACTTCCATTTCCTCTGATTGTCAGAACGTTTGCAAGTACGGGGCCATGTCTTGGGCCAACTGGGCTGGCCACAAACGAACGACATGCGAAAAGTGGCCAGTTTCTCCGTCAAGACTTGCCCACAGTTGAGATGCAGTTAGTTAAGGCCCACCTGGAGACCTCCGAGGCTGCGGCTGCCGATGACAAATTTGAGCGTCTTGGCAACCATTTAGCTGATGCATCGGCTCAATTGGCGGCTAGGTCCCATCCCCAGCCCGGGGAGTCAGATGTTGAAGCCACTGACAAAGCGATTGCCATTTCTCGGGCGGTGGGTGTTCTAACGGCCAGGCCGTTGCCTCCGCCGTGAAGGGGGATTGAGCGCGCCGAGCCCGAGCCTGCCCCCGTGCACAGCGTGGCTGCGCCTGCGGTGCCTGACGACCAAGTCAAGCCTGGGGGCCGCGGCGCCTCAGATGCTCGGCGTCTCGCAATCATATTCTTTTTAAGGCTTTAGGGCTATGGGGCTATAAAGCTATAGGGCTAGAAGGCTATGGGGCTATAGGGCTACAGGGCTACAGGGCCATAGGGCTATAGGGCTATTTGGCTATAGGGTTATGGGGCTGCAGGGCTATAGGGCTACAGGGCTATAGGGCTACAGGGCTATAGGGCTATTGGGGCTATAGGGCTACAAGGCTGTAGGGCTATAGGGCAATATAGAGCTACCGGGCACCTGGGCAACAGGGCACCGGGGCACCCAGGCACCCGGGCACACTGGCACCCGGGCAC
>CAUYUJ010017815.1:0-55000 GCA_963575745.1 Prorocentrum cordatum
GAGGAGGAGGAGGAGGAGGAGGGAGGGACGTACGCGGGCCGCAGGTCGTGCGTCACCCCACCTTGATTCTGCCGCGTGGCTCGGAGTCACCTCGCTCCGTTCCGCATCGCTGTGAATCGCGTCGCTTTCATCAGCGCACACCATCTCAACTTTCGCCTTGATTTCGCGCCGCATCGCGTTTGCTGCGGATGCTGGGGCCAGTACGGGCCTCTGAAGGTCCAAGCTCAGGCGAGTTGGCAGTCTTTCTCTTCGGGAGTCCAGGTCGTTTTGCACCAGACTCGCCTCCAATCGGTCCTCTCTCGCCCCGTTTTGTTTGGGACACGTCGATTTGTCGCAAGGGTGCCAGGGAGGCGACGGGGAGCGGGGATGGGCTGGGGTAGGGGGGAAGATGCGGGGAAGAGGAGGATGAGAATGGAGGGAGGGAGGAAGGGAGGAAAGTGAAGGAGAGAGGAGGGGAGTGCAACGTTGCTGGGGAAGGCTCTTGCGCACCAGCTGTTCAGCGTTCAGCGCACAAAGCTGCACCTGCTCGCGCCGCACTCGCGCTTCATCGCGACAGCTGGACAGCCATTTTGGGTCATCCTGGTTCTTGCCTTGCCCCTCGTTGTCTTCCCTCTCCTCCCCTCTCCTGTGTTCCTCCTCCGCCTCCTCCTCCTCCTCCTCCTCCTCCTCCCAACCCTCCTCTTCCTCCTCTTCCACCTTGCCTTCGTCAGCCTCCTCAGCCGTCTCCGCGAGCTGTTGAAGGGCCAGGATACGGCACCAGGACTCTTCGTGAGGATGGGGCGCTCCTCCTCCTCCCCCTCCTCCTCCTCCTTCTCCTCCTCCTCCGCCTCTTCCTCCCCCTCTTCCTCCTCCTCCTCAACTCACTCGTCCGCCCTCGCCTAATCCTCCCCTCCTTCCTATCCCACTTCCCTCCTCCTCCTCCTCCTCCGCATCCTCCTTCCCATAGGGAGGTCATCCCTATCTCACCCAAAGTGGAAGGAATGTGCCAGGAACAGCCAAAGCAAACGGTAGTTTGCGTGATTTCCCCCAAAAAAAAAAAAAGCGCACTTGAGGTGCGATTTGTTTTGCCACGGCTTGCCCTGCCTAAAGAGGAGGAGAGGGAGGAGCGGGCAGAGGGACTGGGAAGCCAAGCATGAGCCGCAGTGTTCGGTCTTGACACTGATGAAGCTGTTCGCTCTGCACCTGCTGAGAGCGCCCTCATGTTTGCGAGCGGCAACGCAATCGAATCGAGGGTAGTGGGTTGGGACAGGGGGAGGCGGAGAGTGGGAAGCATGAGGAGGTGGAGACTGAGGTCGGCCGCTCTGCCCCTCGGCGGCTACCGCAACCGAGTCCCTCAGAGCGGGTCGAGTCACAGAAACGAAAGTGCCGTCAAGGCACCGCCGTTGCTCAGGACGCTGCCCAGTAGACCAGCAGGCCCACAGTCGGAAGCTGCACACCAGGGGCAGCACATGGGTTCGCAGCTTGGTGATCAGGGGAGATTGCCCCTTTTAGGGCACGCTGGGCCGGGTGGGCGGACCTGAGCCTGATCGGGTCGGGTCGGATGGGATATGCGAACCTGCCTGCGGGCGGTTCGTCCCCGAATCGGCAGGCATCGGCTTGGGCGTCTCTGTGCCAGGACCTCGTGCGGGCAGAGGTGCGATCTCCGACCGGGTGACGAAGCAGTGTCGCACGGCGTGCCGCGGTATGCACGTGCCGGTCTGGTGAAGAAAGGATGGGAAGGAGAGTGCAGGCCAGAAGAGGGAGGGGGAGGAGGGGGAGGAGGGAGGAGGACGGATCAGGAGCAGGAGGAGCAGAAGCATGATGATGAGGTGGAGCGTGTGGCTGACAACGCAGGGATGAGCTCGATCGACGGCGTCAATGTCCAGCGAAATTACTCAAAGACGTCGCGTGAACGATGGTGGAGCATTCCTGTGGCACTGGAGACTGCTTTTGGAGAGTTTCGGGGGCTCGGCGATGACCCAGGTTATCGGGTCGGGCCCGTCCCACCCCCCCCCGCTCCCCGAGATAACCCAACCTTGTTCGTCCTGCCTGTCGTAGGAGTGGGGTTTGTCGTGGCGGTGCTCACTTTGGCATTGCTCGGACGTGGGCACTGCTTCTCGGCGAGGACGATCGAGGAGCGTTTTGGATCGTCCAGCAGAAAATTAAGCGCACGAAGACTATGGATCAAGGGCATAAAAACGCCCCTACCCTGGTTTACGAGGCGCTGTGCGCTGAAACTCCTGTGGGCTGACAGGGTAAACCCTGCGTGATGTGCCGCGTCCTGGCGGCTCTAGGCTTTGGGGGCTCCCAGGACGTTCACAGACCACGCACTTGTAACCCAGGGCAGGGTCGTTTTTTTTCATCCCTCAAATAGATGTACGGGTCCAGCTGCCGATTTCGAGCCGGAGTGGACCGGATTACGGCGTCGCGTATCGTCCCCTCAGCTTTCCTCCTTCTTCTCCCAAAATGTGCGCTGGAAAAAAAATGTACGGGGAACGGGCGTCCGAGCGATGGTCAGGCGCGGAGGCTGGCCCTCACAGGCGCGGCGGTGCTCGCAGGCGTCTTGGTGCTCGGGAGCGCCGGGGTGCCTCGCGGGTGCCGCCGCGCCCGGCCGCGCGAGTGCTCTGCCGAGGTGCTCGCGCGCGCGTTTGGGGCGGCGCTCGCGCGAGCGGCGGCTGTCACGCCGGCGCGGCGGTGCTCGCCGGCGCCATGGCGCCCAAGCCCTCCAGGGGTTCACGACCGGTGTTAGGTCGGGCCCTGTCCCCCTACAGGGGGATTTTGAGCGAAAGATAGACGATACCCCAAAAATTGTCAAAAGATGCCCAAACATATTGGAAACATAGCCCCCGGACTATTTTGTTTACTAGTCTTGAATATTCCCCCCTGCAGAGGGACAGGCACGACTTAAGACGGGTGCCGGGCTCAGTCCGACTCTGCTGATTCGATTCGATTCGATTCGGTTCGGCTTCGGAGTCAGATGTGGAATCCAATTTTTTTCCGGCGGAGGCCTACCGGCCTGCCGATTCCCGCAGATTCGACTTCTAGAGAACGTGGTCCTCTGCACGAGCCCGTTGAATTTGGGGGGGGGGCGGCGCACGAGGCCGCGGGAGTCAAGACCTGGCCATTGTTCAGGAGGGGAGAAAACACACAGACACAATTAATCGCCGATGCCCAGAAACATATGGGAAGATATGGGCAGTGGGGGGAAGACAAAAACCTAGAATCAATGGGAAAAGATTGGGAATCCTGTTATTTGTGTGTGTATTTATTTGTGTATCCCAGGGCCCCTTCAATTATTGCAGAAGGAATGTATGTGCTTCACCCTGGCCCACCCGTTCCGGAACTGTGAGCCTCAGGGAGTTGTAATGCTTGACGTTTCTTTTGCTGCTCTCTTTCGTCTTCTCTTCTTTCGGCTCTTCCTCGGCCGCCTCTTCGCTTTCGTCTGCTTCTGTCTCCACTTTTGTAGCTTTCGCCGCCCTTGTGGCCCTTTTCCGCGTCACGCTTGCGACAGCAGGGCCTGCGCTTCTCTTTCGACTTTTCTGACGGCGCGCGGCTAACCGCGTCGCTCGCGAGCAAACAGTTTCTTTTGTTGCTCCACCTCCTTCTGTCGCTGCTTCTCCCCCCTCCCCCTGCTATTTCTGCTCCTGGTCATGTCGTCTAATGGCCGCACGTGCGCTGTGGCGCTCTCAAGCACGGCGTGGTGACTGCATGCCACTGGTGCTTCGTGGACTCTGGTTGGCGTTCGCAGGCGCGATGCGGCACTCTCAAGCAATCGTGGTATTAGCAGGGTCCAGCAGTCGCGTGCTGGTAGGGTCTAGTTTTCCTTGCAGGCATGTCGTGACGCTCACAAGTCATGGACGTAGTCGAAGGCTTGTTATTGGTGCTCGTGTGCATACTGCGGGCCTCTTAGGCTATTGTAGTACTGGTGCGGTCTGGCCGTGTCTTTGTGCATGCACGTGGTGTTAGCATGCTCTTGTGCTGACAGTGCCCAGCTTCCCTCGCCGATTCGACGTCGCAAGCACATTGTGTGGCTCCAGGTCACATTTTGACGTTCGCATGCGCTCGCGATGCTGACAGGCACACTGCCGGTGCTCGCAGGCATACTGTGGTTCTTGCAGGCAGTTGTTGGATATGCAGGGTCCAGCATATTTTTGTGCTTGCATGCATATGGCGTTCGCAGACCATTGTGATACTGGCAATGTTCTGCTTTCCTCGGGGTCTGGCGGTCGCAAGCGCATTGTGGTGCTCTCCGGCACGTGTTGTGGTGGAGCACGGGCACATTGTTGGAACTCGCAGGCGTAGCGTGGCGCTCGCAGACTACTATGCCATTGGCAGGGTCCCGCATGCTGTGGTGCATGCGGTGGCGCTGTCAAACTCATGTTTTATCACCAGGGTCCAGCTTTCCTCGGGGTGGGTTGTGACGTCCACGAAACGCATCTGCGATTGCGGCGCGCAAGGGGGTGCTTCTTGTGCGCGCGGGGCCGCGAATGCACGCAGGCCGTTGGTGCACAGAGGGGCATGTGGAGATGCCCAGAGCGAGAGTGTCAGTTGATCAGCTGGCGCCTCCCCGCTCCTTCCCCAGATAAACGCGTCTACCACCGAAAATGTTAAGCATTAGTTTAGCGAGTTGCGGGGGAGGAAGGCAAACGTGGGGAGCAGGAGAAGGATGGGGAAGGAAGATCCGTTGTCCTGGAGAAGTTTTTCTAAATATAGAGCAGACTTGCCAACATCCCCTTCAGGACCGTACCTCACAGGGGTGGCCCCATACGTCCTTCAAGGCCTTCAGCAAGAGCTGGAGCAGCAGATGAAGGACGCCCTGCTATTATCTGGTATTTCACCATCCCTCCTACCCTACCGTTCCCTCTTCTCCTCCGCCTCCCTTCTTCTTGCCTTCCGCTCCTCTCCTTGCAAGTGTTGTCACTTCCATTATCGTCCTTGCCTTCCGTGCCTTAGACATCGCGCTTCCTTCGAACCGTTCATCGTCTCGCCATGTGCCGCGTCCGTAGTGCAAGCGACAGCTCCAGCGCGATCCCGGAGCCAAAGTTTAGTTTGCCAACAGATGTGTGATATATGAACAGGCCAAGCGAGGATAGGCAATGCTTTTCCGATCTGCCTCATTCCCTCCATTCCTGTTTCTTATAGATAACGCGTCCTTGTCGCACCCTGAAGCTGGTCGAAAGGGCGGGAGGGCTGCCCGCTTTTAACATGTGGTTATCGCTGAGGCGCCGCGCACATTCGCTTCCATTTTTTGCAAGCGTTTGACGGATGGAGGGTGGCCCGTTTTCAAAATGTGGTGTTCGTTTTCGGCGCCGCGTACATTCGTTTCAAACATGTGCAGTCGTCTCAAGGATGGAGGGCGGTTCGTTTTCAGAATGTGGTTCTCGCCTTCGTGCCGCGCCCAATCGTGCTAAAAGTTGTTAACTCCACGGACGGGGGGCGGTTCCTTATCAACATGCGGATCTCGCGTTCGCGCCGCGCCCCTTCGTGTTCAGAGTTTCCAGCAATTTCAAGGATGCCCATGGTTAACGTCGCAGAAATGGTATTCGGGCACGATGTCGGAATGGAAGGGCGCGACAGTCACGTTGATTCGCGGTGTTGAAATTCCATGAATGGTGTTCTGGCGCGATTCAGGATCGTCAAGACGCAAATCTAACGGTGATTCGTGGCTTCGAAGTCCCAGGAATCGTGCTCCAGCATAGTACCGGATTTTCAGACGGTTGTCTTCCAACGGGGCATTGTATTCAGTGGAAATCAATCCGTGTAGGAGCTTAGGGAACGTGGATGGAGGGTTGATTACATACAGTATCGTTGATGAGTCTTAGGTTTGCACTGGTCCTCCTCCAAATCCTCCTCCTCCTAATCCTCCTCCTCCTAGTCTTTCTCCGTTCCATCCCGAGGATAAGAATGAAGGCAAAATGGAGGAGAAGATCAGGACCGTACGCTACCTCTGCGAGCTCTGCAAGTTCAAGGCGGCCCGTGGCACAAGCAGCGCTCTCTTTCTTCTCCGTCTGCTCCTGCTGCTGCTGCTCCTTCCTCCTGCTACTGTTCCTCCTTCTTCCTCTCCGTTTTCTTACAATGCCCCAACCGACTTTAGCCTCGACCACCAGAAAGAATTTCGAGCATCAATATTGTACCGAAACGTGAGGGTTTTCACGTGTCGGGCCCTGGCAGGCGATACTCGTTCGAGATTGTTTCGATATGTTTCTGGGTGCTCGAAGTTATCCTTATCATGATTATTATTCAATCGCTTCGCTCACTCCGCCGGCCCTTTTTTCTGCACTGCTGCGTGGACTGGCCGAGCGGTCGTTGGCGGTGTTGAGCTGCAGGGGCGTCGGCTGTTTTCTGAGGCGTTGCGTGGGGCATGAAGCTGGGGCGATTCGTTTGGATTTCTTGGGAGTTGTCAGGGGAATCGGTCGCTTTTCACGGGGCGGCTAGTTGTGTGGTGTTTTTTTGAATTTCGGGTGCCTTCGTGGGGGTTTGCTGTTCGTGGATGCTCACTCTGGGGCTTGTCGATGGGGCGCAGGGGACATTTGATGCGGCGGTGTTGGGGTCTCCTGGCAGGTGTCGCGGAAGCCTTTTGAGGCAATTCTGAAGCTTCTTGAGGCCTCGTCAGTGCCGTTTGGGTGCCCTGGGGGCTTGATTTTGGGCCTCTCGGGGGCTTCTTGGGACTTCTGGTTGGCTCTTGGGAGCCTGCTGGCGGTCTCGGAGGTGCCCCTGGGGTCGGAAAGCTTCAAATGTCATTTCGAGTTCCCTCTCTGGGGACGTCTTGGGCCGTCTTGGAGCCCTCTTGGGTCGTCTTGGACTTGGAGCCCTCTTGGGCCCTCTTGGGCGCATCTTGGGGGCATGTTGGGCCATCTTGGGGCGATCTTGGGGGGCTCTTGGGCAGTCTTGGACGCTGTGAAACTCCGAACGTCGTCTATGCCAGAAATGTACGCTTCCCCAGGGAAGTGTGACGAGTTTTGCTTGTTGGGGCCCTCTTGAAGGGCTTTTCGAGGCTCTCTTGGAGCTTCTCGGCGGCGTCTAGGGCCGTCTGGAGACCATCATGGGCGTCTTGGAGCAATATTTCGGCGACTCGGGGCCCCTTGGACCGTCTTGGGGGCGTCTCGGAGCTTGACGCGTTCCTGGAGCGGTCTGGGAGGCCTGGAAGGCAACGCCGAGGAGGAAAACCATCTCTGAGCCGACCTTGCCAGGACCTGGTCGGGGTACTTTTCGTCTGGGGGCCCCCCGAAGCCGCACGAACTAGAATATTGTTAACCAGTTGCCGGAGATCTTAGCACGCCTCTGGCCCGGTGGGCTGGCCAATCTCTGGGATGCGGTCCTTTAAGTACGATGGGAGCAACATAACTCTCTTCTCCTCTTTCTCATGCCCGTCCTCATCCCGTAACCATTCTGGCTCAGGTCTCAGGTCGCGGCGTCGAGGGCGAAACGGCATGGCGCTTTGCGTCGGACGGCTCTGGGTTGGCGACCTGCAAGGGGGCAGTCGGGGGGCCGGCCTGGCGGCCTGCCCACTGCAGCGAGGCCAGTGATGCGAGCCGAGCCAGTGCACGCGGTCCACGAGTGATCTGGCCCAGTGGCCGGATATGATCGTGCATGGACAGCCAATGTGGACAGCAAGTTTAAAACAGCATGGTCTTTCCATTGGCCCTATAGAGGCTTTGGTGTAATATTGGGAAGGCCTTACGGCCGGTGCCGCCGACCCTGGAGACGACGGCGTTGACCTCGGCGAAGGAGATGATAGGGAAAGCGCCTCGGGAGGAGGGGGAAGACGACACAGATGAGGCGGAGTAGGCAGGTGCAGACACGGAGAGGGGGGGGAGGAGGAGGAGGAGGAGGCGGAGAGGAGGAGGAGCGAGGAGGAGGAGGAGCGAGGAGGCAGGAGGAGGAGGAGGAGGGAGGAGAAGGAGGAGGGAGGAGCAGGAGGAGGAGGGAGGAGGAGGGAGGAGGAGGAGGAGGTAGGACGGAGAGGAGGAGGAGGAGGAGGAGGAGGAGGAGGAGGAGGAGGAGGAGGAGAGGAGGTAGGAGGAGGAGGAGAGGAGGAGGAGGAGGAGGAGGGGGAGGGGGAGGGGGAGGAGGGGGAGGAGGAGGTAGGAGGAGGAGGAGGAGTTGGAGGAGAACAGGGCAGGGGGCGGGGAAGGGGGGGAGGGAAAGAATAATGATAATTAATATTAATTTTTTTACGTTACAGACGAGGAGGAGGAGGAGCAGGAGGAGGAAGAAGAAGAAGAAGAGGAGGAGGAGGAGGAGGAGGAGGAGGCGAATCTGTCCCCCCCCCTGGGACCCCCTTTCTCGCCGGGGAAGGGACAAAGGGAAGGGGTGACGTGATGAGGGCGTGGATGGAATTCCCTCAAGCTGCGAACCCTCTCCTCGAACGAGGCAGGTTGCTCTCTCTCTCTCTCACTCTCTCTCCCCCGACGGGAGAGGAGGATGGGAAGGAGGGGACGAAAAAAGGCTCCCCGTCGACGGGACCGGACAGACCCCCCGCACACACCGACAGGGTCGCCGGATTTGATTGCCGCCCCTCCTGCGCGGCGAGCACTTTCCCCTGTTGAGCCGATGTGTCGTGCTTCGTGGCTTTTGCGAGTATGAGCGAGTGGTTGATCTGGGCTCGTTCTTTTCGCGCCATGGCACGACCTGCAGCTCCTCGCGCGGCTCATCAGTACGAGCCATGTGCGCATGCTTCTTGATGTGATTAGACGCCTTATTCGGCGAATCAGAGTCCAAACCAATGTCATCTGATTCAAGCTCGTGTGCAGCTGCATATCTCATATGCAAGTGCGTGCAGCTATGCAAGTGTATGCAGCAGTGCTAGTTTACAAGCCCGAGCTGTGGGTCGAAACTTCCTCCTTCGTTCGAGCCATGACTGTTGCAATGCCGAAGATATTCATCAGTAAAGGTTGGCTGGTTTTCACAGGCGTGTTCCAATCTGGCCGCCAGCGAACATTCTGCTCGATTCACGAGCCACGGTGCGTGCCTCCGCTGCAGCGCGGCGCCCGCGGGACACGCCTCGCGCCGCCGCCCCAGCGCCGCGGGCGCATCCGCCGCTGCAGCCGGCCCCGCTGGAGCACGCGCTGGCTGCCCTGCACGGTGCTGCCCCGGAGGCTGCGTGGCCCCGCCCGGCGCTGGGGGCCCGCGCCAAGGGTCGCGCCGCCGCGGCCCGCGCGGCAGCCGCGGGCCGCGCGGTCGCAGACGCCGCCGCCACGCAGGCCATCTGCGAGGCGAGGGCAACGGGCAACTTCCATGCGGCCCTCCGCGGCGCCTGCAGGCGTGCGTGTCCGCGAGGAAGGCCGTCTTCCCCCGCGCACGGACGTGCGCTGCAGGCGCGCGCCCGTGCCCGCGAGGAAGGTCGCCTTCCCCCCTTTCGGGCGCGCCCTGCGGCGGCCGCGCCGCGCGGCTCGCGGCGCCAGAGGCGGGCGCCACGCCGCCGCGGTGCGGCGGGCGGCTCGCGCCGCAGGCGGGCCCAGAAGAGGGGCCACGAGGCCGTCCTCCCACCACGGGCGCGCCCCGCAGCGGCCGCGCCCCGCGGTTTGCGGCGCTGGAGGCGGGCCTGGAAGATGGGCCACCAGGCGGAGGCGGGCCAGGAAGATGGGCAAGCCGAGGAGACGGGCAGCTTTCGCCGGAGGCCCACGAACGTGACGACGGCTGCGCACTTCGCAGCCCCCAATGAGCCGCGAGACCCCGCCCGGATCTGGGTGCAACTCCACTCTGGTGGACCTCCCAGTAGCTTACACAGGTGACGACAGTTGCGCACTTAGCAGCGCCCAAAGAGCGCACTTCGCACCCCCCCCCGGAAGCAAGAAGGAGGAGAACGAGGAGGAGGAGGAGGAGGAGGAGGAGGAGGAGGAGGAGGAGGAGGAGGGTGAGGAGGAGGAGGAGGAGGAGAAGGAGGAGGAGGAGGAGGAGGAAGAGGAAGCAGGAGGCAGGAGGAAGATCACTGGGGCCTCAGGTCGAGCTCCCTATTGAGTCACGGAGCGTGTGAGGGGTGTACCGACATGAGATAGGTGTGGCGGACGCATGTGTCCACACCCACTAGGTCCTTAAGGGGAGCTCCCTATGGGACCGCGAAGCGTGTGAGGGGTGTGCCGAGATGAGTGTGGCGGACGCGTGTGGCCACACCCACTGGGGCCTTGGGCGGAGCTCCTTGTGAGGCCACAAAACGATTGAAGGGTGTGCCGGAATTGGTGTGATGACGACGGTGATGATGACGATGATGGTGGTGATGATTGGTCATGTCATGCGGGGGGCAGAGGCACGGTTGGAAGGAGGGAGGAGGAAAGAGGAGTGAGGAGGAGGGGAGGAGGAGGAGGAGGAGGAGGAGGAGGAGGAGGAGGAGGAGGAGGAGGAGGAGGAGGAGAAGGAGGATCAGGAGGAGGAGAAGGAGGGAGGAGGAGGAGGGAGGAAGGAGACGCGGGGACTGTCTCTTTGAAACGAGGACCCACATCTCGAGGACAATTGGGAAAACACGGAGACCCTGTTGGTTCTTCAGTGCTTGTTTGCCTCCCATGTCCTCGCCGAAGGCCTCGTCGGGCGCCTCTTGCGGGCTTCTTGGGAGGTCGTCCGTCGTCTTGGGGACATCGCGGGCGGTGGGCGAGTCTGGCTGTTCTTGGGGGCACCTTGGGCCATCCTGGAGCACTCTCGGAGCCTAGCAGAACACCGTGGTTTGCAAACGTCTGGAGTCGATCTCATGGGGGGCGGGTCAAGCGCTGGCAGCGGAACTGCGCAGGATTTCCTTGGTATTTGTAGCATGGCGAGTGGAAGAGTGGACACATTCAGAAGCACGCAGACGAGATGTGCGCCAGTGTGGGGGGGGCTTCAGAGGAAAGCGATCGAAGCCTTGCTTAACAGCCAGCAGGCTGCGTAACACACCCCAACGTACCGTGGGCACAGTGTCTCATTGCAGTGATGCGTGGTTGTGCTTGGTCTGGTAATCCGTAGCCTTCTCGTCCTCGCTCTCGTCCCTGGCTCCTTCCATCGTGCTCCTCCTGCTCTTCTCCTCCTTTCTCCTTCCTTGTTTGCTTGTCTGCCATTATCCTCATTGTCTCCCTCCGTTTGCTTCTCGGTTGTCCTCATCCTCCATCCCCGCGTCAGTTTCGGTCCTCATGCTGTCCTCGTGCGCCTCGTCCTCCTCGCCCGCATCGTCGCCCTCGTCTTTGTTCTTGGGCTCATGCGCCTTTCCTCTTCCTGCTGCTGCTGGTCCTCTGCTCCTTCTCCCGTCCTCGTCGTTCTCACGCGGCTTTCCTCTTCCTGCTGCTGCTGGTCCTCTGCTCCTTCTGCCGTCCTCGTCGTTCTCAGTGTCCGTCTCTAGGATGATGGTGATGATGATGATGATGATGATGATGATGATGATGATGGGATGATGATGATGATGATGATGATGAGGAGGCAGGAGGAGGGGGAGAAGAAGGAGGAGGAGGACGGGGGAGGTAGGGGTAGGAGGGGGCGGAGGGGGAGGAGGGGGAGGAGGGGGAAGAGTAGGAGGAGGAAGAGGAGGAGGAGGAGGAGGAGGCGGAGGAGAAGTAGAAGGAGAAGGAGGATGGATGGATGGATGGATGGATGGATGGATGGATGGATGGATGGATGGATGGATGGAATGCTGGATGGATGGACGGATGCATGGATGGATGGACGGACGGACGGATGGATGGATGGATGGATGGATTGATGAATGGATGGATCATGATCAAAGAGGCCCTGGCGGCCGTCTGCACACAGTCGACCGCCAGGGCCCCAGATGTTTCCGCCACGTCCCGAGCGGGCGCCGCAGCCGCGCGCCGTGCCAGAGCTCCAGGCGACGAGGAGGCCCCAAGACCCAAGCCCAGACAGGCTTCCACCCAGACCTTGCCCCTCCACCGGAGAAGCCAGGCCCGGCGGAGACCACCCCGGCGGGGACAAAAACGGGCACCACAGCAGCCGCCAGCGGCGGCCCCAACCCCAACGGGGATGCGGGTTCGCACCCTAGTGCGAGCCCGATCCCAGGCGGCGGCCCCCAAACCCACGCCGAGGGGCGCCGCGTCAGCAAACGAGGCGGACCCAGCAGGTCGCGCGAGCCGGCGTCGCCGCAGGTCACTGGCGCCTGGCCTTCAGCCTGAGTTTGGCGACGAGGCCGTCCCTGTGCTCGCGCTTGAGCTCCAGGATCAGCGCTTGGTGCTCCGCCTCGCGCTCCTGGGCCCAGACCTCGAACGGCTTGCCCTCGAACAGCTCCGTGGCCGCCGTCTGGAAGAAGTGGCGCTGGAGGACCAGGTGCCGTCGGCGCCCACCCGTGACCCTCCTCTCGTCGAACGGGTCGGAGAGGCCGTCGCAGCGGCCCAACGCGGCGATGGGGGCGGCGCCGTCGTCGGGGACGCACTGCACGTCCGCCTCGTGCGCCTCATGAAGGGCGTCTGCACGTCCACGACGCAGAGGAGGAAGATGCGGCCCCTCGCGGCCTGGCCGCACAGCGGCCGTCACAACCGTGGCACCTCGAGGCGCAGGTCCCTCCAGAGACCCGTCGTTGGGGCGACCAACCGCTTGCGCAGAAGGACTGCCACTACCACCAGGAGGCTCCGGCGTGGCGGCTTGTGGGCCAGGGGGGGGCCCCGGACGGGGCCGCCCGCCGTCTCGACGAGGGCGCCGGAGCCCCGCCAGGGTGCCGAGCAGCATCGCGATGAACGTGCGGGCTGCTCTCGGACTCGTGGCCCGCGAAGTGCGCTTGCACCACGGCGCCTGCGAGGCCCGAGGTGGCGTCTGCGGCTGGGGAGACGCGGCCAGTGTCCTCAGCAGCTGCATTCCACCACCGCGCGCCCGAATCGAGGGGAAGTGTGCGCGGGCTGCCTGCGCTTCGCACCTTGTCCGCCAGGTCGAAGGCAGCACTGGTGGGCAGGCGGCGGCCTCGCCTGCGAGCCGCAGGGGCCCAGCACGAGGGCGCCGCGTCCGCAGCCGCACGCGCACCAGGAACGCGACGATGCCCCGCAGGGGCCGCTGCGCACGGCGTGCGCCTCGAGGGCGGCCTCCGCACGCCGCGCTGCAGGCGGTTCAGCGAGGCCATCCGCATCCTCGCAATGGATGCGCCCCTCCGCGAGGTGCAATGCATGCCAGCATTGCGCCTGGCGACGGTCAGCGGCGGCGCGCGCCTGCATACCTGCGAGGAGGCGCCCACGTCCGCAGCTGGTGATGCAGGAGCCGGCGCGGCGTCTGAGGAAGTGCCGCCCAGCCCGCCGTCGAGGGACACGCTCAGGGAAACACTCTGCTGCACCACGCCGGGCCCTGCCAGGCTGCTGCTGCTGCTGGCGGCGTCCGCGGCGGCAGGGAAACCAGGAGCGCCGCCTTGCGAGCCGCCGAGGGGCTCGCACTGGGAGGCAACCTGCTCGATGCCGACGCCTGCCGCGGCCAGGTCGAGCGCAGGACCTTCCCGTCCCGCGCTGCGTGCCAGGGAGCACCGCCACGAGCACGGGGACGGCCAGCGGCAGGCGCTCGATGACCCTCGCGGGTCGCAGCGCCCTGCTGGCCCGGGTTGACCGAGCGGGGCAGCGAGGCGCCTCGCCTTGGCAGGTCCAGCGGGGGGCCGCTCGGCTGCCGCGGGGGGGGGCAGCTTGGCGGCCGACCGCAGGCATCTCCCAAGCGAGACTCGGCAGCGGAGCCCGAGGCGGGCGCGGCCGAGGCAGGGCCGAGAACGGGTTGAGCCACAATGGCTGCGGAGGAGGAGGAGGAGGGAGGAGGATGGAGGAGGAGGAGGAGGGAGGAGGAGGGAGGAGGGAGGAGGGAGGAGGAGGGATTCATCCTCGCGAACCCTGACCTCCCCCACCCCCCCTTCCGCACCCCTCTCCTCCAGCCCCTTCCAGTATTCAAGAGGCTTTCGCCGTTCCATCGACCCCTACAACAGTGAATAGGTCAAGAGTCGTTCGTGTCTCTGTGCGTGGTTTCGGCTGGTGTGCCAGTAAACAGAGACGGGTTGCGGGTGTGTTTCGCACGCCTTTGCCTCTCCAGAAGTGGAGGTTGGTTGACCACACGGGGTAATGGCCACGGCGCGCCTTGCGCCGTGCCATGCAGAGTGCGATGCAGTCGCAAGAATCGGAATTCGGTTGTGGCGAAGAGGAGAGAAGCAGGAGGACGAATTGAGGGAAGGACTGATGAACGAGGTTTCTGGACGTCTCGATCATTCGGGCAGTCGGAGGTGTCGCGGACCCCGGGAGCGAGACCTTGGGAGCGAGGGCCCCGTTGTGTTAGATGGGAAATCGTGTATCTCAGAATTTGGTTCGATTGCAATTTGCCAGGGAGTGTGGTCCTGGGAGCGCGTCCGCTTGTGATTCACGAAAGCTCTTGGCGCCAGGGGCGCGACACTCTAGCCATTTACGAGGTACCCTGGCTTTCGAATCGACAATCCCGTGCAGTTCCAGGGTGAATGCGGCTCTGGAAGCGCAGACTTTTCGTAAGCTAGGAAACGTCGTGCTTCAGGGAGTGCGAGCGAATCATACCATACGGTGCACGAGAGCAGGTCGCCACGCCGAGGTGTGGGCCTCAGTGGTTGGCTTCAGCGCTCTCATCGAGCGACGATGCCTTGGTTTGTTGGGGGGCCTCCAAGTGTGCAGCTGCCGCCCCGCGGCTGCATCCCAGGGGAGCCCAGTGGGGTGGCGTGTTGCAGTTGCCCGCGCGGCATCGCGGTGCGGTGCGCCTGCACAGAGGTGCTCATACGGCTGGGCCGTGCCAGTTCCCCCCAGGTGTGCCCTCCTGGCGTGATCCTCGACACCTTCAACACGCTGTGCGACGACTTCTCGCACATCAACGCGGAGCTGTGCGCGAACATCCTCCAGTGTTGCGGACGGGGGCCGCGTCGGTCGCCCTGCCTCGTCCTGCTACTTGTGCCACTTGCTCTCCTCGGTTCCCCCCTCTCAGCCTCATCCTTCTCTTCACCATCATCATGAGCCTGATCTTCCGGCATGGACCGAGGGGGGCAGGGGGGCGTCGGGTGGACTGCCCCCCGCGCCATGAAGAGCACGCCCACGGGTCCAATACCGCACGGCCAGTCTTGAGTGTCAAGGTGAAGGGCCCGTGATCGGGCCCCGCGACCATCCAAGATGGATCTGGGGGCGAAAAGTTGCCCTCGGGGAGCGGGTCGGGGCCACTGGGGCCGCGCACCGGAGAAGTCAGACCGTCGGACGTCTGGGACCGCAGATCTCCGACGCGACTCGACCGATAGCACTCCGATCCTCGGGGGGGCTCGAGGATCGAGGCTCCATCCTCGAGGAGGCCTGCTTGCCCAATCGCCGCCATGGGCTGCACCCTCCCCTCTGCGGTGGCCGGCCTCGACCTGGGCCTGCGGCGGGACAGCCGCGCCGGCGGGGCGGCTCCGGAGGCGGCCCAGGCGCGGGGATGCTCTGCAGGCGCGGCGAGCGCAGCTCTGTGTGGCCAGAGCTGCCGGGCGCCTATGCGACGTCCTGCGCGGTCGCCCACGGCGTGCTCCTGCTGTGCAGGCTTGTGTTCCGGCACGCACGCACGAGATTGCTAGAGGCACCCCTGGCCCACGGCACCCCCCAAGATCATCGGGGTGGCCCAGACGGCCTCCAGGGCACCCCTCACGACGCCCAGGAGGCCCCAGGGTAACCCAAATAGCGCGAAAGGCGGGGGTTACCTTTGGGCCAGGGGCACTTCCAGCAGCACCCGATGCATGCTCGGAGCGTGCTCCGCCGCCCGGGGCCTCCCCCCGGGGCCCGCGCCCTTCCTGCCATTCCCTGCCGTGCCCGCTTCGGCCCCGCACAGTGCCCCTGGGGCGCCACCGACCGCGGCGTGGAGCCGCGCCGCTGCGAGCAAACAAGAGCAGCCGTTTCTGTCGGGCCGCGTGCGCAACGCCGCCGAGGCAGCCCGGCGCCACTCTCGGCGACGCGCCCGTGGGGGGTGGGGGGGAGTGAGAGTGAGAGTGTGCAGGCCTTCTCAGAGAAGGCGGCGGGACTTCGCAGAAGCCCTCTGGCCTGCTGAGAAGTCGGCCCTGCCTCCGGAGAAGGTGCATGCGATCTCGCAGGAGGCTGGAGGCTGTCCGAGCCTGCTGAACAGGCCAGCGGCCCCTCCGACGTCCCCCCCGGGCTCGGCGTCGACGTCCGGGCATTCTGAGTTCGGCTTCCGCGTGGCGCTGACGAGTGCCGACGACGCCCTGGAAGCCGAGGTGAGGCGGACGCCTGCCGAGATTCGACGCTTCTCTTGGACAGAACAAGATCCTCCAATCAACGATTGGGTTCTTCCAGTCGTCGGTTTGGGCATATGTGCCGGGCTGGCAGCAGGCAGGACGCGCGCACCCTGGCTATGATCTTGCTTCGCACCACCAGGAAGTTGGTGCGTGCATGCTGTATGGTACGCCGACCCTTTGGGCTGGGTTTCTCAGCTCTGGCATTCTGGCTTTCTCCTGGCGTTTTAGCGTCCTCTCGTTCCGCTCGGATTCGATCCCTGCCCTGCCATAGCCGCTGCTTTCCTCGTCATGTTGCTTCCCCTTTGCGTGATATGAATTTGGGTTATGTTCCTATGACTTGTGACGCTGCACGGTTTTGAATGTGCTGTGTGCTGTGCCTTTGGCCCTTGATAGCTGCTGTGTGAACCCTTGTTCTGTAAGTGTTCGGTCGGACCGTAGGTGCTGTACGCAAGACGCCTGAAGTGAATCCGCCCTTGTCTCGTTTTTGTGCCTCTTGCTTCTCCTCCATTGTCCTTAAAGCACGTTGTTTCTGGGCACTAGCGTGACGACCTGGACACAGCATTCTTGTCTAGCGAAGTCGGTGACCAGCTGCGGGCGGTTGCGTTGGGGAAGAAGCGTGCGACTCCGTCTTCCGAAATCGCGGGGCAGACCTAGAGGATGACACTCAGCAGGTACAGCACGTGCACCAGCAAAGAACCTACGGCCACCCACCCGATCTTCAAGATCCATCGCAAGCCCCTAAGTAACAACTGGCGCAGGCGGATGCTGAACACGCTGTGTGTCAGCGCGGATCAGGTGAGAACCTTTGTCTTCATGTTCGGAGAGAGGCCGAACGTCAGCTTGGCCAGGCGCTGCAAGTTGGACTGGACGTTCAACACACCGAAGGATAAGTCAGTTCGGGTGCCTGTTGGCTGCGGCTTCTCCCTTGGCCATTCCCTTGGCCATGCGGCGAGGAAGATGGCAAACACCACGTGGGAGGTCTTCTACCTTGGCGAGCACTCTTATTATTCGTGCGACCGCCACCTGATCAGCGGAAGATCGATGCTCGGTGTCCGTTCAGGCCTCTGCTCTCGGACGAGTTCAAGGGTTCGATCCGTAGGTTTCTGAGCATGCGGAAGGGCTACGACCACTAGTGCACAACAGCGACGCGTGACCACACGTTCGCTTCACAAACGTGGCCCGACCATCTACGAGTGTGCGAACTGGATTATGCGCAAGCTTTAGGTCGGGCCTGTCCTTCTACAGGAGGAATATTCAAGAATAGTTCAAAATTTGTCGGGGGACGATGTTTGCTTGTATGTTTCAATTATGTTTGCGCATGTTCCTGTTATTTTTCATTATTTATCCAAAACCCTCCCGTAGGAGGACATGCCCGACCTAACGCAAGCTCCTAAGTACCCCAGTTAGGAGCGGTGCAACAACAGCTCAGAGTCAGCTCGACAGCGCAGCATCGACGGACGCCAGTCGGGACGTACGCCCGACGATGGCCACATTAATTTTGCATCTAGGCTCTGATAGGATGTGACCAAGTCAGGAGGAGGAAACCGTGCACTGTGCACCAGCCGCTGCTCGCGCTGCGCTTGGTGCTGGACTTTTGAGAAACTGCGCGCCACGAGCACCGCAGTCAGCATGGCGCTGGACGGGAATTCGATTTCCCACTTCCAATAGGCAGAGCAGAGATCGGCAGGTTTCCCGCTGGCGCCACAATATTCGCATCCATGGTAGTCCGCCAACATGGGGATCACTTCAAGCATACAATGATTTCAGTGATAACTGTCGCGGTGTTTGGCGCGTTACAGAAGGTTTCTTTGTGTCGAAACACTGGGAGGTGACCAATTATTCACTACCTGCAGGACTCGTCAGACACTTGAATTTCCGATTGGAAATATGTTATCGTCTTCATCCTGGTCATCCGTCTCCACCCCATCGTCTTGACCCTCTCCTTCACCCCTGCTGGCCATTCTTCCTCCTGCTTCTCCTCGTTTTTGTCGTCGTCGTCGTCCTCCTCCTCCTCCTTGTCGTCGTCTCCAGTCTTCTGTTCCTGCTCCACCAACGTCTGCTCAATATAAGGATGCCTCTTATTCTTCTCCCCCTGACCCCACTTACTCCACCTCATCCCTCTCAGCTCTTCCCCTGATCACTTCAATCTCCCGTCATCAGACCCACGATTGACCAAACAGGTTATCATCACCATGGCGCTTCTTTCCACACTTGGGCTGGCCATGTGGCAGGTCGTTCGTGGCTTTCCGTTCGTAGCGCCATCCATGCCTTTGGGGACGACTTTCCATGATCTATCTCCCTCTCTCTCTCTCTTCTCTCCAACTCTCTCTCTCTCTCTCTCTTTCTAGTCCGCCCTTCTCGTTCTTTATGTTTCATGGTTGTTTGGTTGGTTCTCTCTGTCTGTCTCTCACTCTCTCTCCCTCTTTCTCTATGCATCGGAGGCTGGGGGGCGACATCGTGTCGCGCGTGCGGGCGAGGCGAAGCTGCGTGGGTTGGCGAAAGGAATGAACCCGCCGTTGCCAGGGCGAAGCCGAACCAAACGCTGCTGTCCCCCTGGTTGGCCAGCTGGCCCTGTGGTGTCCCGATGGTGCCCCGTTGGTGTCTCGACGGTGTCCCGATGGTGTCCCGATGGCGTCCCGTGGTGCCCCGTGGTGTCCCGTGGCGCGGGGTGTCCGGTGCTATTCTATATGCTATGCAATGCTATGCTATGCTTGCGATAGTGAGGTCGATGGTACGATCGATGGTGAGATCCGAAGTGTGAGATCGAAAGTGAGATCGATCGTGAGATCGATCGTGAAATCGGTAGTGAGACTGGTAGTGAGGTCGATTGAGTGAGGTCATCGATAGTGAGATCGATCGCATTGTCGATCGTGATGTCGATCATGAAATCGGTAGTGCTATCGATCGGATGGGATCGATGGTGAAATCAATCGTGAGATCGATCGTGTGTTCGATAGTGAGATCGATAGTGGGATCGATGGTGAAGCATCGACAGTGGGATCGATGGTGAGATCGACATTGAAATATAGGGAGATCAATTGTGGGATCGGTAGTGAGATCTATTGAGTGACACCGATAGTGAGATCGATCGTGACATCAATGATGCTATCGATAGTGGGACCGATCGTGGGAGTGATCGCGAGATCGATCGTGATATGGCTCGTGAGATCGATGGTGAGATCGATAATGATACCAATAGTGTGGTCGACAGTGGGGCCGATAGTGATTTCGATGGTGGCATCGAGAGGGAGATCGGTAGTGAGATCCATAGTGCGATTGATTGAATGAGAGAGATGGTGAGATCGATAGTGAAGCCGACAGAGATCGAGCAGGAAACGGGGCACCCAGGAACCAACAACGGGAACCCTGGGAACCCCGTCGCCCGCCGAAAACGGCCGAGAACCAACAATTGCGAACGGGGTAGCCAGGAACCGGGAACCCGGCCGCCCACCGAAATCGGCCGGCATGTTTCGCCAAATCATCCAACCTCCGCTAAGGGCCCCTTCAGTGCAAGCCATTGATTGGGGAATATCGCCCTGGGCCTCGAGGTAGTTGCCCCGCTCCAGACCGGTTGGAAAATTGTGCGGAGGGAGACGCAGCGAGAGAAGGAGCAAGGTTGCTGGGACGAGGATCGGAGAGGGGAGGGGAGGGGGCGAGGAGGCATGAGTGAACAACGAGCACTTCTCGCCGTTAGGAGGGAGGACGGAGGCTGAGGAGGCTGAGGATGAGGTGGAGAAGCATGTGCAGGAGGATGGAACGTGCTGGGGGAGAGGATGTGCAGCATAGTAAGCGGAGGGAAGGCTAAGTGGCACGATAGGCACGAAATTCAGCAACAGCCTTCGGTTTGGAGGGGCACCTTTTATATACGTCTCATAATTTCAGTACTAGAAGCAATACAAGTAAAGATTGTTGGCAGGGGTACCCTGGTTTCCTTCCTGTTTGGGCCTTCCGCCCTGGAAAGCTTTTCGCTTTGTGCGAAGGGGCCGATGTTCTTGACGCTCGTTCTTGTGGCCTTGTGCTCAACTGTCGTGGGAGATAGGGTGTGCGCAGCGGTGCAAGGTAGAGAGGAGGATACCTTCTCCGAGGAGGAGGAGGAGGAGGAGGAGGAGGGAGGAGGAGGAGGAGGAGTGGAGGGAGGACATTGGGAGGGGGATTGGGAGGGGGGGGGGTCGTAACAAGGAGGAGGAATGATGGGAAGCAGAGGAGGGGAAGCAGGAATTGAAGGAGGGGCGGGGACAGAGAGGGAGGAAGGGAGGGAGGAGACGCGAGGGGAAGGGGGAGGTGGGCTTGGAGGAAGGGGGAGGGAAGGGAGCGACCTGGCGCGGCGGCGAAGGACGCTATCTTCGCTACACGCCAGAGACTTCGACCCGCACGGACAACCTGCGCCTCCCCCCGCCGAGGGCGGCCCGGCACTCGCGGTGCTTCCTCGCGGCAGCCTCGGTGGCAGCCGCCAGAACGTCCGGCTGCCAGCGCGCGCCGGTGAAGCACCGGCGTGTACGCAGGGGCAGGATCTTGGCATCGCTTAGACGTGTGCGTTTTTTTTTTCCTCGGCGAGGACCATCGAGGAGCATCCTTGATAATTTGGCGAAAAAACCACGCACGAAACAGAAAAAAACACACAGGAAATGGACGTCCGAGCGATGGCCAGGGATGGTTCTGCCGAGCTCTCTGGAGCAGGCTCGGCACAGCCGTCGAAGCTCGAGGGCCCTGCGGGCCCCCCCCCCCCCAGGGACTTATCTGGTGGCGTCTGGGGCGTGAGGATTCTGCCGAGCTCTGTCGGCAAGGCTCGGCACGACCGTCGCCTGTGCGAGGGCGCCGCGGGATCCCCCCCCCCCTTCCAGGACCTTCTGGTGGCGCCCAGGGCGCGAGGATGCTGCCGAGCTCTCTCGCAAAGGGTCGCCAGACTTGCTTTCGGGTGGGCCTCGGCGCAGCGCTGCCAGTGCCAAAGCCTCTGCGCGGCCCCAGTGTGCAGGGTGGGCACGGTCGCTGCCTCGCTTCTCGGCGGCATCTCGGCGGCTGTCCCGGGGGCCTCTTGCGGGTCTCCTGGGTCCTGTTTGAGAACCCAGTGTTTTGTTTGGTTGCGTGTGTGTGTGTGTGTGTGTGTTTGTGTGTGTGTGTGTGTTTGTTGGTTTTTAAGGTTCGGGAGAGTCTTGCTTTCCCAGTATTGGCAGAAGTGGTCCCTCCTGTGGGGTGGCGTGGAAGGGTGGAACATCCGCGCCTCCCTGCACAGCAGAGCACGACATTTTCTGCCCTCCTCATCCCTCTCCTCCCCCCCCTCACTCTCCCGCACTCTCCCCCCTCCCTCTCTACCACCTCCAGGCTCCCCTTGCTCTTTCCGCACGTCCCCTCACCTTCCCCCGTCCCCCCCCGCCCCCTGCCCCCTGCCACCCCCTCGCCCCCTCTCCCCCATCATCGGTCCGCTTTCGCCGTGCCTCCCCCTGCTCTTGAGTGGCGCGAGCCTGCCAGGCACCCTGCCCTGGGATCGTGCGCGCCCAGATGCCCACGCAGCCCGTGTCGTCCCCGGGGCCGTCGTCCCGTCGTGTCCTGTCCTCCGCCTCGGCCTCGGGTCCGCCGGGCCCACCCCTGGGCAGCATCCGGCCTGCGGATCTCATTCGGGAAATCAGACGGCGGCCGCCGCGTTCGGCTCATACGGTCGGTAACTTTTGGATAGCGCGTCGCGCCGCCGATTCTGGCCCACCACGTTTCAGTGCGACACGCTGTCCACTTCCTGCCGCCCAGCGTCAGCGTCCCGGGTTTATCCGAGTCTCCCGCTCCGCGGAGCGGAGCGACACGCTATCCGCTCGCAGGGCACAGCGTGTCGCAGGGGCCACCGTGGCGACACGCTATGCAAAAGTTCCTGCTTGTAATTGCATCGGCAGCACGACGATGGAAGTGGCCGACCGCTGGGGACAAGCTACATGTAGCGGCCCCTCAACGGCTTGAGGTGGTGAAAGCTGGCCAAGCCAAAGTGCCCGACGACTATTCGGTTTAATCCCCCGCCTCCTTCCAGGAGGCGCCCCGAGGCCATACGTGCAAGTAGTTAAGAGCAGGTCAGGCGTGATCAGCCCAGTCAGATAAGGCGTCGTGGCGGAGGGGGAGTCGGAGAAGGCAGTTGCGGCAGAGGAGGGGGAGGAGGAGGGGGAGGAGGAGGAGAAGTAGGAGGAGGAGGAGGCAGAGGATGAGGAGGAGGAGGAGAAGGAGGAGCAGGAGTGCAGAGACTAGCGTCCTGACGCAACATTGGGGCGCTGCGCTGTCGGGGCCGCTGCGCGGAGCAGCTGCCCGGTGGCTGCGGACACGCCTCGCGGGGGCGAGGGCACGCCGTGGTCGTGGCGGCCCTCCGAGGGGCGGCCTCGTGCCGATTGAGTCCTTCCAGTGAGCACAGTGCGTAAGCTAGTGCGCAGCGCGGCCTCAGCTTGACACGTCGTATGCCGGCCCCGTGAGAGCGGGGGTGTGGCCAAAGCCACGGCAAGAAGCAGCTGGGGCAGAAGAGGCGACCATGAGGACAACGAGGAAAGGAGGACCAGGAGGAGGCCGAGGAGGAGGACGAGGCGGAGGCGGAGGCGGAGGCGGAGGCGGGGGCGGAGGCGGAGGCGGAGGAGGAGGCGGAGGAGGAGGCGGAGGAGGGCAACGAGCAGGAGGAGGAGGAGGAGGAGGAGAAGGTGGGACCAGTGCAAGACTTATCAACGATGTTAGGATACGCCCTCCTTCCAAGCTCCCTCTTCACATGCCCCGTGCAAGGGTCCCGTCGGGAGAAAACCGTGTGACAATTCTGAAGCGCTCAGGACTTCAACGCAGAGGGTCAACCTGACAGTTGCGTTTCAGCGGTCCTGATGAATCGTGCCAGAACACATTCCTGGGACTTCACACCGCGAATCATCGTAACACTTGCGCCTTGGCAATCCTGAATCTGTTAACGACGAGAATCCGCGAAACTCTTTGAACGAATGTGCGCGGCGCTAAGGCGAGAGCCACATTTTGAAAACCTCCCGCCCTCAATCCGTGAAACTCTCGCACATTCTTACAACGAGCTTGCGCAGCGCTAAGGCGAGAGCCACATTTTGAACATGAAGAGGTAAAGGAACCGCCCGCAATCCGTGAAGCTTTGGCAATTGTTTCAGACGAGTGCGCGCGGCGCTAAGGCGAGCTCGCGGCGAGAGCCATAGTTTGAACACGATCCTCCCGCAAGCCGTGAAACTCTTGCAACACATAAAAACGAAAGTGCACTGCGCTCAGGCGAGAGCCACATATTGAAAACGACCTGCCCTCAATTCGTGAAACTCGTGCAAAGTATGAAAACGAATGTACGTGGCGCTGAGGCAAGAGCCACATTTTGAAAACGGTCCGCCCTCAATCCGTGAAGCTGTTGGAAATGTTATAGGGAAACGTGCGCGTCGCTGAGGCGAGAGCCACATTCTAGAAGCGACCCACCCTCCATTTGTGAAGCTGTTGCCCGCTTCTAAGCTTCAGGCCCACAAATTGTAAGGAAATCTCAGGCGAAACGCCCGGCCCTTCGGAACGACCTCGGGATGCGACAGGGAGGAGTCATTCTACGAAAAAAGAATACAGCCCGGGGTAGGGACGTGCCAGTGTCTTCTGCTGGCACCAGGAAGCGACTTGGCCTCAGAGGTGATTCGCCTAACGCTTTCGACATCGTGGTCGCCGAAATCTCCCGTTCCTTGTCATCCTCTTTCCCTCCCGTTCCCTTACTCCCTGCCGACCTCCACTCTGGGCCCCACCGCCGGTGCAGGCTGGAGCGAATGCTGCGGCTAAAGAACGCCAAGTCGCTGCCCCTGCGGCTCGAGATCATGTTGGAGGACTCGTACTACCAGGCAGTGCCGACGCCAGCATCAAATCGTTTCGGAGAGGTGTCCAGGAGCACGACACGGTATACTAGCACGTGGGCTCCAAACATGGAGACATGAGAGATTCCCACGCGTGGAGCCTTGTAAGCCTTGTGTGCTGGAATCCCGTGTGCACAGCCCCTGCGCAGGGCGTTCCAGACAAAGCCCTCGCCTTCGGCGCGTCTCGCTTTCGGCTGAGGCTGGCGGGGCCCAGCGGAAGTGACCGTCGGCGCAAGGCGGCGGAGGTAAACGTGAGACGTGGACATGCAAGCAGTGGCGAAGCGTCCTGGCTCCCCTACAGGCCCACCAAAGAGTGTTCAAAGAACCTTTTGTGGTTTGCACGAGATGTTCTTAGAACATTTCTGGCTGAGTCTGTTTTGTTTGAACACGTCGGGCTCATGTTCTAAGAACATTGCTTCATTCTTAGAACATTCCTGGGTTCTAAGAATAGGCCTCTAGAAATGCCGGGACGGTCGGTTCCTGCTCAACACATGTTTTGTGTTCAGTTCTCCAATCGACCATGTTGTGCGGAACCATGGTTTTTGTATGGACTTACATCTTGGCGTGCCCTACAGTGTGTTCGGAAGGGTGGAGAAATCATGTTCGCGTTCGGATGTTCGCAAATGGTTCATCAACGGTTTGGAACCCTCTGTTCGCGAACTAAGGGCCTTGCCAACGGCCGCTCGGTTGAAGGGAAACAGAGATGCTCAAAGCGAACGGCTCGCAAACGGTTCGGGAACACCTGTGTTCGTAAGCGATGTTCGGGTCAGCCTTCGAGCCACATGTGTGTTGCACCACATGAGTGTGTGTGTGTGTAGCCCTGTGACCGCGCGCGCGCGTGTGTGTGGAGCCTTGCGAGTGAGGAGCACGGGATGTGGGGATAAATGTATGTGTGTATTCCCCAAACAGTGCTTGCACTGAGGGTCTCTTACTTCCCTTCTAAGGAACGGGGCCCGTTTGCGCCCCTGGCGGGTCCGTTCCGGCCCAATCACGTTGCATTGTTTTGCATTGTGTTGCATCGATTTACATTGTTTTTCATCGCTTTGCATCGCACTGTTTGCCCAGTTTATTGGTGTTTGAAAGGCCCTAACAGGCAAGGTCGCGCCGACCCTGAAAGCACGAGGACAGAGAGGACTGAGGGACGCAGCGAGGAGGAGAGGAAGGAAGGCGGAGGAGGAGGCGAGGAGCAGAGGAGGGGGAGGAGTGGGAGGAGCGAGAGGAGTGGAGGGGGGCAGGAGGAGGCAGGACTGGAGGCAGGGACGGTATGACGTGAGGAGCAGAAGAGGAGGAGGAGGCAGGAGGAAGGAGGAGAACGGAGGACGTTGTCGAGAAGAGGGTGAGGGGGATGCGGAGGCACGAGAGGAGGAGGAGGAGGATGGAGGTGGAGGAGAAGGAGAGGAGGATGGACTGGAAGGAAGGCAGAGAGAGGAGGAGTGGCGCGGCTGTGAGGAAGCAGGGAGGCGGAGGAGGAGGAGGAAGGATGCAGGAGGGAGAGGAGGAGGAGGCGTGGAGCAGCAGGAGGAGGAGGAGGGAGGAGGAGGAGGAGGATGAGGAGGGGAGCAGGGGCGGAGGGAAGAACGGGGCGTGGGGGGGAAGCGAGCAGGCCAGCAAGACGAGGAGAAGGGGAGTCGGAGGAGCAGGAGAAGAAGGACGACGCGGAGCAGGGGCAGCTCTTCTCGAAGTCCTCGATTATCATCCCGAGAAAGATCGCATCTTGGGCGAATACCAGGTGGAGCTCCAGGAGCAAGGCTCGGGAGATGAAGCGGATGAAGGGGAGGAGCAGGAGAAGAAGGACGACGCAGAGCAGGGGGAGGAGGAGGGGCAGGAGGAGGGGCAGGAGGAGGAGGCGCATGGGGAGGAAGAGGTCGAGGTAAGGTTAGGGCCTCCGGTGAGGCATCCTGTGGTCAGGTTGGGGGCGTTTTTAGGGAGACTCTTGAGGGGCCTCTTTGGAGTCTCTTGGGAGCCTCCAGTGGCTTCCTGAGGGCTTCTTGGGGGCTTGGAGGCCTCTTGGGTCCTCCCGAGACCTTCTCGGGGGCGAGGACTCGAGATGTCCGTTCGGGTCTCCCGTCTGGGCACCCTCTTGGAGCCGTCTAGGGTGCCTCTTGGCCTGTCTTGGAGGCGTCTCGGGCCGTCTTGGAGCCCTCTTAGGCCATTTTGGGAACCTTTTGGAGGACGTTCGACCGTTTGGACCAATTTGGGGGGCCTCTTGGGCCGCCTTGAACCGTCGGGAAGCGGAAGAGTCGAGAAGGCCAACATTCTTCAAAAACTTGAAGGACACGTATGAATGTTGCGTCTTGGGGCTGTTTTCGGAATGCTCCTGGAGGCTTCCTGGGGCGTCGTGCAGGCCTCATGGGCCGTCTGGAGGCCGTCAATGCGTCTTGGACAGATCGTTCGGGGTTTCGGGGCCCTCTTGGACCGTCCTGGGTCCTGGGGGCCTCTTCGGGCACTCTTGACCCGTCCTGGGACTTCTTGGGGACCTTGGACCCTGGGGGGGGGGCCCGCCCGACGGGGGAGGGGTCAGAGGGAAGGGGCCTCCCTTCGACTGAAGTGCAACGCTGCTCGATTTCGCTGTGGCTGGCGCGCTCGGGGAGGAGGGCTCAGAAGGAGGCGGGGAGGCGGCGGCGGGCCCAGGGAACGTGGGGGCCGCAGGGAGAGGAGGCGACCGAGACGACGACCCGCGAGCGACGGAGACCACGGCCCGAATGGACGAGCGCCCCCTCTCACGCACGTCGGCGGGGCCGGCGGATCCGCGGTGCTCTGCCCGGCTCCGCGCGGCTCTGCGCTGCGCTGCGCCGCGCCGCGCCGCCCTGCGCCGCGCCGCGCAGCGGCCGGGCCACCGCCCGAGGCAGCGAGCCGCGGCCGGCCTCGGGCCGCCTCCTCCAGCACCCGCAGGCCACTCGTGCCGCCCATCTGTGGGCCGCCTTAAAACGACGCGAAGATCGGGACAAAATCGGATCGGGATAATTCGAAATCTCTGAGGATCGGCGGGCTTGGAGGATGTATTGGGCGCCGCGGCCGCTCCAGAGCGTTCCGGAATGCTCTGAGAGCGCTCCGGAACGCTCTGGAGCGGTTTATCCCGATCCTAGCCCTGTTTTACGCCTCCACTGGCAGGGGGGCCCGCTGCCCGCCGCCATCGGTGCGTGAAGAGATCGCCCGGCGATCGTGTTTTGTTCACTGTGTTGCCGATCGGCGCGGGCCCCCCTCCCCCCCCCTCCCCTCCTACAGAAGGGGCGTTGACCTAAGGAACCCTGAATAAGGAACGAGGCCCCTTTTCTCCAGAAGTGGAACTTCGATTTCCCTTCGAAAACCGAAGGAAAACCCAAGGCAAGCTGCGAAAACACTCAAGGAACACGGAGCCCCTCCCCAACGAAAAGGGTTCCTTCTTCAGGACCACTACTGTAGAATAGATCTTGGCTGTGTGTTGGCGCCTGGTTCGAGCGGGTGGAGTCTCCCTCCCCCCGAGGCGACACGCATGCCAACAGTCGCACTGAGCAGAGGTCTGGAGCCCTCCCCCGCCCCCCCTCCCTCCCCCTTTCCGCCCAATGTCGAGAAACGCCGAATAAAAAAAAGCCCACCTGGCGGCCTCGGAGTTGGCTGCCTCCCGTGGGACCACAGTGGGGGTCATAGGGGGGAGGATCAGGAGGGGGACGAGGAGGGGGATGATGAGGGGCAGGGAGGAGGACGGATGTGTGACAAGGTCAGGGAAGGACGGATGAACGCTGGGGGGATGAAGAGGTCTACTGGTTCGCAGCCGGCTCGATATTTTTGGGGGAACTGATGTCCGAACAGATTTACATGTACCTTCATCTTCCATGTGAGCGCAGATATGGGGACCACCTCCATCCCCAGTGCGCAGGATGGGTTTGAGGGTGAACACCCGTTTCGACGAGAATAAAGACCTCGCTGCCCACCCCTCTGCAGAATTGACGTATTGACACTGCGCCTCGCTCTCCTGCTCTCCCGCCGCAACTGGAGTTCTTCCTCGGGCGCTCCGATTGTGCGGCGCCCGTGCCTCTGACCTGAAAGCTTGGCCTGCTTGGCGATGCGTCGTGGCAAAAGTCGGGCCGAACGAAAGGGGGGGATAGGGAAGGGGGGGGGGGTACGAAATCTGCTGCATGCAGCTGGCTTCGGCCCCGCCGCCGGGCCCATTCCTCGACAGATGGGCGCCTCCCGGCGCCGGGAAAATCAGCCACGTGAGCTCATTCTCTGCCCTACCCTTTGCTTTCCCCCCCCCTTCGTTCCCCCCGAAAAAGTCACTTCGCCTGATGGGCCTGTTTCCCACCACCACCACCATAAGTTGGAGGGGGAGGGGATCCTCCTCCTCATCCTCCTCTTCTTCGTCCTTCTCCTCCTCGTCCTCCTCCTCTATCCCCCCTCCAACTTATGGTGGTGGTGGTGGTGGTGGAAAACACGCCCATCACCGCCTGGGCACCCGAGCTGTCGCCACGCGTAGGTGATACGATGGGGCGAAGTTCTCATCTGTCCAACCCTCTCTTGCGTCCTCCGCCCTCCGCTCCCCCGCTCTGCTTCACAGCCGCCCCCTGTCGCTGGAGCCCACGTGGTGCTCGCAGTCGGTATCGTTTAACCGATCCCCGTCCCCATCCCCTTCGAGGCCCCACCAAATGGCCACCCCTGTTGGGGATACACCCGTCGAAACCCGAAGGGAACGGCCTATATCCCCAAACTAGGGGGGTAAATCGGCCAGTGGGGCCCAGGTCACGCCGCTGGGGACGGGGATCGGTTAAACGATACTCATTTCTTGCGTCCTCCACCCTCTGCTCCCAGCGCTTCTTCATAGTCGCGCTTCCCGTCGCTGGAGCCCACGTGGTGCGCACAGAGCTCAGACGCGAGATCGGTCGATGTCAGCACCTGTGCCCACGGAGAAACAGTTTTTACGTAGTGACGCATCGTGCCACCACCGTGGATTGATGAGGAGATGCTGGGGCCTCTGGCCCAGAGGAAGCATAAGTCGGGCATGTCCCCCTACAGGGAGATTCTGGACGAAAAGCAAAACATAGCCTAGGAATCTACAAACCAATAGTCAAACATTGAAGCAAAAGCGTCCCGAGACCATTTTTTGATTTTTGTTGGAATATTCCCCCTGTGGAGGGACAGGCCCGACTTGAAGGAAGCAGCGCCTGGGGCGGCGCGTCTCGCCCGAGGTGAAGCCGCCGGAGAGCAAGCGGCAGAAGAGGAAGGAGAAGGACCGCCCGGGGGCAGCGCCGGCAGGCAGACGGCGACGAGGGAAAGGAAGCGGGAGAAGAGACGGGGAGGGGAGCGAGGAGCAGAGCATGGAGGACAGCGAGTCGAGGAGGAGAAGGGGAGAAGGAGCGGGAACAGAGGAGGAGGAGGAGGAGGAGGAGGAGGAGGAGGAGGAGGCATAACAACCGTGAGGAGTAGGAGGATGATCAGGAGGAGGAGGAGGAGGAGGAGGAGGGGAGGAGGAGGAGAAGGAGGAGGAGGAGGAGGAGGAGGAGGAGGGGGACGAGGAGGAGGAGGAACAGGAGAATGAGAAGGAAGTGGAGGAGGAGGAGGAGGCGGATGGGGAGAGCCAGCAGCAGGAGGAGAATGCGGGAAGCGGAGTCGGAGAGAGAGAGAGAGAGAGAGAGAGAGAGAGGGGAGGGGAGGGCGAGGGGCAGCGGTGTTATTGGGGGAGGCCGGGAGGGGGGGAGGGAGGGGGCAGGGTGAGGAGGAGAAGGACTAAGAGGATTAGGAGGAGGAGGATTTTCTGGTTGTGCTCGGGCGAATCAGGGCATGTGCTGCTGTCATAATCCCAGTATCCCAGGAGGAGAGGTCGGAGTCGGAGAGGCAGGTGGAGTCAGGAGATATTCTGGCTCCTGCTGCGCGGGGTCCACTTCGGCAGCCCCGGCGCGGGCGCACGCTGGTGGCGACGCGGTGTCCTCGAGCGATCGCCCCAGGCCTTTGCGCCGCGGAGTGGAAGGCCTGGCTCTGGGCACGACTCTGAGCCGACCGTGCCACGAGGAGCGCTCTCGAAGTGGACGCGCTGCGCCAGAAGCACCGCGACGTCTCCTGCCAGCGGGACTCGCACTGCGGGTCGACCGGGCCTGGCAGATCCCTGCGAGAATCCCAGTGGTGCTGGTAGCGGCCTCCGGGGGGGGGGGGGCGGGAGGGCTACCCGCCGGCTTGGCGAAGCTCCGCCGCCACGTGGCGTGGCAGGGCTCGGTGCCGGCGCCAGCCTTCAGCGCAGGCGCCGAAAGAAGGACCACTTTGTGCTCGGGGTGGGGTCGGAGAAGCGGCGGCGGTTTCTGCACGAGGGGCCCTGGAGGAGCAGGCAGGGGGTCGCCTACTGTTAGGTCGGGCACGTCCTTCTGCAGGCGCCGCCCCTGGCGTGCTCCGCGCGCCAGGGGGGGGGTCCAGCGCAGATCCAAGAGATCCACGCAGATCTTCAACAGTTGATGCTTGTGCATTCATTTCTCCTTCTCCCCCTTATGCACACGATGGAACGAATAAGTTTAGACAATTTCCAAACGCGCTGCACGATGATAATTTTGGGACTCCAGCCAGCTTATTACATCCGATCCGAGTGTCAAGCGACATTGTTTCAGCAATGGCAGGCTGGAAGCTCATCAGCGAATGTGCCATCTTGCGAGGCAGATGATTTTCGGTGTCCAGCTGGCCCGACGCCTAGACACAGAACCTGTCCGGCAATGCCAGGTAGCATAGACCTTCGACCCCCAGCCAGACCACGGAGAGGAGGGCGCCCCCGGCGAGCGGGGAGAAGCACGTTTTTTCAAAGTGTGCCTCGAAGTAGCTGGCTCCTGCGAAGCGCTGTCTGCGCATGTCCGTCAAGCGGGCGGGGTGGCAGCCTCGTGGGAGTTGGCCGAGAAGTCACGACGCCTGAATTACACCGCGTATTACCGAGCGCGCTCCAGTACTCGCAACGTGCCTACTCGCAAACGTCCGACCACACATGTGCCTGCTTCGATATAAATCATCGTTGATCCCCCGCGGCGGATCCAGGCCGTTTGCGAGCAGTTACTTTGCAACAAGTGGAACGCGCTTGTCTAGCGAAGAGCTGCAGTTCGACGTCCCAGCGCGGGCCACTGCTTGAAAAACCCTAGCAAGGTCACAGTCGATGGCGCCCGCCGCCGCCCGACTCCTGCACGCGAGAACCAGCGAGCACCGTAAGCCCCCGACCCTGGTCTCCGAGTCGGACGGGGACACTCTCCAGCATGTTCGACGTCGCAGCGATCTGCTTCACCTTGCTCGGGCGCCGTCTGGCGCAAGGCTCGCTCGCTTGGCGGCGCGCAAACGGGGGTAGGGGGAGGGGGGAAGTCTTCTTAGAAGCGCCCTGCTTCTTAGAAGGCCTCGGCCTTACGCCTATAGAGAAGGCCCGCGGGCACACCATCGTCGGTCATGGCATTCCTAGTTGTCCGATCTCTCGCTTTGGCTCCTTTGCCTCGCCACCCCGCCTCCGCGCGCTCGACGCCCCTGCCGCTGCGCACTTTCTTCGCGACCTCGCCAGAGCCCGCTTCAGTCGCGACGGCACGCCAGGCGCCGATCAAATGCCTTCTAAGAAGCAGGGGTGCTTCTAAGAAGCCTTCCCCCCTCCCCCTACCCCCCTCTGCGCGCCGCCAGCTCGCCCCCCCCCCGCCTCAGGAGGAGGAGGAGGAGGAGGAGGAGGAGGAGGAGGAGGAGGAGGAGGAGGAGGTGTGAGCAGGCTGGGGCGCCGCCAGCTCGCCCCCCCCCGCCTCTCTCCGCCCCCCGCGCGGGCTTCTCTCGCCCTCCGCTCCCTCCTCCCTCGCCGGGCCGCACGGCCTGCGCGGCGGAGCCGGTGTGGCCTGGGCGGGGTGGCCTGGAGTCAGGGGGGGGAAAGAACACGCAGGCACAATGAGTCGTCGATTCCCTAGAACAGATGGGGACATATGGGAAGTGGGGGGGGAAGGCGAAAGCCCAGAACAAATAGGAACATGTAGGGGGATCCTGTGACTTGTGCCTGTTGGTTTCTGTGTCCCATGGCCCCCTGCATGGAGACCCTATAAAACGAATTCCCTATATAACGCAGACGCAGACGCAATTCATCGTCGATTCCCTATAAAACGACGCGAAGATCGGGACAAAATCGGATCGGGATAACTCGAGATCTCTGAGGATCGGCGGGCTTGGAGGATGTATTGGGCGCCGCGGCCGCTCCAGAGCGTTCCGGAACGCTCTGAGAGCGCTCCGGAACGCTCTGGAGCGATTTATCCCGATCCTAGCCTTGTTTTACCCTAGAACAGATGGGAACGTATGGGAAGCGGGGGGAAGACGGAAACCCACAAAAAAATAGGAACATCTAGTGGAATCCTGTGACTTGTGTCTATTGGTTTCTGTGTCCCATGGCCCCCTGCATGGAGACGGGGCACGTCCCTGGCGTGGCAAGATGGCCTGCAGCACCTTCACGGCGCATCTGCTCGGGTGCCTCCCTGAGTGGTGCGGTTCGGCTGAGGATCCGGTCGCAAACGCCGGGCACTGGAGGCGCGAGGGGGCGCGAGAGCAAGGCAGGCTGTCTCGGGTTGACTCAACAGGGGGTCCAGCGACAAAGGGGTGGTGCAATAGATTTGGTGCAATAGATTCGTGGGGTTGCAATACATTTGGGGCGTGCAATACAGTCCAGGGCGCAAGTGTATTGCTGGATTTTCGTGTGCAATACAATCCCTGCAGTACAGTGCAATACAATTCTCCGGCGCAGTACACTTGCAAGACAATTTCCGCAATTGCCCCAAATCTATTGCACCACCCCCTAGCAGCTGGACCCCCTTTCGGGTCACCGAAACTACTGCTGAAAGCCACGGCTCTGCTTGATTAGAGATCAATCGTTGCGAGTGGCTGCCGTTTGTGGCAAGCACGCTGCCATCTCATCCTGCTGCTCGTCGTCGGCGTCGTGCTCTTTCCCCATCGCTGGTTTCATGCTGTCGCTGCTGCATCATCATTTGCCATCTGCATTGCTATCGGTCCGCTGGACCAAGTCAGTGGCCCACGCCATGCCTTACAATGCCACTCATGATCCCGGCGACCATACCAGTTACACATGGTTTGGGGATGGAGTACCAGAGTGCAGTGGTCGTGCGAGAGCCTGGGCTACGAGTGTGGGGCCCACGTGGGGTTTATTTCGGAGCTGAGGCCACTAGCATTCCCAGCGATGTTGCGTGCAGCGTCTTCTGTTGCATGCAGCGGCCTCGGTATGCACTCGTCAGGCGTCTTCAGAACAAAGTATACATACTCACAGGCTCCAGATTTCGCACAGGACAGCCAAGAATCTGGACTGGACCCTGGGCAGCCGCTTGGATCTGTTGTTTGTAGTCGAACATTTGTGCACCTGGACCTGAATTACTGTTTAAGAAAACGCTTGGAGTGAAACACACTTCCTTAGCGTAGAAGTTTCTTAATTCTAAGCAGAGGTGTACACGACTGTTCGCGCCTTCTGGGATATCGTGCTTCTCTTGGACAGGTCTACGCGCGTTTCTTAGATTGAAAGCCCTGACGTTCCCCTGGGAAGCAGAGCTTTTGCAGGTCATTGCCGTTCGAACGTTCTTTTCTTCTTTTCATCAGGAAGCTCTGAGAGGCGACGGAGTTCGCGCAGCTGATACAAGTTGAAGTCTGCAGCGTTCGTCTGTCTTGAGTGGGCGAATGTTTCATTACTTTCTAACGCCTGCTCGCGAGAGGAGGACGACCACGAGAAAAGAAGGATTATGATCGGCAGGAGTAGGACGTGGCGGCTTGAAGACGAGGAGCAGAGGGACGAAGAGGAGGAGGAGCGCTGCCGGAGAAGGAGGAGGAGATGGAGGGCGAGGAGGAGGAGGAGGATAAGGAGGAATGACCAGCCAGCCAGCCAGCCCGCCTGCCTGCCTGCCTGGGTGCACGTTGCCTCTCCTCCTCCTCCTCCTCCTCCTCCTCCTCCTCCTCCTCCTCCTCCTCCTCATCCAAGAACACCAGGTGGGCATGCGCTTCGCCTCCTCCTGATCTTCCTGCTCGTCACTCGCTTCGTCCTCTTTGCCCCCTCCCGCTGTTCCACCCGTTTCTCCCCCCGCCTCTCCGCTCCTTCCTCCCGCTTCCTCCTCCCGCTTCCCTCCCCCTCCTCCCCCTTGCTCCTCTTCCTGCTCTGCTCCCGCTCGTGCGCCTGCCCATCCTCCTCGGCCTGCTCCCGGCTCGCCGCAAGGGGGGTGTATCTCATCCTTCGTGCCCCTTTGTCGGCCCCTGCTGGTCGCACCTCGCGATTGTCGTGCGAGGGAGCTAGCGCGTGACACTGCCCCCAAGGCCCCGTGACCAAAAAACACTGCTCCTCTTTCTGCTCCTGCTCGTGAGCCTGCCCGTCCCGCTTGGTCCGCTCCTCCGGGCTCGCCACACGGGGGGGAAGGGCGAGCGGGGAGGACCCGTTGGAGCAGTTCACCCAGAGCCTCATCTTCGACCGCCTCTACCGCGAGGAGGACGAGGACAAGGTGCGCCCCCCTCCCCGGGCCGGCTCCCCGCGTCACTGTCGGGAGGTGGGGGGCTCGACCCGCGAACCTCGAGCCTCGCTCCTCGAACCTCGATCCTCGATCCTCGATCCTCGACCCTCGACCCTCGACCCTCTATCATCGACCCGCGTCCCTCGAACTTCAGGGCTCGGGGGTGGACAGAACCCCCGCAGTGACACGTAGATTAGTAGATTATCCGTTTTCGGTTCTCGAGAGGGCGCCGTGGCTGCTATTTTCCAGGCTTGCGTCCGCCAGGTTTGGGCCTCAGGTCGTTTTTACTAAACCACGTTTTACTAAAGGGGGGTCTGTCCATCTCCGAAGGGCGGGGGGGCTGTAGGAGCAGGGCCGCCCAGCGGCTTCCGGCTGCAGGTCGAGCAGGCCACGTGGCGTCAGTCTGGTGGCGTTTTGCAGACCCTTGCCGTGCACGACTTCGGGCGAAGGCCACAACGCTCTCTGCCCGGTGCCCCTTCACAACTGCTCAACAAGAGTCCCATCCCTCTGTCTCTTCCGATCATGTGCCAGCGTGCTCCGCCCACTTCCACACGTTGGTTCTTTTTCCACACGCGGGCTTGCACGAGTTGCTGCTTCCCACGTGCTTCCTACCTCGGATCGTTTTCGGCATCGACTTCGGCCTCGTCTCGACCAAGACTCACTCCTCGGACCGTCTTCGGCCGTCCCGAGGGGCGCCCCTGCGCCAGCGCCTGCTGGACTTCTGCCCCGCACCCACCGCTGCAGCCGAGTCGCTGAAGTATTGACCACCCCTGAGTCCAGGAGGACCTCCAGTCCTCGGGCCCCTCCCTCCTCCCTCCTCCCTCCTCTTCCTCCTCTTCCTCTTCCTCCTCCTCCTCCTCCTCCTCCTCCTCCTACTCCTCTTCCTTCTCCTCCTCCTCCTCCTCCTCCCTCCTCTCCTCCTCCTCCTCCTCCCTCCCCTCCCTCCCTCCCTCCCTCCCTCTCCCTCCCTCCCTCCCTCCCTCCTTCCCTCCTTCCTCCCCCCTCCCTCCCTCCTCCCCTCCCTCCTCCTCCCTCTTCCCTCCCTCCCCTCTCTCCCTCCCTCCCTCCCTCCCTCCCTCCCTCCCTCCTCCTCCTCCTCCTCCTCCTCCTCCTCTCCTCCACCTGCTCCTCCTCCTCTTCCTCCTCCTCTCCTCCTCCTCCTCCTCCTCCTCTTCTCCTCCTCCTCCTCCTCCTCCTCCTCCCTCCTCCCTCCCTCCGCCCACTGGGCCAGAGGACCTGCCCAGTGGCCGGGGCCGGCCGGGGCAGCAGAACACCTTCGTTCCTTGCTCGGCGTGCCTGGCAGCGCGATGGCCGCAGTGGCTCTTCATCTTGGAGGCGAAGAGGGGCGCGCGCCGAAGTCCACTCCCAACGAAGCCGAGCTTCTGTTTGACGGTTTCAGTGTGCAGGCGCGCCCTGCCGCGCGGTGGCCGTGCCCACGGTGCGCGCCGCTCTCCTGGCTCCCGTGGTCGCGTGCCGGCGAGCTGCAGCTGCTCCTGGAGCTCGCCAGGGCGCCGCGCGGGTGGCTCCTCGAGGGCCAGAGGGCCGGAGATCCCCCAGGGTTTCCTCTCATTCCTCCTGCTGCTATAGGCGTGGCCCCTGAAGTAAGGTCCAGTTCGGGTTCGGAAGGGGCTCGGTAGTTCCTTGGGTCTGCTGGCGTTCCCTCGCCATTGCGTCACGAAGCCCCCTCGGCGTTCCTTGGGTTGCGTGCCGCGGGCACCCGTTCCTTAGGTCTCGGCAGAGAGGGGGGGTCTCTGTCAAAACGAGAGGCACCGAGGAGGGAACGCTTCCAAAAAGGGGCTCGTCCGTTCCTTACATGTTTATTGTGTGATTACGAAAAACAGGGGGTTCGTTCCTTGTTTAGCGTTCCTTCTGGCAAGGGGCCTGACTGCATGAGGGTCGGAGAGGCAAGGGGTGGCGGGCCCTCCACATGTGCGTCCCGCAAACGCCAGGCCCGCGGGCGCGCCCTCGGCGCGAGGCCCAACAAGCGGGCATTGAAGATCAGCTGCTTCACTTCCTGGCGCGTTTCGGTCGTGATGGCGTGCCTCGGACGCGAGTGCGCGCGCCTCGCGTGCATGGGTTCCCGTGCATGGACCAGGGAGGACGCCGAATAGGCGTCCTCCCTGGTTTCATTCTCCTTGTCCTTCCCCTGGGGACTGGGACTACGGGCGCTTGTGCCGGGGGCACGCAAGACTCGATGAAGCCGGAGTCCGGGTTTGCCGACGTGTTCTGACGAGCGCGTCCTGGATTTCGGCGGTCCTGTGTTCGTGGGACGTTTGCCGCGGGAACGCGCGTCAAATGTCATTTTGGGCCTCGTCGTTTTTGTGCTGGCCCCGTCAGGCCAGCCTGAGTCCCCCGTGCCCGAGTCTTACGTCTCCCCGATTCTGCCTCAGGAGCTGGTGCCTTCGATCGCCCTCTTTCTGGCCTTCGCCAGGGGGAGGCGAGCCTCCTCTTCACATTAGTTTTAGGTCGGGCCTGTCCCTCTATGGAAGGAATATCCGAAAATCAAAAAATGGCACGGGGACGATTTGTTTGATTATTATTTGATCATGTTTGAATATTTTCCCTATTCTTGATTATTCGTCCGGAATCCGAATCCCCCTGTAGGGGGACATGCCCGACCAAACCTTAGTTGAGCGACCTTCGCGTGCAAAAAATACGAGCCACGCGAGGCGCAGCGAGGCGTAAGCAGCCTGAGCGCCGCGGCGGCCCGGGCCTCGCCCGCGTCCTGCCCAAGGCATCGAGCCTTCCTGGGCGCTCGCGCGCGCGCGCTCCCTCCTCCGTGAGGACAGCACGACCCACCCCCATCCTCCAGCCAGGACCCCCACTCCCGGCCTGGTGACCCAGGGTGCCCTGGCCACAGACGAGGACATTTGTGTCAGTCGTCCTCCTCGGTTTCCTCCTCCCCCGCCTTGGTTTCCTCCTCCTCCTCAGTCTCATCCTCCGTGGTTTCATCCTCCTCAGGTGTCAGCCGTTCTCCTCAGTGTCATCCTCCTCTCCCTCCTTCCCCTGCCCCTCCTCCTTGTCCTGCGACGTCGCCGTGACCCCGGGCCGCCTCGCGCTGCACACGCGACGCAAGGCCCAGGCATGATTCGACCTCTGCGTCGGCGAGCAGGAACGACCGATCACAGTGGACACGTACATTTTGCATGGGAGGGAGGGGTCAGAGATCATAATGTGGCGTGAGCGCACCCAGCTTGACATCCCCCATCCTCCAGGCCCTCTTGTCGCCGTCCCCCTCCTCGTCTTCTTCCCTTTACCTCTTTCTGGGTCGTCGCCGTCGTCGTCCTCCCCCTCCTATTTCTTACACTGTGTTCCTCCTTTTCTCTCTCTGCAGCTGCACACTGTGAATGCTGCTCTCCTCTCTCCCCGGACTCTGTCCAGAAGATAGTCTGCCCTCTCCGCGTATTGGTTCTTAACACTGATGCTTTTGTGTGTTCTATGACTGCGACAACTCTCGGTGTTTCAAAATTGTGTTCCCGCTGCAGCGATGGCCTCAGTTTCGGATCGGCGTTTTTCCATCGTTTCACAATGTCGCTCTCGCCCCAGCGCGGGCCATTTTTCTGGTGCTCATCTTTGTCGCCCCCTTCATTTCCCCTCCTCCGCCTTCCCTGGTTCTTCTGCTTCTCCCGCGCCTTATACTCCAGCTCCTGCCTCTGCTGCTGTTCGTCCTCGTGTTCCTCCTTCCTCATCCTCCTTTTTCTCTTGCTCATCCTCCGGATCATCCGTCATCTCCTCATCCAGTGTATGCAGCTTGGTTTTTCCGACTCCACATAATACGATGGGGTCCTCATTGGAGTTCCAGGTCCGTAGTGACACACGTCGGCGGGTAGAAAAAACAGCGCGGTGGGAAGGAATGGGTGGGAGGGGTAGGATGCCAGGTATAGCGCGAGCGCACCTAGCTTGCCCATCCCTCGCTCCTGCATCTCCTCCCCTCCCCTGCCCCCTCGCCCGTGAGGTTCTCCGGCTGGTGCGCAAGCTGCCGTGGACGGACCACCCGGCCCCCGGCTGGCTGAAGAAGTGCCTGTTGGACTCCCCGCTGCGAGGGGCAATGGGCCACTCGCCCGCTTCCCCCCTTGCCGCTCCTCTCGTATCCGTACGTCGCCGGGCAACCCAAAGAAGTGTCCTGGCAGGTGCCTCCCTTCTCCCCCGATGATGCTGGCGACGAATGGCGATGAAGATCGTGTATCCCACCTCCGGTTCAGCAGCCCGCGCGAGGGACCGCGCACAGGCGGATGAGCGACCGTGCCCGCCTGGGCGCCCTCCTCATCCGACCTCGCTCTCGTCCTCTTGGTCCCCTCCTCTTCATCCGCCGCCACCTCCCCCCGCTGGGGCGGCCGGTGAGCTCGGCCAGGACGAGCTCGGCCAGGCTGAGCTCGAGTTTAGTCTGGCCGCGTTTGGCCTGGCCGAGTCTTTCCCTTGTCCACCCGACTCTCCCCGTCCTCGTCCCGAATCTCCTCGTCCTCATCCTCCCGATCCTCCCGGCACTGGCTGGCCTCCAGCACAGTCACGCACCCCGCGGCCCCTGCGAGTCGGCGGAGCGGAAGGCTCCCCGCAGTCGGGCCCGGGACTTCTTCTCAGGGCCTTAGTTGCCTCGATACACCCGTCTTGAAAAGCAACACGTCCCGTGCTCAAGACGTCCGTGTCAATACGTTGCGTGTTGGCTCCACGTATTGGACCACGTTTTGGCGAGTGTGTCGCGTCGGACCTACGTCTTCAGCCCACGTGACGAGCCCCGTATCAATACGATGAGTGCTGCGTGTTGCGTATCGGGGCAGCTAAGCTCAGGGGCTGCCCTCTCGGGGCCAGTCCTCTCGGGCCGACATGGCGCGCGCGCGCGCGCTCGGGCTCCTCCTCCTCCGTCGGCCGCGCTCCGCCGGGTGGTCTCCGAGGCGGGCCCGTGCGCCGCCCAGGGTGGGGGGGGATGCGGGAGCGGCGAGGGGGCGGTGCGGCCGCCTCGTGCGGCAGGCTGCTGCTGCAGGGGCGGCCAGACCTCAGTGGGCCCTGGAAACGACAGGGCTGTTTTTTTACCGGTTCCTCCGTTTTGCCGTTTTTTTGCCGGTTCCAACGCCGTTTTTTTACCGGTTCCGTCGCCGTTTTTGGACCGGTTCCGAGCCTCGGCTCCAATCTTGGAGCCGTTTTTTTGCCGTTTCCGGTCGCCGTTTTTTTGCCGTTTCCATCTTCAAGGGACATTTTTGGGGAAACGGTGAAAAAAAAGACGGCCCTGCCGTTTCCGGGGTCCACAGGGCCAGACAGGACGTGATGACGGAGTGGCGCTCCCCCCTCCTCCTTTCGGGGGCGGCAAAGAGGGGGGTGACGACGAGGGGGGGGGGGATATCATGACGGGGGCCATGATATTTCGCCAGATGTCGTGGCGCCTCTTCTTATTTCATTACGTCCCTGGCCCCCCACGCTGGGCCGCGCACATGCCGCCGGCCATGATTTGCACTTCCCCCTCTTGGACGCCACCCTCTTGGCCGCTCCCGATTCCTCCTCCAGGTGTCGATAGATTCTCCGATGGAAGGTAGAGGAGGGGATCCGACTGCAGTGGGGGCGCGCATCAGGAAACCACATGCTTTTCTTCAGGGCATCCTGGGTTTCTTCGCTACCCTCGCTGCGCGGTGACTTCCCGCAGCCGTGGAAGGAGCTGCTGCGTTCAGGGTGCTCCGGGTTTCCCCTCAGGTGTACCTCGCGCACGGGTTCTCAGAGTTGGGTTTCTTGCGAGGGTTTCTTGCGGCCGCGCCCGCATTTTAACCCCCCTTCTAACAAAGTCTCTGGCGTTCTCGACCCTCCCCCCAAGAGGGGATGTCGAACCTTCCTCCCCCCCATTCCAGTCGGCGGAGGGGGGTTGACCCCCCCGCCCCCCCTTGGGCCATGGCGACGAGCACAACGAGGGCGACGAGAATATCGACTACCACGATGACGACGACCACGACGTCGACGTCGGCGACGACGTCTTTGAAGAACAACCACGACGCTTCAATGCCCCGCGCGACGTCCCGCACGTCCGACCCGCACGCTCTGGTGTCCCGCCCGCTCTCTGTACGTAACGTCCCGCCCGACCGACCGACCGACCCGCCGGCTTCAATGCCCCGCCCGGCCCGCCCACCATGTTCTGTATCGCGCACGCATCGCAGCCGTCTGTCGTCGCAGTCGTCGTCGGTCGTCGTCGTCGTCGTTGCTGTTGTCTTCGTCGTGGTCGTCGTCGTCGTCGTCGTCGTCGCCGCCGCTGTCGCCGCCGTCGTCGTCGTTGTCGTTATTGCCGTAGTCGTCGATGTCGTCGTCGCCGTCGTCGTCGCCGTCGTCGTCGTGTTTGTCGCGGCTGTCGTCGTCGTGGTCTTGGTTGCGGTCGCCGTCGTCGTGGTCATCATCGTGATCGTCGTTGTCGTCGTCGTCCCAGTCGTTGTCGGTGTCGTCGGCGCCGTCTTTGTCACCATCGCTAGTGGGGGTCCTGGTCCATGTGAGGGAGTGAGGGGATATGGTTGAGGGGGAGAGGGCGGGGCTCTCTCCAGAAGGTGGGGGGAGGTCGTTTCTAAGAGTGGTCGATTTCCGAGAGGGTGTTGGGTTCCGGGGAGGGGGGATTCTTTCCCAATCCGCCATATTGGCTCAAGCTCGTTCGACGTGAGGCATGCGGCGCTGGACAGAAGGCTTTTCCCGGGCCGCTCGGAACGGTGGCGGCGACCGCTTCTCGGTGTGCTTGCAGAGGCTGCCATGCATATGGACTGGCAAAAGCAACTGTGTCCTAGGGATCATCAGACAAACGCGCGGCAGCATGTTACAACGTGGAAGGAGCATGCGTCCAACGTGGTGTTTTGCCACACGTCAGTTTGGTCATGGTTGGGTACCGGAGAAGGACGCTGTCGACCAGGTGATTGACAAGTGTGCGGGCGCCCGAGGCTTTGATGGCTGGGGATCACGCGGGCCGACAGCAATGAATAACCATTACCCAGAACCCCACCTCGACCTGTACCACCTGTGGGTCGACACCTCAAGCCGGGCTGCTAAGAGAGGAGGAACTTTGCCAAGGGATTTCTTGAACAAGGTTTTTCCGTGGCGTGTGGGGGAAATCCGAAAAGCGAGGCGGACCTGAGACTTATGTCAGTGGGTTCTTTGCCGTTTCGTTGTTGGTTGAATACGCTTGCTGCGGCCCTGCCTACGCCTTGCGACAACCAGCGGGCAGGCAACATCGGTGCTCCTACTGCGCAGGCGAAAATTACGTGAAGTATCGCAGTCGGATGCAGGAGCTGAGCTTGGTCTCGCACATCTATATGATAATAGCACGCATGAGATTGGGGAGGAGGCGCTACAGTCGTGTGAAGTACCGAGCGCAATGATATATACGGATTGGCGGCTTGGCGAGGACCAAGGTGCTTGAGCGTCGCTGGAGATGCTACTGCGCCAATGTGGCCAGATCGAGGACACCCTCAATGAGACCCAATAGCGCCAGCAGGTATGTGCGCATGCCTGTGCCATGGCAACCAGACGCTGGCCAGGCGTACCTGGACGATCGATGTTCGACAGACACCAACGTCGACCACGTCCGCGGCGACCTGGCGTTGGCAGCGTTTGATGCTGACTGTGGTCGTGTGGGGAATACCTCAATGAGACAGTTGTGGAACAGTGATGACGATCTCCCAAGTGTGGTTGAACATCTTGGTATCAGGCGCGGGCCAGTGGATCCGGATTGTCCGATCATCCTGGGGATATGCTGGCACAGAGTATATCATGCAATCATAAATCTGGGACCCATACTTGGTGAAGCTGGCGTGCGTGAGTGATGGGCGGCCGCCTACTTCAGGACGTTCTGGGCATCGCCACTCCTTGCGCCTGCGCCAGAGGACACCCCCTGGTTCTTTGCACCATGCCATTGCGAAGACTCATTCCAAGTGGTGTTATCAGGGCAGGTGGTGTTGCCAGCCTATTCACTCACACCCGCGTCTTGGAGCAGCCTTGTATGTCCGACAGACGGCGAGCGCAGACAAGTTTGAGTGGGCCCTTTCCGACTCCGACATCAAGTGTTTGTTCATCTACTTCCCGGGCGAAGTCACGTCGGATACCAGACGCCCACCGGATAAGACTCGCAGTGCTCTCGGGGCAGACTGGCCTTCGTTCAGACGCGCGCGGGCCGAGTGCCCAGAGTTCCACCTCACGCGTCGTATCATTGCTGATTTACTTTGGAAGTGATGGACGTCTGTCCCCAAAGTGGCGGCTAAGAGTGGATGGATCACTTTGGCCCAGGTTGTATCCTTGCAAGAGAGAAAGAGAGAGAGAGAGAGAGAGACTATCATGAGAGCGTGCTGCGAATTTTCTCTTACGATTCTGCCGCTGGGTCTCAGCGAGCGCCTGCGCTCGAAAGAGTGTTGAGTTTCTTCTGGTGTGTCTACTACGTGATGGAGCAGCTCATCTTCACAGTTTTCTTCTGCCGCGAACGTGGTCATTGAAACCGTCTGGCACCATCAGTTCCGGACTGCTCATCGTCTCGATGGTGCAGGACGGGGTGATGCGGATTCGCTCGTCGACGCCATCCAGGCTTAGCCGCGCAGCATGACCCTCCTCCCCCCCTCATCGGTCGCCTTGTCCTTGTTCGCCCCCCTGTGTCGTGGCCGTCCGGTCGCGTCCCCGTCTGTCGTCGCCGTGGCGCGCCTGCTCTTCGAAAGGAAATGCGCGTGCTTGAATGTCATGAGCTGTCGCCCCTGGTGCGCGGGCCCACCCTGAGCGTTCACTCCGTGGTTACGGGGCCGTGGCGCATGGGCCCGCTCGCTCCCGGGTTTGCCCCATCGCGCGTTTGTTTTTTCGTTTTTTTGGTTACGCACATTTGTAAAGCATGGGCCATTCCCAGTGGTGCGTGGAGCCCGCCCTACGGCTCCACTCCGCGGCTGCGGGGCCATGGCGCTTGGGCCCGGTGGTATGCCCTGCCGTCGCGTCGGACCACGCGCTAGCATCCTCCGCGCCCACGTTGCCGGTGTGGCGCCAGCGGGTTGTGTGTGTGTCCTTCAGTTGCGGTGCATAGCTTGTCGGATTCCACTCCGTCTCTCCTTCCCCTCTTCCCCTTGAACCTTCCCTCCATTGTAAATCCAATTCAGCGGTCAAGCTGTCCATCAGATAGCCGCTGGCATCTGTGGTGTTGGTGAGGAACTTTCGCGGGGTCTTGCGTGCCCGCCCGCTTCGAGGGCTCGCTTCTGCACTCGCCGAGCGCATGCTTGCCCGCAATGCTTTGGCATCCGCTTGTTTGACTCGTCTATGCTCGTATTGGAAGTATTCGTTGTCAGCCATGGGGGTGGTCCTCGGGCGGCTCCGGTTTGGCCTTCGCCATCTGTTCCGAGGCTTGTCTGTTCGTCGGCTCCTGTTCGTCGGCTCGCGCGCTGCGTCTTCGAACAACGCGATGTCCAGATTTGTCTTAGGGTCTTGCGGCTTCAGTCGGTCATTCTGTCACAGATCAAGGCTTCGGATTCGCTTCTCCTTGTCCGCGTCTCCCATTTTTCCTTTCCTCCCCCCTCTGGCCATGCATCGGAGGTTGGGGGGTGCGATCGAAGTGGAACTGAGAGCCCCCCACCGGGACATCGGTTTCGGTTTCGTGTTCGTGCGTGCCGTGCGTGCGGGCGAGGCGAAGCTGCGTGGGCGAGCGAGAGGAAAGTCTCCTGTGGCTGAGGCGCGGCCGGACCAAATGATTCTCCCTCAGGCAAGCAGTGGCCCGCGGTGTCCCGCCGATGTCCCGCCAGTGTCCCGGTGTCCCGCTGGTGCGAAAACGAGAGTGAGACAGATGACGAAATCGATTGTGAGAACAACTCGACACCAAGGCTCCCAAGAGCGAGCTGCAACGCAACAATCACCACTGTTGCCCATTGCTGGCCCCCCTCCCCCCCCACCTTCTTATCACCCGCAGGGTGGTCGTATAGGTACTCATTATCGTGATTCCCTTTTCTCCCAGGCCACATTCCATCGCATGAGCTCGCTTGTGACAGGTCGGCATCACGTTTTTTTGTTGAATGGCGATCGTCTGTTTCACGCAAGTGTGCCAGTCGCACCGGTGAGGTTCAGTGGTCGCGCGCTCCTCCTCTTCTCCTCCCCTTTGGGAAACTTGCGATCAGGGGTCCTACATCCCTCGTCGAAATTGAACGCAAGTTTTAGCCGCGACCTGGCGGCGCCCCCCGACCCCCAATTTCAATGTTCACGCCGACGCTGGCGACTTCGAGATTTTCTTCGGACCCCGCCGGCTGCGATGAGCCTGTCGATGAACATTGAAATTTGGGGGCGACGGGAGTGGGAAAAAATTGCGTTCAATTTCGACGAGGGCTGTATGTTTGCAAGACGCTGGGCGACATGGGTGCTACCCGCTGGGGTAGCCCAGCGGTTGAGCAGATGAGCGCCAGGCAGCGAAGAGCGACGTGGGCACGCGGTTCCTGGCAGGCTGGTGTTCCGCCGCCGGAGCTCCGCTTCCCCTTGTGGCCCTCGAAGTATTTCCAGCATTTCCAGCGGTCCGAATCTGACCGCAGGCTCTTGGTGTGAATAGAACCCGTGTAATATCCTCATATATACTCCTTATCCTCACCTCTCCTGCGCCTGGCCGTTTGGGCTCAGGTATTGGACTAGATCGATCAGACCTTTGATCGTGCAGGAGGAACAGATATCCATCTTTCCCTCCTTTCCTCTACCAACGGATCAGGGGTTCTGTACCTTTGTACTCTAACCCCATACACACTTGGAGGCCACGTGAGCACCAGGCCCCTTCCCACCGGTCGGAGGGGAGAGGGGGGCGAGCAGGAGCCAGGGGTCCAGCTATAGCCAGGCCGAGCGAGCCCGCGAGCCGGCGGGCCCGGCCCGCAGCCTCTCTCTCCCTGTCACAGCATACGAGGCAGTGCTGGCGCACAGTGGAGGCCCACGCCAAGAGAAACACGCCCCGCTTGCCTCCAGGGTTCGGAGTCCTAGAGATTGACACCAACACCAAGATCGGCGGTGTTCCTCCACCGAGGGAAGACGATCCCGATCTCGGTGATGGTGGTAATATCCTGGTTTCCAAGGCGACCGAAATATTACCACCAACACCGAAATCTAAGATCATCATCTCCCTGTGGAGGCAAACCCCTGTGCTGGTGTTGGTGCCAATTTCCAGGGGTAACTCGGGTTCCTTTTTCGGGAATCCGAGCCCGAGTTATCCCGGACCCGAGTTACCCCGGATAACTCGGGCGTCCAGAGCCCCGAATCATCAGGGGTAACTCGGGTCAGGGCTAACTCGGGTTCCTTTGTCGGAAATCCAAACCCGAGTTACCCCGGACCCGAGTTACCCCGGATAACTCGGGCGCCCAAGTGCTGGCGCACAGTGGAGACCCATGCCAAAAAAAAAACACGCCCCGCTTGCCTCCAGGGTGCCCTGGGTTTCTTGGTGTTCGACGGTCTTCTGCCATGGAAGGCGTGCGCTTCCACACCGGAAATCGATGGGCGTCCTGGGGTCTCCGGGTTGGGTTTCTCGTGGAGGTTGTCTTGTGGACTGGCTTCCACTGCAGCACGCGTAGGGTGATCGTGCGGCCCCGCCTTCGACGATGCGGCGGGGGGGGAAAGGACGCGGGCCGCGCAAGTGCAGGAGCGTCGCTTCCAGAAGTCTCTGTGCGGCGCAGCGGCGCGAACACCAAGTGGCTGCCTTGGGCGCGGCCAAGGTTCGGGTGCGCGTGGCCACGAAGCACGCGCCGCGCGGAGGCATCGCTGCTGCTTTTGCCCGGCATCTTCGCGCGCCGGGCCGAGACCCACATTTCGGCCGTTCGTGCGGGGCCTCCTCCTCCTCCTCCTCCTCCTCCTCCTCCTCCTCCTCCTCCTCCTCCTCCTCCTCCTCCTCCCTCCCCCTCCCCTCCCGCCTCCCTGCCCTCCGCCCTCCCCGGCCTCCCCCCCCCACTGTGCTCCGGCGGGGCTTCCGATTTCAGGCGACTCGGCAAGCGGAAAAGATGTGCTGCGCCCGCGCGGGAGCGCAGGTTTGACACAACATTTGCATGGAGCAAGGCCGACGGCGACACTTCGCCCGCTCGCGCGCGGCCGGGCCCCTTGAGGCCAGGCGAATGAGATGATATGGCCCGCGCCTAAGCCACAGCGTCCTTTTCGGGCAAAGTCTGCGCGGCGCGTGGGCGACAGATGCATTTCGCCCGCTCGCGAGCCACCCCAGCACCGACGAGGTGGCAGGCAAACGGTGCGCACAGCGCCCACACGGGTGCTCAACTCGCAGGACACCCGAGCGCGGCGACGAGGCGAGAGGGATGTTTCGCCCTCTTGGCTGCGCATGTGCGCCAGGTTTCGCTCCCGCCGCATACTTTGCAACGTTGGTTCCAAAACGTCTATACAGTCAACCCGCATGGTAAGGATGGGCAACCTTCCCAAGGGTACCCTTGCATCCTTGCCCCTTCGGCCCATCCTTAGCGACTCTCGCTGGCCAGCCTCGTTCGAAAAACGCTCACGTGGCCCTCCAAGGCCCTTGCATCCTTACCGCGCATCCTTATTATACTGGTTGACTGTATTGAGAGGAAGCGCGCTGATTTGGTGTTTCTTGGATGTGTGGGACGGAGGGTCCCAGTTGGGGAGTCTATCGGCCGGCCGCGTGTCACGGAGGTGCGAATGATTGTGAGGGGGCGGGGGAGCCGTCGGCAGTGCGCGAGGCTCGAACGCAAGCGTGAAGAAGACCACCGCAGACCCTGATTCTAGGGAACACTGCACAACCATCCCGCCGCAAGCGCCGACGTTTAAAGCAAAGCTGGTGGACCTGCCGCAGACGCCAAACTGGTTGTTCAAAACAGTGTGGGTGGGTCGCAGGGCGTGCCGTCGTCGGCGGACAGTGCGGGCGGGAACAGGCAATGGTGTCTTCCAGAGCAGATGTAAGGCGGCCCGCCACAGGGGCCGACTCTTCTTCCCCAACCAGTGTTTGCACTCACTGGTTCTTACTTGTGATCCATTGGTAGCTGGATGGGTCTGCCGAGGTCTCGCCCGGTGGGCGGCCGTGACCGCCTCGTGGGCGCCCCGTTCGCTGGTTGGGTCTGCCGAGGTTTCGCCGGATGAGCGGCCGTGGGCACCTCGCGGACGCCTCGTTCCGATTGCACGTATCGTTTGCATCACGTGGGCCTACACCACGCAGCTTGCACCACGCAGCCTGCTGAAGTCGCACAGCTCGCACGGCAGGGCTTTCACCACCTGGCATAGCTCGTGCCACGCATAGCTTGCGCGGCATCGCTTGCACCACCTCCACCTGGCTTGCACCACACATCGGTTTCAGCACGCATGGCTTGCACCGCGCAGCTTGCACCACATCTGTTGCGCCACATGATGACACAGCCAGGGTGTAAGCACTCACTACTTGGCGCCCACGCTGGCAGAATTTGTTCTTAAAGATAACCCACGCGAGTAGGTCGGACGCCAGTGGGACTCGGCGCGGGCGGGACGCGGGTGGGTTGTGGCGCGGGTTTGTCGCGGATGGTCGCGTCGCGGGCGGGTCGCGGGTGTGTCACGGGTGTGGTCGCGGCACGGGCGGGTCGCGGGTGGGTCGTGCAGCGGGTGGGCTGCGTGGCTACTGGGCCGTGAGTGGGTCGCGGGGTTCGCATGGCAACGACGACAGCAACACCGAACATCCGCACCGCGGAACCCGACTGCAGCCACGCACCCAGGGATTGCGTAAGACCGTTCGGCCCCTCCGAACTGATACATCAAGACGGCTTCATGGTAGGATGAGGTGCTGGGTCTGTTTTCCACCACCACCACCACCACCATCAGTTGGATGGGGGGAAGGCGGAGGAGGACGAGGACGAGGAGGAGGAGGAGGAAGAGGTGGGGGAGGAGGACGAGGACCCCCTCCCCCTCCAACTTATGGTGGTGGTGGTGGTGGAAAACAGGCCCAGCATGAGGGAGCGGAGGATTAGGAGGAGCACGACGACGACGGAGACATCGACGACGTCTTCCACGACGACGAGTGTGCGCGCGACGGTGGCAACGAGCGCCGGCACACTGCGCAGAGGCGCGGGCGGTCTGGCCGCTCTCTGCAGCCAGCCCGTCGGCTACGGGACTACATCCCAGCACTCTCGGATATTGCGCCTCTTTGTCCTCGTACGCGTCTTGGGGGCCGCATGCGAACCCTACCCCTACCCCTCACGATTTCTGAGGGGGAGGGTGGGGTTCACTTCCTTCGAGAGCTCCCGAACGAAGTGAACCTCCCCCTCCCCCTCAGAAATCGTGGGGGGTAGGGGTAGGGGTCGCATGTGGCCCCCTAGCGTCGGGCTCCGTCCGTGTCGGTGTGGCGCGTTCCAGAAACGGCCTCGCTTTCGGCGCGGCTCAGCTTCGGCGGAGTGCCAGCCGAAGGCGGCGGGAGTAAACATGATACGTCGACATGTTTGAATGCAGGGTTCCCCGAATTGGTCATGTGTGTCCTTCCTGTTTTCTGCTCCAACACATCCCTATGTTGTGCCTCCTCCTGCTCGTACGCGTGCTCCTTCGCCTCCACCTGGCCGATTTCTGGAGGATCTGAACATGCATGCCAACTATGAGAGCTTGTACCAGGCGCAGCATGTAGAGGACTGGAGACAGTTGGGCGCACATTCGCTTTCCCTCCTTGTCCCCTCTGTCTCCATCATGACCCTCATCCCCATCCCTCTGATCCTCTCCTCCTGCCTCTTCTTCTCATCCCCGCCGGCCCCCTCAGGGAGAGCTCGATCGAGTGGGAATGGTAGCAGACCGAAGATCGGCGCATGACAGCGGCGGTAGCCATACAAGCCAGCACGCGTGGAGGTTGGGCTGCAAGTACCTGCTCAAAGAGCGAAGGCGGTAGAAGCGTAACGATGTGTGGCTATGGAGCAAGGTGAGGAGACCATTCAGCAAGAGGAGGAGGAGGAGGAGGAGGAGGAGGAGGAGGAGGAGGAGGAGGAGGATAACGACGACGATGAGCCTGGGGACGAGGAGTGGGCTCACACATGATGAGAAGGGACGCAGATAGGCAGGGAGGGCGGGCGGGGAGCGGTATTCGGTGGCCCGGTGTTCCTTGCTCGAGTCTGTTTGACCATTTTGGAGTATGTTTTGGGTATTTTTTTAACTTTCGTCGAAAATCCCCCTGTAGGGGGAAACGCCCGACTTAATTGTAGTATATCGAAGACGTCTGCGGCGAGTCACCGCCGCCCCTGCCGTCTGGAATCGCCCGTGTGGCCGAACGTCGTGGCCAGAGCTCTGCCACGCAATCGGACCATGTGTTCCCCCAGCCGTTGTGGACACACGTCGGGGAGTACGCGGGGGCGAAGAACGAAGCGGATGAGAGAGAGAGGAGAGGCTGTTGTTGATGATGATGTGGATGTTTGTGGCCAAGGGGTTGCGCCACCCAGGCTGGGCCAGTGCTCCGCCGCGCAACCGCGCGGACTCAGAGCCTCTTCTGCATCTCCTCCTGCTGGTGGTAGCGTTTCGCGAACTCCGAAGTGCCTGGCTGCAGTCTCTTCCTGATCCTGCTCAAGTTCTGTTGCCCAGTCTGCTTGGCCGAGAGGTTGCGCTTCGTTCTTCGCCAATCCCATCATATTCTCTCGCGCTATGTCACCGCACACCACGCAGTAGTGCAACTCCAGCTCGTCGTTCCACTGCGACTTGTGGGTCGGGTGGATCTGCTGATGGCCGACCTGCGCCTGGAAGGAAGGGGCCCCGACCCCCGCTCCACCCTGCGACACTCCGACGCCAACCACTGGCCAGCCTTCGCCAGGGGGGCCTGTCCGCCGCACCTCGAACAGCGGTAGCGCTTCCTGTCTAAGCTCAGGTCAATTACGTGCTTCGTCTCCTGCAGTAGCTTCTCGCGCCTCCGCTTCTTCACGAAGGCCGCCTTCCGATCTGCTCGCGACGGCACCTGCGATGGCATCGGCCTCGATGCACGCCATGAGCGTAGCGTGGGCCTTGGGGAAGCGATCCTTTCTGCCCAGCCCACAACCCGCTTGGTCGCCTGTGTCGTGGCGCCATGTTCCTCACGTCGTGCTCGCATGTGTTAGATCAGAGCCGGCGCGCTGCCATTCGTTTCGCAGTTTCACCGTCCCGCCCCACGTGGGCCTTTGCAGCTGGGACTTCCCGTTCTCGTTCCCGTTCTGCCTGCGGCACTTGCACGCCCTCGATGATGTGGTCCACGAACTCGTCCGCGAGCGCCTTGCCCAGGAAACGAGCTGGATCAGCACCCGCTCGCGCAGCCTCCGCCGCCGTCATGTGGCTCTCAGCCCTGAACATCTCCAGGTGCTTGCCCTTCGACGCGTCGCGCACGCCGCACCACAGGTCGGCGTGCGTCTTGGGCATCTTGCCCCTCTTGAGCTTCTCCACGCCCCGCGGCACGCACGAGGAGTCCGCCACGTACCTGATCTTGCTGAGCTCCGCCGCTCTCTGGAGCGGGTTCCCCCGCGCCTGCCGCTCGCCTCGGCCGACGCTCTGCCGCCAGCCAGCCAGCGCACCGCGCCCGCCCGAGCGCGACCATCGGCCCCGGGTCGCCCTCCGTCTGCAGGATGACCCAGCCCGAGCGCGACCCTGCGAAGCCTGGGGTCCGGGGTGTGCTCGCCGCCCGACGCGCCGCCAGCAGCTGTGATCCGCTCGTCCTCGTCGAGGCCCTCGTGGTTCCCGACCGTCGGTCCGACCCTCTCGTGGCGCTCCGCGCCTGGCTCGAGGAGGAGGAGGAGGAGGAGGAGGAGGAGGAGGAGGAGGAGGAGGAGGAGGAGGCGGGGGGGGAGGAGGAGGAGGAGGAGGAGGAGGAGGAGGAGGAGGATGAGGAGGAGGAGGAGGAGGAGGAGGAGGAGGAGGAGGGGGCGGGGAGGCCTCCGTCCACGACCCTGGCAGCGAGCCCCGCAGCCACAAGCACGGCCGGATGTCCCGCTCGAGCTGGCCGAGGGCCCCCGCCTCGGTGTGCTTCGACTCCTCGCGCTCGTCCGGGAGCTCGTTGCGCCTGCACTTCCGCGCGCGATGCTCCCGGGACTCTGCCTCCCTTCCGCACTTCGGGCGCGTGGCATCCTCGACCTCGAGGCCGAGCTCCTCCACGCGCTGCCTGGGCCACGCTCCGCCCGCCGTGCCGGCGAAGTGCGCCCCCGCCTTGCCGTGCTTGCCCTCCTTCTTGAGCTTCTTGGTCAGCGCCCTGGCCGGCCTGAGGTCTACTCCGTCTTCGAGCCCACCTCCGCCGTAGTGCTTCGCTGCCTCCGTCCACGGCCGCTTCTCGCTGGCGCTGGTCATCGCGTTTCTCAAGGCCGCTGACGTCCACGTGCCCGTCGAGGGCCAGCTCGGTGCCGTGGTCGCCGAAGACCGCGCCGCTGTCCGAGACCCAGTGCCACGGCCCCTTCGGCTCCCAGCCCAGGTCGAGGAGGGTATTCACCATCGCTCTCGTGACGCCAGTGACTCCCCTCCGCCGGTGCGTCACCTCCTTGGACAACGCCGACGCGATCCTCGGTCAGATCAACTTCGCCTTCCTGCGCCTGTTCTGGTCGCTCGTGATGTGCATCCACGGGTCCAGCAGCGCGAAGACCGACCCGACGGCGGGATCTCCTCTGGCGACCTCCACCTGCAGCAGCGTGGTGAGGCACCTGCCTCTGAGCCTCGGGGCGATCACCAACGCCGGCCACCGTGCTAGGCGCCATGCCGAACGCCTTGCAGGCGTTGGCCGCGCGAGGCAAGGACCCTCGCTGTACCGCCGCTCTAGCTCCTCTGGCTTGCCTGCCACTGCGAGCCATTCGGATGGCCCGCGCCACCTGCCGATCTGCCTGAGCCGTCCTCTTGGCGTGCTTGCCCTTGCCGCCTGCGATGCTATGGCCTCGGTCGATCCCGAGGTCTGGCGCCTGGCTCTTTACCCTCACTGTGATGCTGCGCGAGTGCACTGGAGCGCAGTCTCCTTCACCGCGTCCATGTCGTTGCCGATCAGCGCGGGCTTGGTGGACAGCATCAGCTTCGCCTCCCTCACTCCCTACGCGAAGTCCACGCCTGCGTTATACTAGTACAGCTGCTTGACCACCTGCTTCCTCGAGCCCTCCATCCTGGTGGCGACGTCGTCCACCCACGAGCGCACGTACATCTGCTGGACTTTGGCGCTGACCTTCTCCAGCACCGCGTGGAGGGCCACCCTGCCGAAGTCGATGCCTCTCCTCGCGTCTGCGCAGGCCGACCTGTTGGGTGCGGTCGGCTCCGCGCACGCCGTCCTCTCCCCGATGAAGCGCGCGCCCGAGCGGCTCGGCATCTCCAGGCGCACAGTGCGGGCTGGCATGCCACGCCCGAGCCCCTCGTCCAGAACTGGGACGGGCTCCCGCGTGTCGCAGAACTCCGCCCTGTCCCACAGGGCCGTCACCGTGCAGACCTTCGTCGGCGGCCGCTCTGGGACCGCGTCGGCGAAAGAGCGAAGCAGAGCCTCCCTGAGAGCGCTGTTGCCCGCGGTCGCCGCGCCCCACTTGCCCGCCATGCTGGTGACGCACTCGTGGGTGTACTCGCTGCGCATCTTCGACCACAGCTTGACCACCTCTGGGAGCAGGCCGATCGCCCTGTCACCTCCAGCGTCCTTCCGCAGGAGGCTCTCACCAGCATGACCATCAACTGCCGCGGCCAGGCCCCCCGACGCTCCAACTCCTCGATAAGCTGGCGCAGCTTCTCCCTCGCTCGGGGAGGGGGCCACTTGACCGCCAAGGCCCCCAGCTGCTCGACCCCTTCGCCTTGCTCTTGGCCATGGTGTCGATGGCGTTGTTGAGGCTCTCGATGGTGATGGGCGCCCAGTCCTCCTCCTGAGCCGCCTCGCGTGACAGCTGAAGCGGCCCACAACGGCTGCCCGACTGAAGCTGCTCTTCCACTTCCTGCTCCACTGCGCGCCCTTCGCGTCCATGTAGTCGATCATGCTCGAGGCCGTGCTCCCGTTGCTGCGCACCTCGTTGTCGCAGCGCGGCTTGTCCTTCGTCGTCTTGTGGAGCTTGCCGCAGCCAGCCGCCTCCTGCTCCTGCTCCCAGTTGGTGTAGCCAGCAAGGCTTCGCTGACCTCGGCATGCTTGTCCTCCCTCGGCGTGGCTAAGGCCGCCACGCCGAAGCTGCTGATCTGCCCCTCACTCATAGCCTCGACGCTGTTGAGAGCCTCGCGCCACCTCCTCCTCTGCTTGCTCGTCATCTTCACGATGCCGCCGCTGGGGATCGTGGCGCTCATGTCCTTGCACAGCGTCCGCAAGCGCGCTGCGCGCATGCCTCGGCCCTCGCACCTCTGCAACTACACCAAGTAGGAAGCCAGCATGCCCCACCGCCTGACGGACTGGTCCAAGTCCGAGCTCACGTTGTACCCTAAGCGCGCCTTGCCGACCTTGAAGCGCATCTCATCTGCCCTGCCGCTGAAGTTGCGCCTCTCAGCAGCTTCGATCTTGAGCGTCGCGCAGTAGTACTGTTCCACCGCGTGCACCCAGGCCCCGCACTGCGCCCCCATCTCGTTCTTGCCGTAGGGGTCGAATAGGTACGCTGCCGTCGCCGTCGCGTGAGAGGGTGGCGTGCGCCACGCCTTGCGGTCCTCCGCCTGGGCCCTGTCCAGCTTGAGTTGCCAGAGCTCGTTCTGCTTACCCCCCTCTAAGTCGAAGACCTCCTCCGCTGTGCGCTTCGGGTCGACGTCCTCCTCGTCAGCCCCGTAGTGGCCGACTTCGCCGTCCTCGACGCTCGGCTCGCACTCGCCGAAGAGGTCATCTCGTCGTGGACCTGGCACTCCTTCGGCAGCTCGACGCACAGCACTGGCTCGACCAGGGCACCGTTGCTCGCACCTGGAGGGGAGGGCTCCGAGGAGGGCGGACAGACAACATTCGCTCAATAGGCCTTCGCTGAAATCGCTGTTATGCTGCTCCTGCGCCTTCTTCCTGGAGCGCTTGCTGTTGGGGTCTGCCTTCCGCTTCGGCATATCGGGCAACTGGAACGGCTGTGGGAGTAGGAGGCACCGCTGCAGTGCGACCTGCGACCTCTGCGTCTCCGCGTAGGTGTAGCTGAACCCCGCAGTGGTCCCTGGGCCCGCGTTGACCTTGTCCAGGGCCAGGAGGAAGAACCCCGAGCACACCACGTAGTCCAGTATCCTGGCAGGGTTGCGCGTCCACGCGTCCGAGACGCCCTCTGGCGTCGTCACCTCCGCGTGCAACAACTTCAGCCAGCCCGCCCGCCCTCTGCAACTCGAGTGGCTCCGCGTTCCAGCCACCGATCGCAGCCCAGGGCCCGCTGTGGCCCCTTGCGATCGCCGCCAGCATCGCCATCTTGGACTGGCTCTCTCCTCGAATACCGATCGACGATGTGGGGTGCATGCCGACGACCATGGTAGACTGCCTTTTCCACCGCCACGGCATCGCCACCACGTCCTGGGAATCGACGGGGCCCGGTGTCCACTCGGTGTCGAGCTGCCTCAGCCCCGCGGTCCGCTCCTTCTGAGCCGCCAACTGCCGCACCGATGTCACTGAGTGGTGCGCCTGCGCCGCCATCACTATGCCACCTTCAAGCTCACTCCTCTTGTTTTTTTTTTTTTTTGTGACGGTGTGACCACCGCATTCCACCCCCGAAAGTCGAGGTGTTCTAAGATGTCGTTGGTGCCCTCCGCCCCGACGTGGGTCTCGGGGAAGATGATGACGTCGTCCTTGAGCGAGT
>CAUYUJ010017815.1:60000-75000 GCA_963575745.1 Prorocentrum cordatum
TGAGGAGGAGGAGGAGGAGGAGCATGAGGATGAGGTTGCTGAGGATGTTAATGAGGATGCTGATGATGCTGATGCTGATGATGATGCTGCTGCTGGTGATGATGATGATGATGATGATGATGATGATGATGATGATGATGATGATGATTGAGGTTGATGCTGGTGCTGCAGATGATGATACCGATGATGGTGACGGTGATGATAATCATCATGAGGTTGATGCTGATGACGATTATGGTGATACTGATGCTGTTGATGATGATGATGATGGTCATGATGCTGATGCTGATGACGAATCTGCTGGTGATGACGAAGATTATGATGATGCTGATGCTGCTGACGAAGCTGCTGATGACGTTGATGATGCTAATGCTGATGACGCTGATGCTGATGATGCTGATGATGAGGATGCTGGTGCTGCTGCTGCTGCTGCTGCTGATGATGATGATGATGATGATGATGGTGATGGTGATGGTGATGCTGATGCTGATGATGATGATGATGATGATGACGGCGATGCTGATGACACTGCGGCTGATGATGATGCTGATGCCGATGATGATGCTGTTGGTGATGACGGTGACGATGACGATGGCGTTGGTGATGATGATGCTGATGCTGATGATGCTGCTGATGTTTATGGTGGTTATGACGATTATGTTGACGATGCCGATGATGGTGCTGATGAGTATGATGATGCTGCACATGTTGATGATGATGCTGTGGATGATGAATATGCTGGTTGTGCTGGTGACGATGATTATGATGATGATGCTGATGCTGATGCTGATGATGGTGATGATGATGCTGCTGATGCTGATGATGCTTTTAGTGATTGTGATGGTGCTGATGGTGCTGATGCTGATGCTGATGATGCTGATGCTTCTGATGATACTGATGTTGATCGTGATGATGTTGCTGATGATGCTGATGATGAGGCTGATGGTGCTGATGCTGATGCTGCTGCTGATGATGATGATGGTGATAATGATAAGGAGGAGGACGAGGAGGAGAAGGAGGAGGAGGATGAGGAGGAGGAGGATGACGAGGAGAACGAGGAGGAGGAGGAGGAGGAGCTTGAGGAGGAGGATGACGGGGATGGGACGAGGATCGAGGATCCTGGGTCGAGGAGCGATGCGCGAGGAGCGAGGAGGCGGGGGAGGAATAGGAAGAGAAGGAGGCGGATGATGATGATGCTGATGATGATGATGATGATGATGATGATGATGATGATGATACTGATACTGATACTGATACTGATACTGATACTGATACTGATACTGATACTGATACTGATACTGATACTGATACTGATACTGATGATGATGATGATGATGCTGATGATGATGATGATGATGATGCTGAAGCTGATGCTGATGCTGATGATGAGGATGATGATGCTGGCGATGGTGATGGTGATGATGGTGATGCTGATCATGATGATGATGACGATGACGATGCTGATGATGATGCTCATGATGATGATGATGCTGATGAGGAGGAGGAGAAGGAAAAGGACGAGGGTCAGGAGGAAGAGGATAAGGAGGAGCGAGGAGCGATGCGCGAGCAGAGAGGGTCGCAGAAGCAACGAGCGAGACGGAGGCGGGGGATCACGAGGATCAGGAGGAGGAGGACGAGGAGGAGGAGGGGGAGGGGGGGAAGCGGGAAAGAAGAGGAGGAAGAACGGGGCAAGCCAGCGATGTTATGCGCTCTGAAAGTAAATGTGTGTTCCGTCTCCGTGCTGAGCAGGTCTCATGGCCTTCGCCCCATCCCGCCACCGTGACTTGGGTTGTGGGCCATCCGCCTCGTGGATCTTCTTTGGAGGCAGTTTTGAAGCCTCTGGGGGCAGCTTTGGGGTCTCTTCAGGGAGCCTCTTGGGGGCCTCTTGGGGTAAATTAGGGGCCTCTCGGGGGCCTCTTGGGGCCTTTTGGGGCCCTCTTGCCATCTCAGGGCGCAGAGCTCGAACTTTCGGTTCGTGCCCCCCCTCTTGGACCTTTGTTAGGGACGTCTTGGGGCCTTCTTGAGCCGTCGTCGGCGCCTTTTGGGCCGTCTTGAGGCACTCTTGGGCCGTCTTGGGGGCCTCTTAGGGGGCCTCCTGGGGTGTGTTGGGGCGGTCTTGAAGACTTCTCGGGCCGTCTTGGAGCGTCGCGAAGCCGAAAAGGCGAGAAGGCCAACATCCTCCAAGAGCCAACGGGAATCATTCATTTTGGCCTCTTGGGGCCCTCTTGGGAGGCCTCTCGGGCTCTCGTGGGCCGTCCCGGGGGCCTCCTGGACCGTCCTGAAGCAATCGCGGGCGTCTTGGGGCGATCTTTCGGCGGTTGGGGCCCTCCCCTCCCGAACCGTCCGGAGGGCCTCTTGCGGCCTCCCTGGCCCTTCTGGAATCTGTTCTAACTCTGCAAGAGTCACGCGGGGAGCCTCGTCCTCCTCCTCGTCCTTCGTTCTCCTCCTCCTCCTCCTCCTCCTCCTCCGTCTTGTGCAGATGGCAGCTGGTCGCGCGATGTCTTGCGTGCATCGGGTGACGTAGTCACCGTCTCAGAGTCCTCCAGCGAAGCCCTCAGGGCGTTTTTTCGCCACTGCTTAGGAGAACGCAGTTGTTGATGTTGTCGATTGAGTTTGGATGATGTGGATTCCATGGGCTTCTAGTTCAGTCCGAAAAAAAAGAGAGTCACGCGGGGAGCCGCGTCACGGCCCGGGGGGCACGCGGCAAGCGCAAGGAGACTCAGCCAGTTGGGGCCCGAGCCCCTCGAGAACCCTCGGGAGCGAGGATTGAGGCTTAGAGGATTCGGCACAAAGGACCCGAGGACACGCTCATTCGGTGCCGAAGGGCACCCGGGGGTTCAATCATCGCCCAGCAAGCTCGGCACTGCTCCGGCTTCCCATTTCTTCTTTCGCTTCGGCGACCAGGTCGCCTCCTTGCTGAGTGGCCTCGCGAAGTACCGCGACGTCCTACAGCCGCAATGCTGATTCAGGAGGAGGGGTGCAGGGAGGGATGGAGGGAATGTGAGGGGGGAAGGAGAGAGGAGGGAGGGATGAGCAGGAGAAAGAGGATGTGGACGATAACGAGGACGAGTACGGGAAGGAGAAGGGAGGATGCATAATGATGACGAGGAGGAGGAGGAGGAAGGCATTGAGGGGAACCATGGGGATAACCCCATACGTGCATAGTTGCTACATGTTTGCTTACACCTTTTCCATGACACCACAGCAGACTGGGGACGAGGAGAACGGAGGAGGGGGATGAGGAGAAGGCCACGTCTGGGAGGTAAATAGGTGTGGGGGCGGGGGGGGGAGGGAAGATGCATTGAGAATGGGGAGGGATTTGGACGTGGAGGGGTGAAGAGAGGGGGGAAGGGCGAAAGGGGAAGGGGAGGGTGGAGATAGAACGGAGGAGAGGGGGCATGGGGAGGGATTTGGGAGGGGGAGCGATGTCTTCGGAAACGTGCCAGATGCGCGCTCCTCCGCTCGCGGGAGGGGCGCAGAACAGGAAGAGGAGCATGAGGTTGAGGAGGAGAAGGAGGAGACATAAGTAAGAGTGGGATCATCAGCAGCATGAGGAACGAGAAGGAGGATAGTGATGAGGAGGATGAATATGAATATGATGATGATGATGATGATGATGATGATGATGATGATGATGATGATGGTGGTGATGGTGATGGTGATGGTGATGATGGTGATGATGATGATGATGATGATGATGATGATATTGAGGGGGTGCGGAGGAGGAAGAGGATGGTGATATAATGAATATGATGGTGATGATGCTGACGACGATGATGGTAATGTTGGTGTGATGACGATTGGGGCACTGCTGAAGACGATGATGCTGCTGATGATGCCGATGGCGTTAATGATGATGACGACGACTATGATGACGACTATGTAGAGGATGCTGTTGTTGGTGATGATGATGCTGATGGTGATGCTGATGGTGATGCTGCTGCTGATGATGCTGATGATGATGCAGACGATGGTGTTGATGAGGATGTTGTTGATGATGGTGGTACTGATCATGACGATGATGATGATGATGATGCTGATGATGATGTTGATGATGATGATGCTGCTGATGATGATGATGTTGTCTAAGGTAATGGTGGTGATATAGATGACGATGCTGGTGCTGATACTGATGCTGATGCTGATGCTTATGCTGATGATGATGACGACGATTATGATGATGCTCATAAGAACAATGATTCTTGTAATGGTAATGATTATAAGGAGGACGATGCTGTCAATGATGATGCTTATGCTGCTGTGATGCTGCTGCTGAGGCTGATCAGGATGATGATGTTGCAGATGATTATGATAATGACGGCAATGCTGGCGATGATGACGATGATACTGATGGTGTTGGTGATGGCGATGATGATGTTGATTGTGATGATGATGGTGACGACGGTGGTGATGATGTTGTTGTTGGTGTTGATGGTGCGGAAGGTACTGTTGATGATGACGGTGATGATGGTGATGCTGATGCTGATCATCATGATGTTGCTGTTGATGATGATGGTGATGATGATGGTGATGATGACGACGATGATGCTGATGAGGATGATGATGACGAGGATGAGGATGAGGATGATAAGGGTGATGCTGATGGTGACGATGATGATGATGATGGTAATATGATAATGATAATGATGATGCTGATGATGATTGCGATTATGATGACGATGCTGATGATGTTGATGACGATTATTTTGATGATGATGATGATGCTGCTGCTGATGATGATTATGTTGATGCTGGTGATGCTAGTGATGATGCTGATGCTGCTGCTGATAATGATGACGATGATAAGATGAAGGGAAGAACATATCACGAATTCGAATGAGGCAGGGTAGCATCATGAGCAGGGTCAGCAGCATGGCACAGCGGAGAAGCGGCAGCGGCTGCATAAGCAGGAGCGCGACTCAAGAGGAGGAGGAGGAGGAGGAGGAGGAGGAGGATTACGCTCGAGGAGGAGACGGTGGCACAGCAGGGGAGATTAAGAGAACGAGGACGATGAGGAGGACGGAAGACGACGGAGCGATGATGGGGACAATGCGCGGGATTGGCGCGGTGGAGGTGGCTGGATGGGGAGGTGTTCGCCAGCAGAGCGTGGGAGCCATGCATGTTCTCGTGATTCCGTCTTTGGGAGTGCACCAGTTGGCGTGCGCTAGCGTGTGGCAGTCGACGAGGAAGCGCCGATTTAGCATCGATTAGCGTCGACCCGGCGTCGATTGGCGTCGATGAGCGTCGGCCAGCGTCGATTCGCAAGAGCCAGCAGGATGGCACGGGAAGCTCCCATGAGTTGCCGCCGAAGAGGTGGCCCAAGGGGCGAAGCCCATACTGCCCCGTCCAGCAGGTCTTTGTGATCGACGTCATCGACGCCCTGTTCGAGAACATCCAGGCAAACCGCGCCGATGCCCGCGTCCAGGGCCGCTGTGTGGGACGCAGAGGGCGCGCCGAAGGACGGCATGTATCTCGAAGGGACGAGGAGGATAGGGGTAGACAGCAACTTCGCCATGCCATACCCCCCATCCTGCCAGCGCATTGCCCTCGCCCTTCCCCTTCCGGGTCTGTCTCTCTCCCTCTCCCTCCCTCTCCATCCTTCTCTCTCTCGCTCTGTTTGTTGTTTTTTGTTTCTCTCTCTCTCTCTCTTCCTCTCTGTCTCTCTCTCTCTCTCTCTCTCTCTGCCTCTCACTCTCTAGCCTGGCCCGAGTCCCTTGAGGACAGAGCGCGGCTGCGGATGCAGACCCCCCAGCGGTCCTGGATCCACATGAGGCGTTCCAAAAAGGGCCTTCCCTTCGGGGATCGAAGGAGTTGTCATCTCTTCCTCGGCGGAAGGCGGCGGAAGGTCGGCGGAAGTAAAACGAGGCCGCCTCCGCCGGCGGAAGCCGGCGGAAGCTCGGCGGAGGGCGGCGGAAGTACAAGATGTGCCCCCAAGAGACGAAAACGTTTTTGGGTTCAGGGTTTCCGAAGTCGCCCACATGGGCAGGCTGGGTAAGCCCCATCCCAGGGCGCAAAACCAAGCTGCACCACCGTCCCTCCATATCACCGCGCCGCCGTGTCATGCGCCGCCGCGCCGGCGTCGCATGCCGAGCGGCGACCACCCCGCGTGGTCTGCCACTTCGGCGGCCCGACGTGCCGACTCCTGGGGGGGGGGGGGGGGCAGCTGCCTCGAACCTCGGGAACCTTGAGACGGGGGTCCATGCAAACGGGGGTCAGCCAGAGCGCCCGATCTTGCAGGGTCCTGTAGGGCCAGAGTCGCATCGCCCCGGGCTTGGGTGCAGGATCCTGCAGGACCTAGCAGGATCCTTCACATAGACCCGGGTTTGGGTGCAGGATCTTACAGGATTTTGCAGGATTCTGCAAGGCCTGACTGATCCGGGTCTGGATTGACCCGGGTCAGAAGATCCCCGAGAACCGTGTTTCGTGCCCCCTTGCATCGGCCACCACGTCTTGCGCTTCGCTTCCAACTCGTCCATCACTAGAACTATCAATACTTCAAGTTCACGATGTTGACGGCCATGCCCTTCCCGATCCACCTGCGCACGATCCTCACGATCGTCTGGCTGATTGCCACGAATACCTCCCAGCGCGCGATTTTCAGGCACTCCGAGTCGACCTTCGCGACGTCCGCGATGATCTTCGTGTTCTTTGTGCCGAACTCCTACGCCCCCCTTCCGGCCAGGTTGGCTCTCGTCCTCTTCGCAGCGTTACCCATGGAGACCTTCAGGACCAGCGTGGCCATCTACGCGGCGTCTTACGTGATCTTCGTGTCTTCTTCCGTGCCAAAGCCCCACCACCCGCCGTGCAGGGAGGCCGCCCGGCCGAAACTGCCGCCAGCCCCCATGAGCCAGAGCATCGCGGCCCTGCCGACGGGTCACCGCCGACTGGCACTGGAACTGGCCATGACGTTGCCGTGCATGGGGACCTCCCCCCTGAGAGTCTGCCGATTACCCATGGCGCCAGCCGGAGGGGGCCACCAGGCCCCACACTGCAGCCAGACCACCCGGCGACCGTCTGCTGCCTACTGACCAACGCTCGCCCCAACGCGGCGCCGGTCATGGCTCCCCAGAGGTGGACCACGCCCGCATCCGCACGGTGACCCTGCAGCTGGCCGCACGGGCGCCGCTGCGACGAGCATCACCCCCACGGTTCGCGCCGCGCCTCGCCGAGCGTCACGCCAAGGCACTTGCAGCAGCAGCCACCAGGCTCGCTGCTCGTGTGCACCGAGCGCCGCACGCAGAGGATGACATCGACGGTCCTCCCTGCATCCATCAGCACAGCACCGCTCGGCCGCCAGCGACAACGCCAGCGCCATCACCCACTGCGTCGGGACAATCAGAGCCCATTGGGGACAACGCATCAGCAGACTGGACCGATGCACTGGCTGCCCACGCTGGCTTCGCTCCTTCCTCCGTACCTCCACCTATCCACGGATGTGCCGAGGTGGAGACTACCAGCAAGAGGCGTAATCTCACTAACGGCCGCCACGGCACCGTCGTCGGCCGAACGGGGGGACAACCAATACTGAGTAGTCCAGCTGACCAACAGCAACACTGCCCACATGCGCACGTCCAGCTTGACAGCTGACCCCCTAGCGGGAAGAAGACCATCGACATCCCGAGGCCGACCATCAGGCCAGCGTCCGACCATCGACTTCGCCCGTCCGCTGTCCGTCCCACGAGTGCGCCGACTCCCGCCGCCGACGGCAGCCGAACGAACGTCGACCGACCACCGCGCGCCTGTCGACCAGGCGGCAGCGCACGGAGCAACCACCAGGCCCGCTGCTCGTGTGCACCGAGTGCCGCGCGCAGAGAAGGACACCGGCCGTCCTCCCAACGGGGAGCAGCCCGCCGAAGTCCCGCCGACGACTGGCAGGCCGGCGGCCGACCAGCTGCCGCGCCCGTCTGCCTCCCGTCCGTCCACAGCGCGCCGATTCCTGCTCCCGCCGCCGACGGCCGCCGAGTGAACGTCGGCCGACTGGCGCGCGCGCCAGACGGCCAGGCAGCCGCATGCCGACGCCGCCCCGCAGTGGGCCCCAGCGCGCGCGCCAGCCAGACCTACACACGTGGTCACGCACGCGGCAGCACCCCTGCCCCGTGCCGCGAAGGCGTTGGCGTGCTCAGGCCTCCCCCTGCGCGCCCCACTTCGGGCCCTCCTCCGTGGTGACGGGCCTGTTTTCCACCACCACCACCACCACCATAAGTTGGATGGGGGGAAAGAGGAGGAGGAGGACGAGGAGGAGGAGGAGGACGAGGAGGAGAAGGACGAGGAGGAGGAGGACGAGGAGGAGGAGGAGGAGGAGGAAGAGGAGGAGGAGGACCACCTCCCCCTCCAACTTATGGTGGTGGTGGTGGTGGTGGTGGTGGAACACAGGCCCATCCCGTGGGCCGGCCTGGCTGGCCACCGCTGCTCGAGCGCTGGCCGCGTCCCTCTCGCCTCCGCGTGCTGCTCTGCCCCCGCAGCGCGCCATGCCGCAGGGGCGACGACGGCCACGCAGGGGCCAAGGCCCTACGATCCCCGACGGCCCCTCTCGACCCCCGTCGGTCCCCTACGCCGCCCCACGGCCACCGACGGCCTCCGTTATCACCAGGCCGTCGCGTCATCTCACTCTGGGCGCTTGCCGCCTACCTGATTCGCCCCACTTCGGTTCCCGACTCCGACCCGCCTCTGGGCCCCGGGGACTGCGGAAGACGGCCCCTCCGTGGCCCGACGCGCGTACAGCGGACCAGTGCCTCAGGCTCCGCGCGCGAGCACTGCGTTACTTGCCGCGTGCCCTGCCTGGGACCACGGCCGACTCTGGCATATGCCCTCACTTTTTACATCCACGGCACCCTTGGCGCCAACAGTGGCGCTACGAGCGCGGCGGTCATGCACGCCTTCTTCTGACGCCGCCCCATGGAAGCGGACGACGCCCGCGACCGACGCCCTGCCCGGCTGGACGCCTTTGAGAGCGTTGTGGACCGACATACATCGAAGACAATTTTGTCCGCACCTGTATTTCGAAGCCGTTGGACGGCTGACCGACGGCGGTGCTGCCTCTCGGAGGCACTGGCCCCATGCTTCGTGCTGCCCCTCGGCGCCGCCGTCATAGCCACCGCCTTCCGCTGCCGTCCTCCGTCTGCCCCGTGCAGGCGAGCGCCGCCCGGCGCAGAGCCGGCTCGGCCACAGGGCCAGCTTCAGAAGGTGTATGTGTGTGGCATGCGTCGTCGTGCGAGGGCCCTTGGATGCGCCCCGCGTACAGGCTGCGACCGGGGCCCCTGCTGTCTTTCGAACTGAGGCATCTATCTCACCTTCGTCAGAGCCCCGAATCATCAGGGGTAACTCGGGTCAGGGCTGACTCGGGTTCGTTTTTCGGGAATCCAAACCCGAGTTGCCCCGGGCCCGAGTTACCCCGGATAACTCGGGCGTCCAGAGCCCCAAATCATCAGGGATAATTCGGGTCAGGGCTAACTCGGGTTCGTTTTTCGGGAATCCAAACCCGAGTTACCCCGGGCCCGAGTTACCCTTGATAACTCGGGCGCCCAACTTCTCCGCAGGCGGCCCCCGAGAGCCCTGTTTACCTCCCCTGTTCCTGCCCGGCCCCCTCGCTGGCGCTGCCTCCCGGCGCCGCCGGCGAGGGGCCGGGCGGGGCCGGGGGGCGGCCGTGCCTGCGCGGCCGCCGGCTCTCGGGCCACGGGTCGCCCGGAGGTTCACGCGGGGGGGCCCCGGCACCTCCCCGCGGAGGTCTGGCCCCGTGTGCACCTGGCCCTGGGCATCGCTCGGACGTGTGCACTTTGCCTCAAGGGCGAGGACCATCGAGGAGAATCCTTGATCATCTGGCCAAGAGGCCACGCACGAAACCGAGCATAATAAAAACACAGGGAGTCGACGCCCGAGCGATGGCCAGGGCCACCCGGGGCCCCTGAGATCGTCTGGCGCCTCGGTCCATGGACTGCGCTGTGGGCCGCGGCGGGCCCAGACCCCCGACGTCATGATTTTTTCATGACGTGGACCCCCAGCGGTTTGGACCCATTCCCCGGGACCGGTGTTTCCTCCTGAGTCGTTTTTTGACGGTCCCGAGGCCCGGTAGGGGCCCCCCAAAGCCACAAATGTGGAAAAGCCTCCCGTCGTGATTTTTGCGTCTGGGGCGGGGGTTGCCCCCCGCGGCGCCGTCTTCCGGGCCCCGGGGCGCGCGCGCCCAAGCGCGCTGACGGCGGTAAGGGCGGGGCCTCGCGGCAGCCACGGGTGCGCAGAGGGGGCGCGCGGCGCGCTCCTCGCCACGCCCTGCCAGTGCTTGCCAGTCGGGGCCCCTTCGACCGCGCCGGAGGGGGGACGCGTCTTGCTGCCGCCCCTGCCGTTCCCGTGCGGCACCTCCCGCTTTGTCGAGGCAGGCCTCGAGGGCGCTCGTAAGCCACAGGCCTGGGCACACTGTCCAGCGCGTGCGATCTCTCGCTCTCTCTCTCTCTCTCTCTATCTCCCTCTCTCTACCTCTCTCTACCTCTCTCTCTCTCTGTTGGTCTTCTATCTCTCTCCCTCTCTCTCTCTCCCTCTCGCTTTCCCCCTTCCTCTTTCACTTACGTATGTATCCTTATCTCCCTCTCTTCCATGGCTCGCCCTCGTTCTGTATACGCTTACCCGGGGAAGGGCTTGGGCGCCCTGAAACCGGGATCTCCAACCCAAAATTTAGTTCCTGGGCTTCCTGGTGCTTCCCCGGGACTGTCTTGACGGGGCCATGAGGGTCCAACGAAGCCTCCGAGACGGTCCAGAAGGCCCTCGAGATGGCCCAAGAGCGTTCCAAGACGCATTGTACCATGGCTTCGATAGGGCCTACGAGGCCCCGAAGACGCCCCGAGAGGCTCCGAGAGGATTCTCCAAAGGTTCCCCAGAGGCAAACGCGCCCCATGTTTTTTTTGCACAACGTACGGTGTTAGCGTATTCGCTTGCTGGTTTCTCTCGCAATCCAAAAGGGCCCAACAGGCCCCCCAAACCACCCCAAGACAGCTCGAGAGACCTTGGGGCCCTCCTGAGGGCTTCAGGAGGGCCCCAAGTCGGCCCAAGATACCCCGAAGATGGCTCAAGAGCGCCTGGAGAGAGCCCCCAAGAAAGGCCCAAGAGGCTCCAAGAGGTCCCTGAGAGGTCCTAAGAGGCTCCTAAGAGGCCTCAAGAGGCTTCCAGCGGCCACAGAAGGGCCCCCAAAGGCCCCCAAAGAGGCTTGTACGAGGCCCCAGAGAGGTCTACAGGAGGCCCAAAAAGGCTCCGACGACCGAAAAGGTCACGCACGTGTTCGGACACCATCAGCGGACATTGCACAGGCAACTCTTTATGTTGCTACCTCTTCCTACCCCCACCGTCATCGAAGTATGGAAGGTCACAGCGCCCCCTTCCCATGATGTTAGCATGCGGTCGGAGAAGGCCCTGAAGAGGTCCCGTGGGTGCTGGGACACTCTCAGCGCCCGCCTTCCAGGCATTTACATGTGTTGCTGTCTCTTCCTGCCCCGACTTCAACGAAGTATGGAAGGCAAGAAAAACGCTGCCTTTCCACGATGCTGGTACGCGGTTCAACAAGCCTCAAGAGCAGCCCGGAGACCACCAGCAGGCTACGCCCCCACGAGGCCACCAAACAAGTCTGAGAAGCCCAGTCCCCATAATCCACGAATGTCAGGGCTACGCAGCCATTATGCTGCTCGTTATCATGTGCAGCAGGGGGAGAAGTGGGAGGAGCAGGAGTTGGAGATGGAGTTGGAGGAGGAGGAGGAGGAGAAGGAGGAGGAGGAGAAGGAGGAGGAGGAGGAGGGGGAGGGGGAGGAGGAGGAGGATGGGGAGGGGGAGGAGGAGGATGAGGAGGAGAGGGGGCGGACGAGGATGAGGAACAGAAGGGGTCCCTGGCGCTCGCGAGCCCCATCCCTCGAGTTCGTTTTTGAACGCAAGTGTTCTCTGACCCCGAGAGGCCTCCGAGACCGTTTCCAAGATGGCCTGAGCAGGCAAGATCCGATGTTATCGTTTAGTTGTGTGTGTGTTGCTTCTGGTGTATCCCCTTTTCCAGCCTCTGTGCGTCCAGGACGGCCAACCAGGTACCAAGATTACCCCCCGCGGCGGTGGCGGTGGTCTGAAGGTCTGGAGCCTCTGGGGCCTTCTAGCAGAGTTAATGTTTCTGTGCCCGGACAGAACACCTGGGCGACACAACCCGAAGGGAGGTGCCCAAGGTACCTGCATGAATTCACATGCAGTCGGACCTCGCAACATGAACGGCGGCACAGACCCGCCCCAGGCGTCACATCTGCGCCGCCGTTGCGAGGTGCCTCGAGATGCCACCCCAAGACACGGCCACCTGCACCACCCCCACTCGGCCGCCGGCCTCAAGCAGCGGAGGCCCCGCTGCCCAAGGACTTAAGTTCCCGCGCCCCCCACGTCGGGGGACCCCTTCGAGTAACCCCATCGGGCCTCTCAGGGGTGGCATGGCGGGCCAGCACCTACTGTGGCTGGCCAGCCACAGGGCAAGAGTCTCTCCCACAGCCCCGTCGAGGCGTGGTGACGATCGGGCTGCCAACCCGCCTGTTTTCCTGGGACGGCAAGAGGGCACCCTAGCAGAGTTAGCTCAAGACGACCCCAACATGACCCAAGAGCGCACCCAGGGTAGCCCAAGACAGTCCAAGGAACGCAACACCGCCGAAGAAACTCAAGACGGCATAACATAGGCCCAAGGCGGTCCCAACACGTCCCCAAGAGTCCCCAAGCGGGCCCAAGACAGCCTAAGAGATGTCCAGAGCGACCCCCAAACGGTAACACGATACCCACAATACAGTCTTCTCAAGCACGCGTGCAAGGAGCTCATGTCGGCCCAAAGACGGGTGGGGGCGACCGGGAAGCTCCTCACGAAAGCTTCCGAGAACCGAAACCATCGAACTTGAGGCATTGCCGCAGCGACCTGAGAGGCCTTCTCTCCCGCGGTTATCCATGAGTTGGGCCCAGATGCGTTGCCCGATGCGGGGGCGGGCCTCGATGCACGCTGGTTCGACCATGGTGGCGTGCACTAGGGATCACGACCCACGACTCGAGAACCCCTCTTTTCCGTTCGGCTCTTCTTCCGGTCCCAGGGCGGGGCCAGAGAGACGCAAGCCGCGTTGATCAGCATTTCCAGGGCTCCCCTACATGTTGCCAGCACCGCCAGCCCAACTTGCCGCAGGTTCATATACCAACCCCGGATTACCTCCAACATCGTCTCTTCAATTTTCAAGTGCAGTTTTCGATGGGATGGCCGGCTGGAACCTACTGGCGCGCGATGCGCGCGCGGTTCGAGCATATGAACATGTTTACGCTCACATGTCCCACAACATACACATACACATAAAGTTAGTCTGATCTTTCTCTCTATACACATGGATATGCATATACATTTACGTATGTATATAGATGTACCTCTCTCTCTTTCTGTATCTCTCTCCCTCCCCCTATCTTCTTCTACATCACATATGTTGTCCCTCATGCCGTCATCGATTCTCCACGCCCTCCTCCCCCCCCTCTTCCTCTCCCCCTCCACGCCCTCCTCCCCCCCGCTTCCTCTCCCATCCGACCTATCCGTCCCGTCCGTTCCCTCCGCCCCCATTTGCCTCTCCTACCCCGCCGCTTATTCAACCTCTAGCTTTTACTTATGCTCTTTTCCTCCACTTTTAGCACTCCCTGGCCATGCGTGCTCTGCATCTGCTCCTCATCCTTGCGCTTCCTCTTCTGCCACGCCTCCCCAGTCCTCGGTCGAGCGGAACGACTTCCGCGAGATGCCTTTGAGGGCGCTGCGCCGCTGAAGGGAGGATGGGGAAGGGAAAAAATATGGGGGGCGGGCAGGGAGGGGAGAGGGTGATGGGTGCGAGAAGTAGGGCGGAGGGGAAGGATGTGTGTGAAGTGGAAGAGCGGGTAGTTGTCCGTTCTGCTCAGGTCAGCCGTCGCTCATCACCGTCACTATAGCATTTCGCATGCGCGCAATCCTGTCAAACGCTGCTGTTTTGGACGGTGTGTTGCGATTCTGAGCCTGCGCATGTGTTTATGAATGTGTGCGCGTGTTCGTATGTGTGCGTGGGTAAAACACTTGAACGCGTGTGCGTTGCGGAGAACGCTGGTAACTGCGCATGCGCTATCCCGTCGCTGTTCCGGCAGGATTAAACATGTGGTGGCACAGGTATATCGTAAGGCGCTGCTCTGGGGGAGGGGGGGAGGGAGCGGCGTTGCGGGATGTGCCTCAGTTCTTTTCGATGCTGGGCCAGCAGTAGCGAAGGGGTAGCGAAACCCGTGCCACTCTCAGGATTTGACTTGCGCGAGCGCCACCGACCTCAGTGCCGACGTGTCTTGCCGCACTTAGTGGTCCTTCTTCCAGCTGCGGCTATGCGCGGCGACATGGATTGCTTCATGTTCTACAGTGTAGGGGGCTCGACTTCTGTTTTTGTTGCGGTCGCCAGTTCTAGCGAGATGGAGTGGCCTTGCGGCGCCGTAAATTTGTCTACGGTGACGCGACGTTGCCTCTTCCATGCTCAGCTGAAAGAGCGTTCGCGCTGGTGGAAGTCACGTCCCTTGCAGCAGTCTTGCTGCCTGGTAATGCAATCCTCTCCGGAGGACTAAAATGGGACACCCTTCCATCACACAACTGAAAGCGTCCTGGGCGATTTGTACATCGTCCACGACGAGGAGGAGCCCAGCCTTACCATCGATTCGTCCAGCGTGCAGTCCCGCAGGCCTGAGAGGCTTTGCAAGGACTTCAGAAGGTTTCTACACTGCAGGCGAGTTCGAGTGGTCGCGGCCCATCGCCGTGGAGATGTCACGGTTTGACGAACAGCCTTGGGTCTGGGTGCGCACCGTACGCTTGGTCGGTTTCGGTGGTGCATGGATGCGGGGGATTGTCTCTGAGTTACCCTGTCAGATGTGGGCCTGGTGGTGGCCCATGAGCTGCTCAAGGCGGTGATCTCGACTTCCCCAACGCCGTTTCTGGTGTCAGCAACGACGTCGTGAAAGAAAATGCACGTACTTTGGAAGGCA
>CAUYUJ010017815.1:80000-137500 GCA_963575745.1 Prorocentrum cordatum
TAAGGATTCCCTCCGTTTCTGAGGGCCCATCCCTGAGATCGTCCTCGCGTTTTGCTCGCCCACCTTGGGGATAGGGATACGTCCGAGGCTGGTTACGAGCGGCACGCTCATCCACGCCGCGGTCCTCGGGTGAACTGAATGGTATCGCAAATGTTTTCAACAGTGCGGACGGGCTCCCCACGACTCTGCTTACCGTGGGCGTGGCCTCGGCTGCTTAGCGCCCTGAGCCCTAAATGTTGCCACATGTTTCTGTGCACCGGCGCATCGACGGGCATCTTTCGCCCAGGGATGCTGGGGATGCTGAAACCTTCACCTACCCCTGCCTACCAACCTGAAGCGGTGCACACTCTGTCAGAACACTCCAAGAGTCATCCCCAGGGTGTCTGTTCATGCCTGTTATAACGTGTACAGCATGCTTGGAGGAAAGCTTAAAGGAAATCCCGACTTTGCCGAGACCGCCTCCGCTACCCCACTTCTGCTCTACTCTCCTGAAGACGCTCCTGAATTTAGCGCTTTCCCACTCCTTGTAATAGGGAAGCACCAGAAACGACTTCGCACTAGAGCTCCTGCCTCTGTTGGAAAACTGGGGATGGCAACTCTCGTAAACATCGCTGGTATGATGTATTCCGTCACGGACTCTCACGCCAGAAAAGAATGTATCGATACAAGCTGCTGCAGACTTCTTGGTGCAACACAGTCTCCTGAATCTCCTCACCATGGCCGCCGGCCATGCGAGGTGAACGTGCACGGGGTGAGCAGAAGATAGGGAAAGAGGAGTATAGATCGAGGTCGGCTTGACGAAGCAGTAATGAGACAATCTGCCTGTGCGCCTCCATTCGTCATCTTTCCTCAATTCCACGTCAAGCATGACAGCCGACTCCACTCTCAAGCTTTCGACTTTGAGCTTGAAGAACTGGCTCCGTATCCGCATCTCTCTTACGAAGGCGCCCCACTGCGTAGCGTGAGCGGCCCCGTCCAAAATGATAAAGATATCATCCTTGAATCTTCCGTAAAATTTGATGCCGTATTGTCGCTGCACCCCAGCGTTTGTTGCGAAGTTCTCCTCAACCATATAATGGAAGGCTGTGTCGCTGACGTCCCCCGAGCAAAGCAGACCCATACCAGTGCCCCACTGTACTGTCCATAATCTATCGGCTACCCCCTCCACGGAGACGAGCTGATTACGGAGTATCGCGGCCAGGATGGTTTTGTACGCTTGCCGCGACGCAGGGCACTCTATCGCCTGAGAAGAATGATGGATTAGCTGATGATGCTCCCCACTCATGAAATAGTCCTTGATATCTATCTTGAGGAAGCGGTCGTTCTCAAGAACGGCAATACCCCGTAATTGATGTAGCAAGTCCTGGCTGTCTCGTAGAATGTGGGGTTGCCTTGCGAGAAATGGACGGAGGAGAGAAGACACATAGCGCATGCCACCGGTCAGTGGACTGCCCGTGCTAGCATGTATGGCTCGTAATTCGACCTCTCCTGCAGGCTTGTGCGTTTTCACCGTGCATTTCAAACGAGATATCATTTTAAGGTTGCCTTCGCGGCCCCAGGATAGAAGCGCGTGGACAAGGCGGAGATCATCAAGTTGCTTCCCAGCTTCCTTGACAGCCAGAGCGTAATCATCGAAAAACTCATCTGCTGCATCTGTGGGATTTCGGACCTCTCGGTACCGTGTGGTCTGTACAATATTCAGGCTCTCTGCGACTAATGTTGCCTTAGGAATCAAACAGTAACCTCCATCTTTGTCGGTGGGTAACACACCTATGCCCCCATGCCTGAAAATATCCATTGCCAAAGACACGATCCCAGATAGATTGGAGATGGCCCCCCTGTTGCCCATGTGGCGGCCTCGTGCTCTTCGGCACTCGTGCCACACCCCGTCCACTATTTCTCTGCATGCCTGGTCAAACGACGGTGGCACCGCGGCAGGGCACGGAGGTGTTATCGCCGGCTTGGGTCGGAATCTTCTCCATGGGTTATCTTCGCGATCGTCCTGTTGGGAAGCTGTGTATCTCCACATTTGTTTGTTATACCAACTGTTCAAGGCGATGCTGATGTCGCTCATCTTCGGAGCGCAACGGCGGCGAAATACGTGCTTGCGATGATGTTTCGCAAGCAAAAACTCAATTGGCCATGCAATCATGCCCGGCGGTGGCTGGACAGCTTCTCTCTTATCATTGTCAAATATGTACATGTCTGGAACGTCTTTTCCACACTCCAGTAAATGGCGGAAGTCCGCCACGGTCATGCCTTTCACCATCCTCCAGAAGAGCCTTTCGGCCTGCCTTTCGGTCGGCCCTTGCTCTTGCCTTTGGTTTTCCCGCCTGGTCCACTCTTTGACCCTTTGGCGCCGCCTTTCCCATCTCGATCTGGCGCCGTCGGTCTCCAGGTCGGCCTCGAAGTCGGACTTGTTGTAAACTGCGTTGTGGTAGTAAACGCTTTCCCCTTCCCCTTGTTGTCCTTGCCTTTTCCTGCGTTGACCTTGCCCTTGGATTTGCCCTTTCCTTTGCCTTTTCCCTTGGCCCCTTTCGAATCCTGACTTTTCCCCTTGCCAGAACTTTTTCCCCCAGATTTGGCCCCTGGGGGCGGGGCCTGGTCGTTTTTTGGTCTCAAGGCGTTCTCCGCGTCGGCCTCGGTCACGCCGAAGTTCTGGAAAGATGACGTCATAAGGGTTACGGGGTTCGCCTCCACGCCGGCCCTCGCTTCCAGCAGCTGCAGCTTAGCGTAAGAATCTTTATTGCCGCCCTGCTTCTGGAGCTGCTCTTTGACCTTGCGCGCAATTGTTAGTTCGACATACTCTTCTGGAGATTTGCTGATAAGTTCATTCACCAACTGCTTCTTGCTTTCGGCCTTACTTTGTTCTTTTAATCGCTTCGCCTCTTGGCTAGCCGCTGCTTTGTCTACAATCTTCTTGTACAAGGTGTTGATGTGTGCCTCGAAATCTTTGGTGTTAAGTGTGGCAAGCTCCTTGTCCTCTTCTTCGAGGTCCAAGTCCAATTCTTCCCACACAGTGGTCTGGCGTTCGTGCCCGGACATGCACTTGGTCACGAACGTGCTTCTCTTCGTGATCGTGCGGAGGTTGACGCGCTGCTGCTCCAGAATCTTCAGATCAAGCTGCTTTTGCATCAACAAGTACTGCCTGTGAATGTGTTCCGTCACCGTCACCGTCACCGTGTCCCTGAGTGCGGCCACGATGTGGCCCAGGGACGGCCGGTCGACCTTTAAAAAATCCTGACGGGGGGTGGGAGGAGAGGACGACGACGGAAGGCGAGGATAGGGCGCCGTCCGGAAAGCACCTGGGCTCGGAGGAAGAGGGGAGGGAGGGGGACGGAGAAGGGAGGCAGGGAGAGGGGAAGGGAGAAGGGCAAAGGGGAAAAGGGCAGGGGGAACGGGGCGGAACCTGGAAAGAGTCGGGAAGCCCAATGGTGATTGGAAGGGGGGTGCCCCTGCGGACTGGGTGGCAGAGCGGGGGGAGAGCAGTCGAGGGTCCAGCACCGCAGTTGGGATGTACACAGCATGGGCTCTCCCGCCCTCGCAATTGGCTCTCCTGGATGGCACAGCGGGGGGAGAGACTACCAGAGGGCTCTCCCGCCCTCGCAATTGGGATGTACACAGCATGGGACGACACCACCATTCCTCCGTCCACCCACCACCCACCCGCCCTTCCCTGCCCACACTCACACACACTCGATCACACAAAAACAATAGGAGACTCCGTGCAGATCACACAAGGGTGGGCACAACAAGAACAAGAAAGCACGATCTGTCCTGCGAATTCATGGCTCCATGCACGGCCCATGGCTCGACTACCCGCCCCCGTCGGGCCCTGTATCCGGGGGCGGGCCTGTGGGGTGACCCCTTAGTCAGCCATCGCGTCGCCGGCGTTGCCGGCCGCGGCGGCCCCGCCGCCTGCTCCACCCGCCCCGCCCGCGCCCGCTCCGCCCGCTGCCCCGGGAGCTACACCCGCCGCCGGGGCTGCACCCGCCGCCGGGGCTGCCCCCCCAGGTGCCGCAGCTGCCTTGGCGGCCGCCCTGCCTTTCTTCCCCTTCTTGCCCTTGCCCTTGCCTTTGCCGCCGCCGCCACCTCGGCCCTGAAGCACCCCCTGGGTTCCCTTGCCGCCCTTGCCGCCCTTTGCGCCTTTGGCCTGCCCCTGGGCCTGCCCCTTGCCGCCGCCCTTCCACTGGCGCTCTTCCTCGGTCCTCTCGTTGTAGAGAAGCCGCCTCGGCGGCTGGGCGGCCCCTTCCTGAAGCGTAGGTTGGCCGGCGACGGAGAGACCCGAAGCGCGGCGCAACGGGTGGTCTAAGCCGTCAATTATCTGTTCCATGCCCAGCGAGGAGGCCCCGAACATAACCTTCAGTTTGAACACGTTCGGAATCCGCACCTTGGTGCCGCGGTCGTAGTCCCACCGATACTGCTCCATGACCTTCTGAAGCACCCCTGGCTTGCTCAATTCCTCACAGAGGAAGCGAACCGCCTGCTGGGTGGACCCGGGCTGGTCCGACGCGCGATCCGGCAAGGGCCAGCTCAGCCCCAGGTGAGCCCCCAGGTCCCGGCCAACAGCCTCCGGCGTCAGGTTGCGCAACTCACGGTACTCTCCCTGGTTCCCGTGCGCCTCCCACACCGAGTCCACCGAGGGGAATCCCTCTAGCACCACACTTGTGCTTTTCAGCACTCGGCTGACCTCGTTCCGAAGGCGGAAGATCTGCTCGGTGTGGCGGCTCTGACCCTCCTCCAACGCCGCAATGCGGCGCTCCGTGGCTGCGCGGCGCTCAGCTGCCATTTCTCTGTCACACCCCTCACCGACACACGAACAAGCAGGGAGAGAAGCTGCCGCCGGACGGGCACCCACCCCCGCCCGCGCCCGCCCCCGGCCGACCCCGCCGCCCAGACGACCCGGACGACGAAGACGACGACGACGACCCCGACAACACCCACGACGACGACGACGACCACGACGACGACAACGACGACGACCACGGCAGCGCCGCCGAACCAGGGGCACCGCAGGAGGAGGGCGGTCATGACCCTTCCGGCGAGAGCCGGTTCCGCCGGGCGGGGGCCTTGAGCAGCTGGTCGGGGCGGCGAGCAACAATTCACGTGACTGCACACATCATGGCTCGAGCGGGGGCGGGGGGAGGGGAGGGGGAGGGGGGGGGCCTTCCTCCTTTTTTTTTTTCCTAGCTGCGCACAAGAAACAGTATACGTCACGTCAGAGGGAGTAAGAAAAGAAAAAGGCAAGCAAACGCACGCCGGCAACAACACGAGGGAGTCGAGGGGGGAAGAATCGCAGCCGAGCAACAGCAAGGGGGGGCAAGGCGAGGAGGCGGCCGGCGGCCATTGGACCTATACTCCTGCCCCCCTGCAGTGGGGCCTGGGGGCGGCCGGAAGTGAGTTCGTGACTCACTTTAGCACAACCATGAACAGGGCAAGCCCTGTCCTGGCCGCCCCCGATGCATCGGGACGTGCCCGGCATCATCTCGTGACAGATCGCCTCGTGGGCGCTGCCGGCAGCTGCAGGTTGTGAACTCCCAGATAGCAAGCACACTGTGGTAAGGTCCAATGACCGCCCGCCACCCCCCACCCGCCCTCCCACCCCCCTAGACCGCTATTTCCTACACGAAACAAGATCTGATTATCCGGCTCCCGCCGGGCGTCTCCGGGCAATACCAGCGAGACGAATCGCCGCCTTGGCCTGGGCGTTCGCCCCGCGCGCCTTACCTGCAACCCTGGCCGTAACAGCCTTGGCCGGGGCGGCCTTGACCGGCGGGCCCGCCTTTCCCTTGGCTCCCACGTGCGGTTTCGGTTTCGGCTTGGCTTTCGCCTTCGCTTTAGCTGCACCTGGCCCGGGGGGCGGGGGCGGCGCCGGTGCCGCCGCCGCCGCGACCGCAACGGCCTGGGCCTTTGCTTTCGCTGCAGCGTCCCCACGACACCATTTCTCGTGGTTACCTAAAGGGCGACACAGCATTCCTGGGGGAGGCGGTGGGTAGACTAAGCCACACTTCGAGCATGTCCGGTTCATAATGTCACTCCCCCTGCATTTGGATTCGTGTGCCTTGCGACACCCCTCTTTAACATATGTGAGGCACTTACGACATTTCGTCATTCCGGCCGGTATGGCATAACCCGCTACCGTGCACCTCGTGATGTGCCCGTACAGATCCTTGCTAAGCACCTTTATGCCGCATTTCTTGCAATAATCCACCTCGTTCCATTGCAACTCGGCCACCTGAGGTGGGGTCGCCATCCACCGGGCCGATTGGCGAGAAGCATACCCGCGCCTACCTAGATCCGCCGCCCTGTCTGCCAGCTCGTTGTCATGGGCGCCTGTGTGCCCATACACATGTTCCCAAGTTAGACTGCGTCTCTCCAATACCCGCGCTGTGAGCTCTTGTACGGCGTCCGCAAGCTCCTCGTTTGATTTCACCTCCCATAACCCCCGCGCTATGTTCGCTGCGTATTCCGAATCATACCGAATGTGCACGGGTACGTGGCCTCCGTCTGGTGCTTCATCCAAGAGCCACTTCATGAGTTCGCCAATAGCCGATAATTCCGCCGTATTATTAGTTTGGCTCCTAGCTCCAAACCATCGGTGATCCCACGCTCGACTCACAACAGGGGCATGCAGCACGTAGTCCGGGACCATACCTGGAAGGCTCGGATCCGTAACCCGCCAGATCACTACCCCCCAACCCGCCTCCCCGTCCTTGCCCGACCCGTCGGTCGCTACCCACCAAGCAGCCGGCTCCGGTGCGTGCGGCCCCATGACCACTGGCAGGTATACCCCGTCCTGTGTCTGGAGGGCGTCCCGGAGCTCCAGCCTGGCCGGACAGGAAGGCTTGTGCCTCCGAACATCACATCCCAGGTATTCCTTGCAATCCGGACACTGGTGGGAGATGCTCGTGACCAGGTGGGGATCCCGCACCGAGTGTGCCTCATCGTAGTGGTACTGCAGCTGGTTGCCCTTGTCGAACACCCGTCGGCACACCGGGCAGCAGTACTCGTCGTCGTCCGCCAGAGGGGGAGAGGGAGGGGCCGGGGGAGGGGGAGGAAAAGGGGGAGGGGGAGGAGGAAGCGGAGGAGGGACCCCGGGGGCCCCGGCCCTGGCGGGCGGCGACGGGAGGGGCCGACCCGGCGTCCATCTGTTGAGGGCGCGGTTGTGCTCATCGCTGGAGACACCCGCTGGAAAAGCTGCATCCACTTTGCGCTTCCAGCCCTTCCTATTTTGAGCCCGGCGGAACCAATCGATCTCGTGGATCTCAATCCTGCGAATGCCCTTCCGAAGGAAAACGGTCTGGGCGTGAGGGCTGCTATGGTCCTCCCCGCCACGTCTGGCGTCCAACCAGCCAAATAATACCTGCTTCGGGACCCGCCACACGGGCATGCGGGCAACATGTCCCAGCCACTGGAGAGATAAGCGGGTGATGGTGTCTTCCACCGTGCGCCATTGCGCGGCCTTGTACATGGCGGCATCCGAAATGTGGTGCTCCCGCATCGAAAGTATGTCCATTCCGAACGAGCGGCGAACACCATAATTGACCACTCTCTGTAGACGCGAGAAATCCTGGCGAGTCCATGTGCGAGAACGACACCCTGCAGTGATGGCCGCAACCATGCACGTTTGCATCACGTGCAACCTCGTCGTAATCGACACGCCGCTTCCGCGGCCGCGACCGTGGGACGTGCCCACCGCCCAGGCCTTCGCTATTGATCGCGCCAGTGTGTTGCCAACCTGCACTCTTTTGGTCGTGTCCGCCGCCCAACGGCCCGTTTCGTGGTGAATACCCCCCAAGTGGCGCAGGGACTGAACCTCGTGCTGCCGCCGCACATCATAAGGAGCCCTCCATTTGCCGCTCACCAAAAGCCTCTCCTTTTTTCCTGCATTGCTTTTCTCTTCCCAATCGGTCATTGTTTTTTCCAGTAACGGCTCTGCGGTCTGCATTTCCTCTAAGAACCCAGCCAGCGTCGTATCGTCTGCGAAACCTATGTCTCCGATTACCGTGTGCTTCTGTCTATTCGCCCAGCCCCCCTCCCCTCGTCCCTGCCCCCTAGTCCGCGCGCTCTTCCCGAGCCGCCCATCAATCAGGTACGTCCAAGGTACACCCGGCGTGGCTCCTGCCTCCTCAGCCGCCCGTTTCCGCCGGCCTCGGAAATCCTTTAGTACCGCGTCATGATAAATATTGAACAAGGGGGGGCTCGAAGGGCACCCCTCCCGGAGCCCCCGCAAGGGGAACCACGTGGAGGAGAGGCCACCTAGCACACGCACTCGGTATCCCGTATGCTCGTGTAAGGCTCTGCAGACGTTCAAGAATCCCGGGGGGCATCCACGGTGACCCAGCAGCCGCCACAGCGCCGGGCGGCACACCCTAGGGTATGCCTTTTCAATGTCGAAGAACGTGAATACCACTATATCGCCCGTTCGCAAGGCCGCGGCTTCCTCAATTAACCGGCGCGTAACTTGAAGCGCATCATCTGTCCCTCTGCCCCGGCGGAATCCCGATTGCTCCTCCCCTATAAATCCTTCTGACCATTGGGAGAGGCGAGAAGCCACAATTCGAGCTAATAGTTTGGACCCGACTGACAGCAGGGTTATCCCGCGCCACGTATTCTTGTCTTTTCGATTGCCTTTGTTTTTCCACAGGGGGACGACAAGGCCCACTTGCCATTCTTCCGGCCACGTTGTGCCCTCCTCCCCAGGGTCTGCCTGGACTGCCCTAGTCCACATAGTGCGGACGATCTCAAAGACTCGGCTGCGCAACTCCGCGCCCCCGAATTTAAGTGCCTCCGCCACAAATCCGTCATCTCCCGGCTGGCGGCCAGTTTGCATTTTGCGCACGCATGCATCGAGTTCTATGTCAGTGGGAGAGGAGTCAAGCCACTCCGCCGAGACGGGGACTGCCTGTACCGATCGCCATACGTGCTCTGCCACTAACCCCACATTCCCCGAAATAGCTTCAAAGTGCGCTCTCCAAAGCTCCCTCTCCTGCTCCGCCCGCTCCGCTGTCCAGCGGCCAGAGTCCCCTCGGTCGCCTCGCCGGAGGCGCAAGTCACGGAAGAGCCGAAACAACTCACCCTGATCCCCGCTATGGGAGGCAGCGGAGGCCCGTACGCCGACACCTTTCCAGTACGCCCGCTCCCACTGCCGGAGCTGCCTCCGACGGTCACGGTTCGCCTTGCGCTTGGCCACAAGTGTCCTTTCCCGCTCTCCTTCCGGTGCACTTCGCCACGCGGAAACCGCCTCAGACACCGCAGCGTCCAGCGCCTTCTTCTCCGACTCATGCCCCTGCAGCCAAGGGATTTGGTGTCGCCGCTCCCGTGGACCTAGGACCTCAAGCCCGACCTCCCTTGCTACCCGGCAGATTTCCTTCCAGTCAGCCTGCGTCTCTAAATTCCTCAATATCTGCGTCATCCTGGCTGCGAAATGGTCTCTTTTTGTCTGAGCACTTTCGGATGGTCCCAGCAGGCCCGCGTAGTTGGGGGTGGGGGGCCTAGTATTGGGGGCCCGGCGCGGGGCCGGCCAGCGCCCCTGCAGGCGCACCCCCACCTCGACCGGGTCGTGGTCGGTGTACGACGCCCACGCGATGACCCCGTCCTCCCTGACTGTCGGCGCCGAGGCCCGGTTGCGCCGTCTGCGTCGTCTTCGCGCTGGTCTTTGCTGCAGCGACGCGGTCCCCCCCTCAGCACCAAAGTGCAGGGACTTGCAATCCGTGAAGTGACGACGATCGCGCGGCCGGACCAGAACATGGTCAAGTTGGTGCCCCGTCCTGAAACGCGGGTGCCACCAAGTGGCTGGTTCTCGTTGCGCATACGCCGTGCTCAGCACAAAGAGCGGCACCGACGAGCATAGGGAGAGCAGGTCGGAGCCGGTCGCACTCCGGCGGGCCGTGCCGTGGGCCCCTATAACTTGAGACAAATCCTCCTCCTCCTCCTCCCCCCCTCCTCCCGGGCGCCCAACTTCAGCATTGAAGTCTCCTCCAACGATGAGTAAATTGTCGTGCGCTCGCACACGTGATTCCACGTGCCGCAATTCCTCGTTGAAGGCGTCTCTGGTTTCCTCATTGGCGGTGCCCGAGACGGGGGCGTAACAAGCAACCAAGGAAAGTCCACGACGTTGGCCCTCCCGGGGCAACACAACCCCCATGACCCGCACCCCCTTCCTATCCCACTTCCCCCTAACGACTACCCTCGATCCCCCCTCCCTCCATAATGCCGTAAGGCGTTGATTCAGCACCACACACACTTTGCCCCGAATGACAAATGTCCATACCTCTGTCCCAACATCATACTCCCGGACGCCATTCTGATAAAAGTTGACGTCCGTGAACATGCCAAACTCCCACCTACGAGCTTCCATCAGTTGCAAAAAACACTCAAGCTTGATTTGCGATGGCTCATACCCACTACTCGATCCAAGTTTGCGCGTGTTCCAGGTTCCTCCCCGGAGGAAGATCTCCTCCGAGCCTTTACGCACGCGTTTCGCTCGAGACTTCCTCAACAGAGACAAGCGATAGAAAGCACGACACCGTTTCGCTCGAGACTTCCTCGCCTTCTGAACCGTCTTCCATCTCCTGATGCGCACCAATCGTCTCTGACACCTGGTCGGCCGGTCCGTGTTCTGAGGGCCCTGTTGGAGCTCCATCCGACGACGCGTGTCCGAAGGCGCCCTGTGCGACTCGCCGGGGCCAGAGGCGCAGCCGCCTGCCCTCTCGGAGCGCGAGGCGGGGGAAAGGTCCGAGGACCCAACCGCCCCCGCCGTCGATTCGCCCCGGAGGGGTTGTGCACTCCCGCCCCCAATCCAAGCCGAGACCACGGAAGAAGACCCGTACGACGCCCACCCAGAGGCACCACGAAGCGCACCCACCAGATCTTCTCCCCCAGCAGCGCCAGTGGGGGCACCCCTAAAGGGGTTGGGGTTAGCCACGTCCATAGCTTTACAATGGAAGACCGTGGATAGAAAAACTATGCACACTACCAGGGGGGACACACAACCACTACACACACCACTCCTACATCTACCCGCCCAGTCCCCGTTGAACGTGTTGTCCGAGGAGCGGCCACGTGGAGGCCTGTGCACCTGCTCCTCGTGAATGTGTTCCTTGGCCTGCCGCACAGTCATGTTGTCAGTAATGGCAATAACCTTCCGGTCAGGCTCGCACATCACCGAATCCAATAGCGTCGTCTCGAAATGGATGGGGACGTTTCGCAAATGATACCCGTTAGGTAACTTGTCCCCCGGCTCGCTCAACGCTTGGATCAAGTCTTTTGCTGATGTAATCGATGCGTTTGTGTTCTGCAAAGATTGTATTTTAGCCACCAATTCACTGGCCTGTCGCTTGACGTGTTTTGCTGTGTCTGCCGTAACGTACCCCCCCAGGCGCTCCTCGACGAGCTTCCTGACTTCGCCTGTGATCTCAGACGTTGGGTCACCAGTGTGTGGGGCTAGTGCTTGAACTTGCTGTGGCCCGCGCCGCGGGCTGCGTTCACGTGCGTCTTCCTCTCTCCGAGCTGCTGCTTCTGCTGCATGCGGATCCACTTGAAGAAGTGGCCTGCGAGGTTGTCCCTGTGACCCCTGTCCGCGCCCCGCGGTCAGAAGTGCGCCCTGGCTAGCTCCGCCAGTCGCTCCGGAACGTTCTCCACTGTCGCCCATTGCGAATAGAAGATGCGAGACTAAGCTGAATGGTATCGCAAATGTTTTCAACAGTGCGGACGGGCTCCCCACGACTCTGCTTACCGTGGGCGTGGCCTCGGCTGCTTAGCGCCCTGAGCCCTAAATGTTGCCACATGTTTCTGTGCACCGGCGCATCGACGGGCATCTTTCGCCCAGGGATGCTGGGGATGCTGAAACCTTCACCTACCCCTGCCTACCAACCTGAAGCGGTGCACACTCTGTCAGAACACTCCAAGAGTCATCCCCAGGGTGTCTGTTCATGCCTGTTATAACGTGTACAGCATGCTTGGAGGAAAGCTTAAAGGAAATCCCGACTTTGCCGAGACCGCCTCCGCTACCCCACTTCTGCTCTACTCTCCTGAAGACGCTCCTGAATTTAGCGCTTTCCCACTCCTTGTAATAGGGAAGCACCAGAAACGACTTCGCACTAGAGCTCCTGCCTCTGTTGGAAAACTGGGGATGGCAACTCTCGTAAACATCGCTGGTATGATGTATTCCGTCACGGACTCTCACGCCAGAAAAGAATGTATCGATACAAGCTGCTGCAGACTTCTTGGTGCAACACAGTCTCCTGAATCTCCTCACCATGGCCGCCGGCCATGCGAGGTGAACGTGCACGGGGTGAGCAGAAGATAGGGAAAGAGGAGTATAGATCGAGGTCGGCTTGACGAAGCAGTAATGAGACAATCTGCCTGTGCGCCTCCATTCGTCATCTTTCCTCAATTCCACGTCAAGCATGACAGCCGACTCCACTCTCAAGCTTTCGACTTTGAGCTTGAAGAACTGGCTCCGTATCCGCATCTCTCTTACGAAGGCGCCCCACTGCGTAGCGTGAGCGGCCCCGTCCAAAATGATAAAGATATCATCCTTGAATCTTCCGTAAAATTTGATGCCGTATTGTCGCTGCACCCCAGCGTCTGTTGCGAAGTTCTCCTCAACCATATAATGGAAGGCTGTGTCGCTGACGTCCCCCGAGCAAAGCAGACCCATACCAGTGCCCCACTGTACTGTCCATAATCTATCGGCTACCCCCTCCACGGAGACGAGCTGATTACGGAGTATCGCGGCCAGGATGGTTTTGTACGCTTGCCGCGACGCAGGGCACTCTATCGCCTGAGAAGAATGATGGATTAGCTGATGATGCTCCCCACTCATGAAATAGTCCTTGATATCTATCTTGAGGAAGCGGTCGTTCTCAAGAACGGCAATACCCCGTAATTGATGTAGCAAGTCCTGGCTGTCTCGTAGAATGTGGGGTTGCCTTGCGAGAAATGGACGGAGGAGAGAAGACACATAGCGCATGCCACCGGTCAGTGGACTGCCCGTGCTAGCATGTATGGCTCGTAATTCGACCTCTCCTGCAGGCTTGTGCGTTTTCACCGTGCATTTCAAACGAGATATCATTTTAAGGTTGCCTTCGCGGCCCCAGGATAGAAGCGCGTGGACAAGGCGGAGATCATCAAGTTGCTTCCCAGCTTCCTTGACAGCCAGAGCGTAATCATCGAAAAACTCATCTGCTGCATCTGTGGGATTTCGGACCTCTCGGTACCGTGTGGTCTGTACAATATTCAGGCTCTCTGCGACTAATGTTGCCTTAGGAATCAAACAGTAACCTCCATCTTTGTCGGTGGGTAACACACCTATGCCCCCATGCCTGAAAATATCCATTGCCAAAGACACGATCCCAGATAGATTGGAGATGGCCCCCCTGTTGCCCATGTGGCGGCCTCGTGCTCTTCGGCACTCGTGCCACACCCCGTCCACTATTTCTCTGCTCCCGAGCTTACCAGTTTGAAACATACCCCTATCCCTATGCTTGACATCGCCTCGCCTCGGTGCCTATCTTAAGGATTCCCTCCGTTTCTGAGGGCCCATCCCTGAGATCGTCCTCGCGTTTTGCTCGCCCACCTTGGGGATAGGGATACGTCCGAGGCTGGTTACGAGCGGCACGCTCATCCACGCCGCGGTCCTCGGGCGGCACGCGGTCCCGAGCCTCTCCCGGCCTCCCGCCGCGAGGAGCGGAGCGACCGGCGATGCGCCCGCAGGGCACGGCGTGTCGCCGGGGCTGCCGGGGCCGCCAGGGCGACACGCGATCCAAAAGTCCGGAGGGAAGAAAACCCACAGACACAATTCGTCGTCGATTCCCAGGAAAATGTGGGAACATATGGGAAGTGGGGGGGAAGACAAAAGCCCAGAAAACATGGGAAAATGTGGGGAAACATTTTATGTGTGTGTATTCATTTGTGTGTCCTTGGGCCCCTTGAAAAAGTTCCCGGCCGTTCAAGCAGTGGCGAAGCGTCCTTCGCTCGCCTAGAGCCCAACCAAACAATGTTCTAAGAGCCTGCTGCGGTTTCCACGGAATGTTCTTAGGACAGTTCTGGCCGGAGCAGTCTTGTTTTAGCGCATGAGGCTTATGTTCTGAGAACCTTGTTTTTGTTCTTAGAACATGATTGGGTTCTAAGAACGCTTCGTGGTAGGACTATAGGAACGCCGGGACGATCGGTCCCTGCTCAATTTTCTCAGCCGCTTCGTCATGTAGGGCTGGACCTAAACGCTGTTCTGCTGGACTTTGGCCGTGTTTTGTTGCTCGTTTTGGCAGGGAGGTACAGGGAAACAGGGAAAGCAAAACGAAGCGCAAAACGAAACCAACACGAACAACAACGTTTAGGTTCAGCCCTGTCGTCATGAGTCTCGACAAGCATTCCCCTTTCACTGCGGGGAGCCCCCCTCAGTGAGAGGCAAGAGGCCCATGAAGCTTCCGTATGGGCTCCCGTGTGATCTCCCTCCCGGTTTCCCTCACGGTCCGTCGTGTGGTCCCGCGTATGGTCTCTAGTCGGGTCTCCCTCCTGCATTGCCGCGTGTGGTCTCCTTTTTTGTGTCCCGTATGGTCTCCCGCTCGATCCCCGTGTGGTCTCTCATGTGGCTTCTTGTGTGGTCTCCTGTATGGTTGCGTAGTGTCTCTAGTATGCTCTCCCAGCGCTCCCGACTACTAGATCATTCCGACTAGTACTGCGCGCCAGATACTTCGCAACACACCGACTGTACCACAGTTTTCACTGCATCGATGTGTGTATATACGTAGCACCCCGCTGTCGCGGATAAGAGTGAGGGGGCGGCGGGGACGTCGGCAGCCTGTCAGGCTCTGAAGAAGCCTGTCGCAGGCGTCTAAGTTTTACAAATTACACCACGAGCCCGCCGCAGGCGCCGATTTTTCGTTAAAGTTAAAGCAATGTGGGTGGGTGGTGGGGTGGGTCGCGGGTGGGTCGCGGGTGGGTCGCGAGTGGATCGCGGGTGGGTCGCGGGGTGGGTCGCAGGTGGGTCGCGGTTGGGTCGCGGGTGGGTCGCGGGTGGGTCGCGGGTGGGTCGCTGGGTGGGTCGCGGGTGGGTCGCTGGGTGGGTCGCGGGTGGGTCGCTGGGTGGGTCGCGGGTGGGTCGCAGGTGGGTCGCGGGCGGCTCGCGGGTGGGTCGCGGTTGGGTCGCGGGGGGGCGGCGCCAAACCACAACACACAACAACAAGAATCCGCATCGCGGAATCCCATTTCAGCCACGCAGCCAGAGACAGTGAACGACCGTTCGGCCCCCTCTTTCTGATGCGTGCAGGTACAGATATGCATATACCCACCCAGGGCGCACCATGCAGCTTGCACGGCGGTCTGGGAAGGGGGGCCCCAAGCCCAGCAGCCCGAGCGGGGCGCTGGAGGCGGCCGGGCAGCGGCGTGAGGCCTCCTCGCAGCCCTGGGCAGGTGCGGCTTCGCCAGCGGATGTGGGCCGCGCGTCGGGCAGGAGCGTGCCCGGAGCGAGCTCGTCCCCTCGGGTGTTCCCTGTTCTTCTGGGCCGCGCACGGCCGCCCGTGCTCCAGGAGGACCAGTGTCTGTGCTGAGAGGCACCAGCGTGCCCTTTGGTCGGCTTCTTTCGGGCCCCTGGCCCTGCTGCACGAACGTAGCCCAGTCGATTGCCTTGCCTGTACTCCTATGTGGCAGCCTAGATGGCTCGATCTGGTACGGGTGCTACGAGTGCGATGTGCTGTCTAGCAGGCGAGGAGACATGGTCTCGCCAGGACTGCGCAGCCACGCTCGTCGAGCCATTGCGGTTGGGTTCGAGTTTGGGGAGATTCTCGCTAGAGGGATCTTCCCGAACCCTTCGGCCTTTTTCAGCCCTCAGCCCCCTGAGCAGGCAATACATTGGTACTGCCGCCCTGCCAGCGGATATCTGACGGGTTTGCTGTTCACGGACGGGTCGGGGCTCTGGGTGAGTGTGCTTGAGTTGGCTAGGGCGGGCTGGGCCGTTGCGATGCGTTACCCCCACGGTCAGGTCATAGCAGCAGCCTGCGGACCAGTCCCTCTAGAGTTCTTACCTCGCCAGACGGCGAGGGACGGGGAAGATTTCGCGGTGCGCATGTTGACTCAGGTAGCGTCGTCTCCGTTTCACATGTACTGTGACTGTAAAGGCACGGTTCAGAATTTGATCAAGGGTCTTGGGACTGGAGCGGGGATTGACAACACCAGGGCCCACATGTGCCGCGTTTTCCAGCAATGATTTTGCGGCCCACAGGACCAAGGCCCATTGCAGCATGACAGATGTGCACAGTGATGTGACCACTTTGTGGGAGGAGCGCGGCAATGACGCCGCAGATGAGTTCGCCAAGAAGGATGGGAGTCTGCGCGGCATCAGAGCTGAGCACATGCACCTGTGGCGCGGCCTTGAGGCCATCTGCTGCGAGGCCGCGCAGTGGACGGGGCAGGTGCACGCGTGGGTCGGTTGCGGGGAGGTGGGTCGGGATCACGACGATGTTGGCGAGCTGTGGGCGGCGCGAGGCGAGGCTGAGGAGTCCCCCCCGTGCCGCGGCCAGCCAGCCGCTGCCTATCCTCCCTGCTCCGTTCAGGAGCCGCCCAGCCGACGGCTGGGATGAGTTTGCTGACGCAGGCGATCGGTTCAGTGGCCGCCCGCTTCTTTTCGCTCGCGTGTCTGCGCGTAACGGGCGCGCAGATGACCGAGCTGCCTGTTTTGGTTGCGGGTGCGGGGCTTATTCCACTGGCTTTCAGACCTCGAGAGCCCTGCTGCAGCGTTGTTGTTTGTGAAAGTGCGGGCGCTGGGCTGCAGTCCCAGCTCCGACGTCTGCGCGCGAGACCGTTGCCATCGTGCAAGGCTGGTGTCAGGGATCTTGTGCTGGGAGCACCTGTCGGGGTCCCGACGGAAGTCCGCGCCCGCCCAGCCCAAGTTTTTACTCCCGAGTTGCTTGCCCGTGGCGACCCTTCGGAGGCCTCCAGGGGCCTGCCGTCTGGGCATGGCCCTTCCTGGTCCTGTCGGCCCTGAGGGCCTCCCGTCGGCCTCGCGGGGGTCGGGCTCCTGCTCTGGCCCTCCTGGGGCGGCTCCTGGGGCTGGGTCGAGGGCGAGCGCGCTGCGGGCTTCTGGCCTCGGGGAGGCCCACCTGCCCCTCGGCGGCGGAGCTCGGCGCGCGCCACCTGCGCAGAGGACGCAGGCGAGGGGGGCGCCCGACGCTTCGTCCTCCGAGGCGCCCGCTTTTGGAGCCGAGCAGGCCTCACCTCGACCGCCTTCTGAGCCCCGTCTCGTCTCGTCTCGTCTCGTGCAGCTCGCGCGCCGCGGGCCCGGCCCCATCGGGCCCCCTGCGGCGCCGAGGCGAGGGAAGGCTCGAGCTCGACCCCGGCCTGCCCGCTGGGGAGGGCGGGATGGGCGCGCCCGCCCCCCGGGCCAGGGGCGCCCCTGGCGGGTGCTTCTTCCTGCCTGGGCCTCTGGGGAGCCCGGCGCCCACCGTGGCCGGCGCAGCGCCCCAACGCCGCCGCGCGCGCGTCGAGGCGCGCGAGGAGCGGCATGGGGACGAAGACAGAGACAGCGAAGTCGACGCCGGCATTCTGACGGCCGCGCTCGAGGCCACCGGCGTCGACTCCGCGGGGGCCGCTGCGGCGTTGCCCGAACGGGCGGGCGCCGCAGGCCGGGGCGGTCTGGACGGACGAGGGCGTCGTCGGGGCAAAGGAGGCGGACGTTGAGCAGGCCGCCAAGGCGGAGGCGGAGGTCGAAGCCAGGGCGGAGGCGGAGGCGAAGGCTGCGGCGGAGGCAGAGGCTAGAGCCAAGGCGGACACGTATGCGAAGGCAGCGGCGGAGGCCGAAGAGGTTGCAGAGGCGGGGGTCAAGGCCAAGGCCGAGGCGGAGGCGAAGGTTGGGGCGATCGCAGAGCAGGCTGCCGCCGCAGAGGCCGCCCCGAGCAAGGCCGCCCGGGGACCTCCCGTTCGCCTGCGCGCTGAAGGCCCCAACGGGCGCCAGCGACTTGAGCGCGCGCAGGCGCTAGCCAAAGACGACGATCGGGTCCGCGAGCTATTGCGCGATCCTGGGTTGGAGGGCTTGACCAAGACCGTTCTGGACGGGCTCAAGACCGCGGCGCAGCAGGAGGCGGCCATTGGGGCCGAGCTGTTCTACGGAGGCCTGACCCAGCTGTTTGGGCCCCCTGGGCTAGGATGGTACGCGGCTCCATTAAGACGTCCATGGAGTGCGAACATTGCAACGTGGACGATTCCAAAGAACCGTTCACGTCGTCCAACGGCCTGACCGGCAGGTCCCGCGTGGCGGCATTTCGTGGTTGACCCGATGAACGACGATGAGTTTCCAGAACGCGACGGCTTTAAAGAGACTCGCACCGACAAGTGCTGCGAGGCGAAGTGTCTGGGCGCTTTTGCGGAAAAAGCGCAGGCAAAGAACGCCGAGCTGCAAGGCGCCGGCGCGGGCACTGATATGTTGGAGGTCGAGGAGATCGCTGGCGGGCTTTGCGCGGGTCCTCTGCCCGAGAAGTATAATTCCTTTTTGCGAGCGGCGAGCGGGTGCCCTTTCTTGAAGAGTAAGTTCGCCGACCTCTGCAAGAGGAACACATCCACTACCATTACCCATTGCATTAACAGCTGCGTCATTCAAGTGTCGAAGCTGACCAAGGTGCGTGATATGTGGAGGGGGTCCACGAGGGCGCGGTTGCCCGTTTCCTTCTGGAAACCGAATCCGACAGGCATCCACGGCAGTGTCGGTTTCGGGTTCTTCTCGACAACCGTCGAAGGAGCAGGCGGCGCACTACTCGCAGGGCCAAGCATCCACACATTTTCACATGAGCGTGGGGGTGGTGGACCGCGGAGCGGATGTGGGGTGGTTCAGTCAGTATGCCCACGAGCGCGAGATGCTCTTCCTTCCAATCCTCGGCATCCAAGTTAGTAGAAACGCGTGTGTCCGGGCGCGCGCTGCGGGCGGGGGCGAAGCCCTCATTGAGCTTGGTGTCTGAGACGCTAGAGCAGGTACAACGGGAGCGGCGCAAGCTCGTGCAAGATGTGGTGGGCAGCGTCTACTGAGGGTGAACTTAGCCAGGCCTGGGGCGATTGGTTTGCACCGGCTCGTGGAGTCCACGCTCCAAGACGGGACTCTCCAGCGCAAGCCCGCGCGGCGCAATTTCGACCAGCAGTTTCAGCGAGCGGTCGCACAGGCTATCCACGTGAAGACGGACGCCCTCGAGGACTTTCCCCCTCTTGTCTTGTAGGAGGGTGGTGGTGGTGGAAAACAGGCCCATCGTAAAGCACGCTCGGGGGGATGGCATCCCCCACATGGTTGGACTCGTCGGCCAGAACGGACGAGCCAACGGCGGCCAAACATAAACAAGCGCGGCTGCACAAGACGGAACCGAGCGGACATCGGCGCGAACGAGAATCTTCGAACGGAACAAACAGCGGACCCCCGAACCATGACAAAAGCACGTAGATATCAACAGCGGGGAAACAGGCCCCCCCCCAGCATTTTTTCAACATCGAGGCCCCGCCCCGCGGGGGCGGGGCGAACGAGGACCGGAGGGGGGGGGAGATGCGAAGAAGGAGGAGGAGGAGGAGGAAGGAGGAGGAAGGAGGAGGAGGAAGGAGGAGGAAGGAGGAGGAGGAGGAGGAGGCAGGAGGAGGAGGAGGATGAAGGAGGAGGAGGAGGAGGAGGAGGAGGAGGAGGAGGGAGGAGGAGCAGGAGGAGGAGGAGGAGGAGGACTCTTATAGGTAGATGGGGTCGGAGGATCGCATCCCCGATGTATCGCCGATACGGCTCGATATGGAGCCCGATTTGCTTCACGTTGACGTCGCCGATACATCGCCGACGACGACGATGCGTCGCCGGCGAATCGCCGATGCCTCGCCGCTGAATCGGCGATGCGGCGCGATCCTCCAACCCCATCTCCTCCGACCCCATCTAGGAGGCCTCCCGACACCAGCACGACCAGGGGGCCACCTCCAGCGAGGAGGTCCACGATGCCTCCCCGAGCTGGAGGCTGGGGATGTCTCGAGCGACGGGGGGGGGGCATGCCACCAGGGGGAGACCCCCCTTGCTCCTCGCATCTCCTCGCCCTGCCAGTGTTGGTGTCGCCCTTCCTTGCTCCTATGAGGAGGGCGAGAAAGAGAAGAACATGCCCTGGGCAACTGGTACGGTACGCCCAGGAGCACCAAGATCAGGAGCAGAAGCTCTACGTGCGAGAGGAAGCACGAGAGCCAGAGCCGGAGAAGAATACAACCAGTTCGAAAGTTTACCCCGATGTTCAGCAATGGAAAGCCAGAAGGCATTCCAGGACGAGCACCGACCGAGGCTTCATCCATCCGTCGGGAGGCCACCAAGTTGGATTGCAGACGATCGGGAAACTATTGGCGATAAGGCACGGGGAGAGGCGGAGGAGGAGGAGGAACCGGAGCAGCAGGCGCAGAAGTAGGCAGAAGTGGGCGAGGAGGACGACCAGCATGTGCCGAAGAAGGAGTACCACCAGGACGTGGAGAATTTGAGGAAGAATTGCACGGAGGGGCAAAAAGAAAGTGAGGATTACGAGTATCGTGGTCAGGAGCAAGATGATGTTGCAAAGGATGCAGTGGAGGAGGACTGCGACGACGGCTAGAAATATTGAGGACGGGAACGACGGTGACGCGGGGGCCAGCGGAAGCAAATGCGGGAGGTCGCCTCCAGAGTCGGCGGCGCATGCGCAGCGTATCGGTCGAACCGCGCCTCTGGACCTGTTTTGCTGATGCTGCTGCCCCTTCTTTCACTTTCCACCCGCATTCACCTCATAATCCCTATCATCTCCTCATTGTCTTCGTACCTCAACTCCCCTCCTTCTCATCAATATGTCCTTTTCCTGGTCGTCGTGACCTTTCGTATCCTCTTCTTCTCCTTGTCCTCCGCATAATTGTCCGTCTCGAGCACCCACTTCCTTTTTCGACTCCTCTTCTTTCCCCCTTTCGTGTTCTCCTCCCTTATGTCCGAGGGCTCAGCACAAGAGGGACTTCCAGAAGCGGGGAACGGCGGAGAAGGAGGGTAATCCAGAGGATGCTGAAGGGAAAGAGGACGCAGCATATGCTGTGGAGAAAGCAAAGTAGGAATACGCATGTAGAGAGTGCCTGCGACACGTGACGTGCGATGCGGCGCCCAGATCTTCGACACGCTGTATCAGCTCATCGGCTTTGGCGGGCCCACATCGCACAAAGCGGGCCAGCTGGTCCACTCCCCTCGCCTCCTCCTCCACCTCCTCTTCGTTCTGTTCTGTCTTGTTCAGCCGAGTCACCGAGTAATGTAATGTCCGCAACTCATTCACAGCTGCCAGAGCGATGCTCATGCTCATTGGTGGCCCTCAACAAGTCGGATCTGCACACACGATCGGGGGCTCGAGTCCAGAAGCATGTCGCTAGCACGTCACCTTCCTATTTCCTACACGGGCAGTCCAACTGCCGGACCGCCCATGGAGCAGGTGCTGAGTCTTCAACTGGGCAGAGGTGTTGAGTCCCGACTGCGGTTTTCAGCTTTCAATGTTTATCGAGCAGTGTGCTCATGCTGACAGGTGGGCGGCCTGGTCAAAGCTCAACTCTTGCACTGTGGGTGCGAGTGGCACTCCGGGGAACCATGTATTCAAGGCTGTTCGACATCATACCTGTCGATCAAAAGGAGGGTTCGGTATATGTGTGCATGCAAACCGGGGACCAGGCCCGGGGGGCCCGGGGCCGCGGCCCCGCGACCGCAAATGTTTGTGCCGGGTGCCAGGCGCGCTCTCGGGGGCCCAAAATCAAGCCACCGGACAGCCGTCATGGCGGCCCAAGACGGCCTTGAGTCAACCCCACGACGCCCTCCCCAGGGGTCTCCGACGGCCCAAGATGAGCTTCAGACGGCCTAAGAGATGTCCACGACGCTTCCAGACCGCTCCAGGAAGAACCTCCAGAGGGCCCCGAGAAGCAAACACCGCCCGATTCACTTTGGCAAACCAACATTTGTACCACATTCGGTTTTCTTGTTTCAACACGGTCCAAGGCGACCCCAACGGACCGCCCAAGAGGTCCCAAAGGGAGTTCCAAGAAAGATCAAGAAGCCCCGACGACGGCCCAAGAGGGCGCCAAGATGGGCCCCATCATCATTTTGGCGCAAACATTTCTGCTCGTGTGTCGCTCGAGCGAGACATTCCAACTCGAACCACGTACCTTGTGCGTACCGCCCAATGGCGGCATTTCTGAATTATTTGATTACATGTTGTTTTGTTTCGCTGATCCATGTTGCAACTTCCTTAAGTCAGACACCTGTTCCAGAACCTCTGACAAATAGTATCGACAAAGAAAAGAGGAAGTTCCAGTCCGTGCTCATCATTGGGTGTTCCGTCGATAGGTACGCCGTGGGCATGAATTACCCGCATCAGACCTTCACGTTCAAGTCCTTCAAGTTGCAGCACAACGTCGTCTTCGACAGCGAACGCAACACTGGTGTGGCGGTCCTTCAGCATCCGGGCGTGGGCGTCAAAGGGGACCTGGAGGAGCCGTTCTGGAACCCTGGCCTAGGCCACCACACAGTGAAAACCGACACAAGGAAGCCCACAGGGACCGCATGGGAGACCACGCAGGAGGCGGGCTGGCAGTATCAGCCCACGTATATAAGGTCATCCAGAGAGCACCCGAACTTGCTCGCACCGCTTTCGGGCAAGCGCCAGACCTGGTCGTGGTCGAGTCTTCGTTGTGGGATTTGGCCACTTGGTGGCAGCAATCGGGCCATCGAGCCACGCCCGAGCGCTTGCAGCAGTGGTGCGACCACGATCTGCCGTACCTGCTCAAGAACGTGACCGACACCTTCAGGCAGAGCCGAGTCGTCTTCCGGACCGCGCCGACGGTCGCCCTGTGGAACAACGAGAGGTGGACGCAGGCGGACTTCGATGCGCTGCACGACTGCGTCAAGCGCAGATCGGCAGGCACGGGCAAGGTCTTCGAGGACGTCGGGGTGATCGACTACCACGAGATCATGGATACTCTCATCTCGAGTACGGCCAAGGACAGCCTCGATGGCCTCTGGAAGCCGGACGGGTACCACCCCTCGGCGGTGCCCGGGCGCCTGTACCTCAACGAGATCTTCGGGCTCCTCGGAGTGCAGCCGCTGACGGCTCCAGAATATGGCCGCCGTGCTTTCGGCGAGGATGAGGACATTTATGTGGAGGACGACGATGAGTTCTAGGGGCTCAGAAGCCACCAGACTGCGGATATTTTTGTTGCCCAGTTCATCGCCACGCGCCGAGATACGCGGACAGGAGGGCGGTCGCGGTCCAACATACCGAGGAGAAAAAAAAAAACGAGAGCGCCAGGATGGGCCCAAGAGGGGGAACCCGAGCTACCATTCGAGCCCTCCGCCCAAAGTTAGCCCTCGAGGCCCCCGACAGGCCCCCGACAAGCCCCAAGAGGCCACCGGGAGGCCCAAAAGAGTGGCCAAACTAGCCCCCAAGAGAACCCAAAGCCCCCAGGAAGCCCCCAGGAGACCCTCCAGAGGCACCCACTCGGGCTCCGAGAGACTACCAAAGAGACCCCGAGATGCGCGTATGAGGCCCCTGTCCCAGAACCCAGGCATATTCCCTCGATCGACTCCCGACCGCCGCCAAGGCGGCTCCGGAGGGCCCCGAGAGACAAGCATACGCGTGCGTAACAATGTATGAGTTTGGTGTCCCAAGAGGGCTGCACGAGGGACTCCTAGGGGGCCCCGGGAGGCCGGTATATCGCCCGGTGGCTCCCATTCGGGTGGCCCAAGTGTCGTGCCTGCTCTGGAGCCACGTCTACCCCGCCAGAACGGCAGTTCTGGTAATTCGGATGCCCCCGCGCGATGCCACGATCTAGTTGCGTGATGGGGTGTGCCGCAATGGGCGAGGGGTGTGCAGTGCGATTCCTGCCTTTGGGGCCGAAGGTGGAGATTCTTGAGGGGGCCACGGTGCACATGTGGTGAGACGTGTGCCCGAGTAGGCGGGGGGGCGGGATGCGGACATTGTTTGTGTGGCCGTCCGTGGACCTCCTTGCGGGCCACGATCCGACAGTGTAAGAAAATGGAAACCAATCAAACGGTTAGAACAATTATTCACTGTGTGGAGCTCCCCATATGTGCATCTATTCGGATGGACCTGTCCGCCGTGAATGTCTAGGCGCAAGAGCTTTCGAATATAAACGGGCTTCATTTGCGACGATCTGGTCATGAATCCAACTGCGAATGAATTGGAGTGTGAATGAGCCTCAGTAGTACGAGCGCGTCTCTGCGCATGAGCCTGGGGCCTCCTGGGGCCTCCTGAAACCTACTGGGGCTTCCTGGGGTCTCCAGGAGCCTCTTGGGGCCTCCTGGGACCTCTTAGGGAGGTTTCGTGCCCCAGGAGAGGCCCAATATATAGCAACAGACGTACATGAAATATTGCGGATTAGAGCCACAGGAGAAGGGCAATATATAGGAACACACGTAAAACACTAAGGACTCGTGCCCCAGGAGAGGCCCAATATATAGGAACATAAGTTAAACATGTAGGATTGTGTACACAGGAAAAGGACAATATATATATATAACATACGTGTACATCAAGGAATCGTGCTCCAGGTGAGGCACAATCGATAGGAGCATACGTAAAACACATGGGATTGGAGCCACTCCTGTTGCCTTCTGAGGCCTCCTGTTCCTGGGGCCTCTCGGGACCTCCTGTTGCTTTCCGAGGCCTCCTGGCGCTGCCTGTGGCCTCCTGGGGCCTCCTGTGGCTTCCTGAGGCCTTCTGGAGCTCCCTGGGGCCTCCTGGAGCCTCTTGGGACATCCTGTGGCCTCTTGAGTCTTTCTGTGGCCTCCTGATGCCTCCTGGGACCTCATGTGGTCGCCTGGGGCCTCCTGGAGCCTGTTGGAACCTCGTGTGGCATCCTGGGAAGAATCTGCGCCCACGAGCTTGGCCACCAAAACTGGCAAACCGATCGAGACATCCTCAAAATCTGGCCCACCTGCGGGGAGAAAATGAGCGCCTCGCTCGAGACATCCTCCAAATCTGCTCCGACAGCGAATGATGTTGGGACAGCAACCAGGCAAACCGCTTGAGACATCCCCACAAAACGGCCGCGAACTGAACCGTGCAATACCCCTCGGCGGTTCCCCTTAGGGACGTGAAAATGAGCGCCTCGCTCAAGACATCCTCCAAATCTGCTCCGAAAGCGAATGATGGTGGGCCAGAAACCACGCAAATCGCTTGAGGCATCCCCACAAAACGGCCGCGAACGGGACCGTGCAATACCCCTCGGCGGCTCACCTTGGGGGCGTGACAATGAGCGCCTCGCTCGAAACATCCTCCACATCTGCTCCGTCAGCGAATGATGTTGGGACAGACAACAGGCAAACCGCTTGAGACATCCCAACAAAACGGCCGCGAACGGGACCGTGCAATACCCCTCGGCGGCTCACCTTGGGGACGTGACAATGAGCGCCTCGCTCGAGACATCCTCCAAATCTGCTCCGAAAGCGAAGGATGGTGGGACAGAAAACAGACGAACCGCTTGAGACATCCCCACACAACGGCCGCGAACGGGACCGTGCAATACCCCTCGGCGGCCCCCCTTAGGGACGTGAAAATGAGCGCCTCGCTCGAGACATCCTCCAAATCTGCTCCGACAGCGAAGGATGTTGGGACAGAAAACAGACGAACCGCTTGAGACATCCCCACAAAACGGCCGCGAACGGGACCGTGCAATACCCTTCGGCGGCCCCCCTTAGGGACGTGAAAATGAGCGCCTCGCTCGAGACATCCTCCAAATCTGCTCCGACAGCGAAGGATGTTGGGACAGAAAACAGGCAACCCGCTTGAGGCATCTCCACAGCACGGCCGCGAACGAGGCGTGCGTGAGTCTCATCATGAGTAAGTCTGAGTAGGAGTAGGTCTGAGTATGAGTAGGTCTGAGTATGAGTAAGTTTGTGTGTGAGTAAGTCTGGGTATGAGTAAGTCTTAGTGTGAGTCAATCTGTGTATGAGTAAGTCTGGGTATGAGGAGGAGAGGGGAGGAGAAGGAGAAGGAGGAGAAGTCGGCGGCGTCCAAGAAATAACAATAACCCCATCTTAGGATATGGGGGATTCATCCCCTCCAGGCCGATGTGGCTTCTTCAGACTGTCCTGGAAAGTCTCGGGCCCCTTGCAGGCCGTCATGACCGTCTTGGAGGCAGATGGGGCGAATTTGGATGCATCTTGGGACCCTCGTGCCATCTTGGAGGCTACCTGTGACAGTCTTGGGCCGTCTGGGCCCGCCTTGAGGATTATCTTGGGCCAGGATTGCTGGCTTGGGTGCAAGTTGTCTTGACGTTGGGTTCTGTGTGCGGTGGCGGCGGAAGGGCCGAAGGTCACAAGTAATCTTTCAGAAAGGCCAGCCGTATCTTGCAGGCCACGCACCTCTCTTGCAAGCAATACAGGCGACGGATCGAAGACGCCTACGGCAAGTCACCGCCGTCCTTGGCATCTGGGGAAACGCCCATGTGTCTAACCGTTGGGGAGAGTCTGGGCAAGCGTTCATATTGCGAGTTCCCCCAGCCGTTGTAAAAGTCATTTGGGGAACACGGGATGGCATCTGGGGGACCTCGGGTTATCTTAGGGGCCTCTTGGGGCCCTCTTGGGGGCCTCTTGGGGGGCTCTGTGGGCGTTAGCTGAACCTCTCGGGCCGTCTTGGGACCCTCTTGGAGCGTCGAGGGGCCTCCGTGGGTCGTCCTCAAGCCATCTTGGGGCTTTGAAAGGCAGCGCACGGCCTCCTGGGAGGTAGGGGTGCCGATGGATCGCCCGAACAGGATGAGAACACGCCGCATGACGCTTCAGCACGGACCACGGCAAGCGTAAGAAGGCCAACGGTGCCCCCGAGGTGTCCCAAGAAGGCCCCAAGATGATCCAGGATGGCCTTCAGGCGGCCCAACAAGTCCCGAAGATGCCCGTGGGAAGAGTTTGCAAGAACGCAGTGCTCACTACATGCTATCCGATGTCGAACTTTTTCGGCTGCTACAGCCAGAGCTTGCTAGAACCTCGGCGCACGCGAAGCGCGCGTGGTTCTTGTGAACATGTAAGTGGGAGAGTGAGGGGAATCAGGACGTGGGAAGGAGAAGGAACTGATGAGGAGGGAGGAGAAGACGTGTCCATGAAATGATGCCCTGCGCCTTCGCTGCAGAGTCATTGCCAGGCTTCATATGCGTGATACTCTCTGGCATGCAGCTCTGCTGGCTAAGGAGGGGTAATGGCTAGCCCTTCTCGCATCATCGACCGATCGTAGTAACCATCATCATCCTCTCCATGTTGCCCGCACGGGGGCAGGACGTCGAACACGAGTCAAGGGGCATGCCGCCAGTGCTGCGTGCAGGCGGAGGGGGAGGCCACGCCGCTCCTCCTCCCTTCGATCCTCCTCCCCCTCCTCTCCTTCCTCCCCCCCTTCCTCTTCACCCCCCCCTCTCTCCGTCCCATGCCCGCCTCCGCTCCTTCCCCTGCTCCCCCCTCCCCTCCTCCTGCGTCTATCGGAGGGATCGCCCCTCCCGCCCTCCCTTCCACCACCGCCACCACCACCACCACCACCACCACCACCACCACCACCACCACCACCACCACCACCACCACCACCACCACCACCACCACCACCACCACCACAACCACACACGCACGGACGCACGCACGCACGCACGCGCACCACCACTCACTACGCACGCGCGCGCGGAGCCACAAGTCCGCTACGACACGCGTCCGCGGATAGAGGAAATCAGCGCCATGGTAAGGGATGGGAGGGAGGGGTAGGACGTCAGATATGACGCGAGCGCACCTAGCTTGACATCTCCCCCTCCTCCGCCCCCCTCCAGCGCCAGGTCACGGCGCACAAGATTGTGGAACGGCAGCTTGCGGCACGCAAGGGCACCCTCGGCAGCATATCCGAGGAGGACGCTCTTTGTGCTTTGTGAGGAGGAGGAGGAGGAGGAGGAGGCGGAGGAGGAGGAGGAGGAGGAGGAGGAGGAGGAGGAGGAGGAGGAGGAGGAGGAGGAGGAAGAAGAAGAAGAAGACTCGGCCTTGCGCGTGGTCTGTGCCGATCCCTGACCGCGCGTGAACCCGTGCAATCAGAGCCCTACCTCGAACGATCATCGATCGAGAGCGATGAGGTCGTGAGTAGCGCGCGCCGTGCAGCCTGTCGTACGTGCTCGTACCCAGGCAGTCGCAAATCGTGAGACCCCTCGAGGGCTGGGGGGGACACCCCACTGGCCTCCCAGTGCCGAGCCCACGTCGCTGCGGGCGACGGGCAGGCCTCCGAGGCACCCGCCCCGCCCCGAGGAGGGACCCACACTCCAGCAAGCGACGGACGAAAGGGGAACGACGCGGGAGAGAGGGCGACGAGGCGAGAGGGCGAGGCCAAAGCAGGAGAAGAGCAGAGGAAGCAGCGGAGGGGAGTGTGGGTCCCCGAATTCTGGAAGATGGCCACTCCGAGAAGACAGTGAGGACAGTGCCGACGGGGAGCAACGGTGCGAGGGTCACTAACGGCGCACCGCCGGGCAGTCCCCACTCGCACCGCGCCCCCCGCTCGGCGCGGCCTAGAGGAACGGGGCCTCGGGCATCGAGGTCACGTGGCAGTCAGGTACTCGGTGGTGGTCAGCGCGGGCGTGCACACAAAGCCGCGAATACACCACATAACATCATCAAAGAACGAGAGAGGGCGCGCAGAAGCCGAAGTCGGGCGGCGGCATCAGGTACGTGGGTGCGAGGAGGACGTATGGACCAGCCCGTCTGAGTGTGTAATGTCAAGTATCTGTAAAAAGTAAGTGTCCATCTGAGCCAGCTGTGAGCAGTCAAGTAAGACGAGGGGTTCCGTCTCAAAGACGAGTCGGCGGGAGTCCACCAACCTCAAATCCTCCGGTACACAACGCTCCTTCGGAAAGATAGTTCGTGAACTCAGAATATGGAGGTGCTGTCCACGTCCGTCATACAATGTCATTCTGCGAGAGTTCCCGTGCTCTGATGCGGGCAAAGAGGGCAGCCCGACGAGCCTCCCACGGGGCGGGGCCCGAATCTGGCTGACTTACTTCGCGCCCTTGCCCTTGCTCTTTTGCTTCGTCTTGTCGAGGATGCGCTGCGCCATGGTCTCCAAGTGCCCCTGAGGGGCGGTCCCGAGCTTGAGCTTCGCGTCCTCCAGCTGGGCTAGCTTGATGATCGACTGCTCCACCTCCAGCTTGCTCAGATGACGCTCGGGCGGACCCCCTTGAGCGTCCGCCAGCTGCACCGTGATGTCCCCGCCGATCGCGAACTGCAGACGTGTGTACTCCTCGTTGTAGCACTTCTTCAAACGGAAGTGCCTGATCACTAATCCTAGCTCCGCGGCCGAGCTGATCGACACGAACTTCTCGTAAAAAAGGACCAGGGTTTGGTACGCCTGAGTCCCCAGCTTCTGCAGCTTCTCTGAATCGACCATCGACTTGAACACGCCGCGCGCTATGTACAAATGTGGTGGCCCCAGGTGGGGCTTCGCTGCCGCGATGGCTGCCGCCTCCGCGTACATCTTGCCTGCTCCTCGCCCTGCGACCACCAGGAAGCTCAGCGACGGGACGACCAGGCACACCCACTCCGACGCCGCCAGGTCCCTCAGCAGCTGCGCGTGCATGCACGCCATCTTGAGCAAAATCGATATGGCCTGCTGCATGTCTCGAGCCCGAAGGGCCCCCTCGACCTGCTGAAGACCGTCTTCTGCATCGTCTGCTGCGTCCCCGAGGTTGGCCTTTTTTTTCCCCGAGGGTGCTCCTCCGAGGTCCTCGCCGTCGCCTGCCTTGCGCTTGTGCTTCTTGATCAGCAGCTCCAGGTCCATGGACTCCGCGTCTGGTTGCGACATGCCGCGGTCGAAGCCGAGGCCGAGGGAGAGTAGGAGCACCCAGGGCACAGTGTGTGCGTATGTGTACCTGCAGTTGTCGGAGATCTTGAGCCGTGAAGCTGCATACGGGGCATTCGAGTGAAAAAGGTTGAACAACTTCTGCCGCCGTGTAGCTACTGCGTCCAAGAGCGCAGCGATTGTGGGCATAAGACCTCATAACATGTCGCTGAGCATTCTCCCGAGTGCTGAGAACCTGGAGGCACCTGAAACACTGGTTCGTGACCGTGAGAAGTGCTGCCTCGTTTCGAACTTTGTGAACTCTGCCTGCATGTAATAAAAGAGCTTTCATGCTGGTGAAGGTGTCACCACACCGCTGCCCCTCTGAGTTCTTCAGAATGCAGACGAACTCGCCAGGGGCGTCCACCACCTCCTCCACCTCCTCCTCCATCACGATACTCGGGGCCACCGAGGGCCCACTAGGTGGTGCGATCGCTTTAGAAAAATAGGTGGCCCTGATAACTGTGAGGTCAATCGTGGCCCAGTCGTCGAACTCCTTAGTGTAAAATAGACCCAAGAGAGGAAAATCTTCTGGAACTAAATCAGCGAACTCCTCAGACTGGCTTCTGGCAAACTGGAGGTCCTCAAGTACCTGACGGGCCCAGGGGTTAGCCTTTTCGTGGATGGTCCAGTCGTCGTTCATGCTAGGTATGTCATTGATCGTGCCTAGTATGCATGCCCGAACCTGCCTGTGGGCGCTAGGGTATTTAATCCAGGACTGATACCAGCGTAGCCTCCGAAGTCGCAGTTCGTCTGCCAAGGGAAGGATCTGCCAGTAGGCCCATACCCTGTGAGAGCTCCACTTCCAGCGCACCCCGTCGTGGTCCTCAGTGCCCTTGACCCCGAGACCCCTACGCATCGCCCTCATCATGATCTTGTCACCCTCGACCGTGAAACTTTTATCTGGGACCCTCCCCTCCATCCCCGACAAGAGAGCACCTTGCACGTACGAAAGGATGGCCATGCGCTTGATGCCGCGGGCAGCCTCGTGGACAAGAAAGTTAGAGATGATGCCGAGGCCAGTCCGTCCAGCCTGGAATCTTTTTCCTTTCTCAATCTGCAACGATCCCTGCACCGTCAGCCAACCGCCGAGGATGCGCATAAATCTGCCAAACTGCCCAGAGAGACGCAGAGTGCCTGCATGCAGGAGGCGGCGTTGGGCGATGCAGCCTTTCCCAAAAAGCCTAGCAAGTGTGACTCGCTTGCCCTCGTTGAGCCCCACGCCGATGCCGTCCAGGGAGGATGCTAACTTACTGCTGCTAACCTGTGCCAGTGCGGTAAGGTGACGTGCCTCTCCTCCTCCTCCAAAGGGTTCAGGTCCTCTTCCTGGGATCACCGTCTTCGTGATATCGTCGGCGTACAGTGTGATGCCCGTGTCCGTGCGTGTGCCGTCCACCTCCTCCGCCTGTGAATACGTGTACGAGCTCGTCCCCGCCCTCCAGCTCAGAAAAGCCTCCAGGCCCTGAAGATAGAAATAAGGGAAGCCTCTGGCAGGATTAGGGTGTCCCATGAGCTCTCCAGAGGTAGGCCTGAGGGAGATGGGCCTGTCGGGTCCCATGATCTGCATCGCCGTCTGCATCGTGCGAGAGTGCTGGAACCTAACGTCCTCGGGGAGGTAGAGGGACTCGAGGCAATTCAAGATCGTCTCTCGTGTCGTACTGGCGAAAGCGTTCGTGGCATCTTCATTGATGATGGCGTGTGATAGCGATAACTTCTGGAGCCTCCAGCTCAAGCAGTCCTGCACCGCGATGGCGTCTTCACGCCGGCGGCGGCGAGCAAAGCCGTGACAAAAATACGGAAGTGGGTCACGGTGGCGACGAGCCCGATTCCAAAGATGGGCGTTCCACGCCTTGCCCATCGGGCAGAAGAGATGTATCCAACGTTGTCCGAGCGGTCCTGGCTTGCCATTGCCCTTGTCCAGGCCCACGATGTGAGAGATGTCGAAGACCAGTGGGGTGGAGGAAGCCCGCCGAAAGGATCCGATGATGTCGAGCATTCTTTCCCTGAAGGCCTGTGCCGTCGCAGGGGTAGGGCACGAACCCACTCCACCACGTTTGAACTTGTGCCACTGGTCGGGGTCGATCAGGATCAGCCAGAGCTCCGACGGCATACTCCACGCGGGTGTAGCTCGTCTCTTCGGTGCCCTGCGGAGCGCCCTGATGACGCCCGAAAGGTCCTGATCTGCCGTCTCTAAATCTGCCATCTTCATCGTGTCGTAGCGCTGCTGGTCCGTGCGGTGAGCCTCGTCCCCCTCGTAGGTGCGGTCGAAGCGCTCCGTCAGCTCCGCCTGTAGGTCGCAGTCCACCGCCGAGAGTCCGCCCTGCTGAGCGGGCAAGCGTAAGAAGTCGGCGATGTCCTGTGGTTCGCAGTTCTCCTCTCGTGCCTTGAAGTACTTCCGATGTCGGGGCCCTCTGCCCCTGCGGGCCAGTCGCCGAAGCAGAGTCTGCACGGCGAAGTGGTCGTGCTCCCTCCAGGCGGAGTTGAGCTCACCGACCAGCAGGGAGTTGCGTTCCTTGGTGATCTGGCGTGACAGCTGCCTGAGCCTGAACGTGATCCTCGCCAGTTCCAGTTCGACGTCCGCGCGTGCCTCCGAGTCTCGACCAATATGAAGTTCACGCAACCGTCGGCGACGTGCCAGGATCTCCGAACGCAGCCTCTCCAGAACCGACTTCTCAGCCGCCGAAGGTGAAGGGCGTAAAAACTCCGTCAGCGCCGCCTCCCTGAGCAGCACCGAAATAGAGTTCCACAGCTCGTCTGTCGTAGGCCGTGAGCAAAGCCGTACCCATTCATCTTCAGGGATGGTCAGGATGGCTTCGTGGACCCGTTCCACCGCAGAGGTGCACTCCTCCCCGCCGCGCAGGATGCGCGACATGGTATCGAAGTCCCAGCACTGCCTCTGGGTAGAACTGGCCTCGAAGCGGTAGCTGCATTCCATGAAGACGGGGCGGTGGTCCCTGTCGTCCAGGGTATTCACGGGCTGGAGCCGCCTCCCCGCAGGTCGAAGAACACGGCAGACTCGGACGTGAGGAAGCAAGCCCGTCGGAGCGTGGATAAAGTCTATCCGCGACGTGTGTCCCAGTGGCCCGTGAAACGTTGGCCCAGCTGGGTAGTGCGTGTTGATCGCGCTCAGCGCCGTGTCCCTCAGCACCTGGTGCCAATGCTTGCCAGCGAAGTGCTCCAACTCAGCACCACAAGGGCCCACGTGTGCGTCGGCTTCCCGTTCCCAGTCCCAATCGGCTCCGTGTGTACTGGTGTCCCGTGGGGCCGTGACGCACTCGCCGTCCAACGTGTCGTCTGCGCAGAAGCCCAGTTGGTCATTCAAATCGATGCCGACAAACGGTGTGCACCTGGAGCCCACTCCGTTGATGACCGACTTCGCCCAGTTGCAAAGTCCCAGCACGACGTTCCGATACTGTGTACGTCCGCCGCGGAGAGACGGAAGAGTTGGGAAGTAGAGCACCATGAATAGAACGTCCGAGGTCTGTGATTTTAAACGTACTGCTCCGCCACGTCCACTTAAGAAACTGGGCGGCGTGAAAATCTTACGAATGAAGTTCCTCGGGAAGCGCCTCTGGTGGAGGAAGATCGACACCCCGCAACTCTTGTTGGAGGCCCTCGTCCACCCGAAACTCAGTTCCCAGTGATAAGGATGAAGGAAAAGTGAGTGTGTGTCCTCTGTCTGGCGACGGGAGGTACCTGGCAGCATGATAGCTCCAATATTTTTGAATTCGTCAGAGACCTCCGATGCCCGCGTAGCCCCCGTCAGGAACATGGGATTATAGACGCACGTCCGAAGTGCGAATGTGTTGCCATCTTCAGCGTGGGGGCGAGTCCTCTCCACCACCAGGGCGCCAAGCACGCCCAGCTGCAGGAAGGCGAAGGCGCTCACGGCGAGGAGCCAGCGCCTCGCGCGAGGGGCCCCGACCCCCTCTCTCATGGGCGAGGAGAGCCCCTCGAGGGAGAAGCCATGCCGCTGAAACACCTGACTTTGTAAGGAAGTGTACTGAAGTGCCGCGGGAAAAGTGGGGCGGTCTGGGCCGCTGCAGCGGCAGGAGGAGGAGGAGGAGGAGGAGGAGGAGGAGGAGGAGGAGGAGGAGGGAGGAGGAGGAGGAGGGAGGAGGAGGAGGAGGAGGCACGACCAGACCGAAACGGGTGCGCAGAGCGAGCGAAAAGGGGGGAAACGAGACGGGAAAAAGGCCGAGGGCGCGCAACCCGACGATTAAAGAGAAACCAGCCAGAGACGAAACCTCGGACTACCGCAGACGAAGCCAGAAGCAGGCATCATCTGTGGGGAAGAGAGGGCGGGGCTCACCCCGCCACTCGCCTGAACAGGGTCTCTACCCATCACCAGGCGCTTCAAATAGGCGGAGTCCTTGCTGGATGCAATTCCCTCGCACGGCCCCCACAAACGCGGGCGAGGGGCCGACGGCTTGGGTCTTGGCGCCACAACGAAGGCAGAATGCAAGAGTCTCACCAGCAAGACTAATTTGATGGCCTCTAGCACTGCTGGGCCCAACAGGGCCTTGAGCGGGGAGAGGGACCTCAGGGCGGGTGGCCTCACGCGCAACCCAGGAAGGCCCGCCAGGACCCCCAGAGGTCCGAGGGCGCTTGGAGGGCGGAGGCCCCCCAAGCTCCCCAGAGCCCGCAGGCACACCGACCCCCGAAGCCGAGGGCGCCACCCCAGTCCGAGGCGCCTTCGGACGAGGCCCCTCCAGGGGCCCACCAGCCCTGCGGTCCCTCACCGTCCTGGCAGGAGCGGGGGGGGGCGGCGGTGGGGGGGGCTCTCGTGGGCCCAGGGAGCGTGCCTCTTTGGCGCGCCGACGCGCATCCCCTAACTCAGCATCAAGCTGGTCCCCACCCACACCATCCACCTGAAATCTCACCCGCTTGAAGGCCAAGGCCCGCTCAAGACCCTCAGTCGCGACGGGCGGCGGCCTCTCTGGCCCACTTGGGGCTTCAACAGCACGAAGCTCCAAGGAGGGGCCAACCTCAGGGGGGCCCGAAACGCACCCGCCCGACCCACACGGGCCGTACAGCCCCGCAGGGGCCGCAGCCGAGGAAGGCACAGGCGAAACACCATCGAGGCCCCAGAGGGCCGCCGCCTCCGCGACCCTACAAAGGGCCCCCCTAAGCCTAGCAGCACCTTTCGGAGTCACCGCGTAAGCGGAACAACGATCACAGCAATACTTCCTGCCCCTGAGCCGCACACGATGCAGGAGCTGGGGCGGGCACGCCTGCTCACCAGCGGGCTTGCCCGCACCACGGCGCGCCCTCACGGCGCTGCCGCCACCAGCGCCTGCCGCCTCCAGCTGCTCCCAGCGGCCGCGCAGCTCCATGTCCCGCCGCCGTGGAACGTCCATGCGATCGGGGGCCACAGCGCCGTCGAAAATCATCCTGGAGGCGTTCGCAATCCAAGTCGCGATAGACTTGAGCGTGGCCAGCGAGTCGGTGTACCTCTCGACCACGCCCCGAGGAAGGTCGTGCACCTGCCGACCCCTCTTCGCCGCTTGATCAGCGAGATCATTGCAGCGTCGATGCCAGGAATCCTCAGAAGAGTTGCCCTTGACGTACGAGAAAAGAATCGGCACTTCCAGGCCACCAGAAACGGAAAAACCTCCGTGATCCTCAAGCTGGTGAAAAAGGCGACGCCATAGATCAACATTCTCACGCCTCGGATTGAGGCACCAGCGCTTGCCGCGCGCCAGCCCCTCGAGCTGTGGCAAGTAGTCCGTGTAGATGTGGAGCGGGGCCACGCCGACGGACAGCACCTGAATCACTGCGAATAGCTCGCCTCGAGCTGATGTCTGACGATGGCCAGGAAGCGGCCCAAAGACTGCTCCGTAGTAGCGAGAATCACCCACAACCACGAAACCCCAGCCCGCGCGGTCAGCATCATCCCAGTGGAGCAACATCTTGCACGAACCGTCAGTGAACACCGAGCCTGTGACGACAAAGTGTCCTTCAGACCGGGCTCCACGATCATAACACCAAATGCCCGTATCACTCCTGGGCGGCAAAGCTGGCAGACAGGAGTTGGGGTACAGCCCGCGAGAGTAGAGCAAGTCCCCAGGTGGTGCCCTCCTTGCCGCCTCCAGGGTGGCCTCAGAAACAGCAAACTCACGAACGTCATCAAACACGTGGCACCTCCAATACCTGTGGTGAGCCGTTCCGTCAACACCAGGGCAGTTCCTGCAGTCGGGGGAATGAGCGTGAGCATGACGATGCAATCGCTTCTGCGTGAAGTGGCCCCCGACGACGGGGGTGCGTAGTGCAGCCCGAGCGAGCGGATCCAATGCCCAGCGCTTGGCCCTGGGGCTCGCGCGAAGCAAAGCACGTATGGGCCCCAACCACGCTCCCGCAGGGTCCTTGTGAGACGGGCCTTCCACCTCTGGCATCACCTCTGGCCTGGCAGCCCACTGGTACCAGACCACGACCTCAAAGTCCTTGAGCGCCAGCCATTTGACACCAGACGGCGCCACCTCACGTAAGTCCAAAGTAACACCAGCACGAGTACGCACACAAAATGCTGAGGAAACAGTTCAGCCCAGGTACGTAACAGACCGCGCAAAAGCACCCGCGGGGCCCGCCACCAGCTTCCAGCTCACACGCAAATCCACTGAGGCCACGTTCCAAAACTGAGAGCGCCATGCCGTCTGCAACGTGGAGTGATCAACTTCACCCGACTGAATCATTAACGCCCAGTTGAACACAGGTCCAACAATGGCCATCGTCGCTGGTTGAGATTCAAAGCCGTCCTCCAACATAGAAGCGATCCAGTGCGAAGCCCCCGAGGGAATGGCACTCCAGCCCAGCTTCGCCAGGGAGGTCATACGCTTGACAAGGTGCGGCCCAGCTCCCACAATGCCCAAACCGTAAGTGATAGCTGGGCCGACTGCAGCCTTGGGAACCTGCCTGAACTTCGCCCCGAGATGACTAAGCCTCCTGAAGTGCCTGGCCCGCTTCGAGACACGCCCGACCCGACCCCGAAGCACACGAGCACGAACGCTCTTGCCAGCAGCCACCTCCAGGCCTAGGACCTCCAACCAGGACCTGGCCTGGAAACCGTATCTCCGCAAAAGCCGAGCCACGGCGGGGGCGGTAGAGTCGTCAGACGCAGTGAGGAACGCCTTTGACTTCGCCACGGGAAGGCCAAGATCCAGCAGGGTGTCGCAGAGCAAGGCCACAGCGTCGGTGGCGACCCTGCACAAATCCGTCCGCCTGGCCACCACCTGCAGGGTAAGGTCATCCACGAAAACGTCCAACGAAACGGAGAAACCCACCTGCGCAGGGATGCCGAGCTCCACCGTGCATACGAAATCATCCAAGGACGCGAGCATCAGTAGCTGTACCATGGCCATCGCGAACTTGCAGCCTGGCAGCACTCCTTGGGATGCCGTAACCGCATGCGACGTAGCCTGCTGCCACACCAACCTGCGAGGCGCACGGTACATCACCAAGGCACATGATATCAGCTGGCGCGGAAACCCATGCTTGGCCGCCGCAGCCACCAGCCTCCGCCAGCAGATGCGGTCGAAACACTTCTCGATATCAACAATGGCCGTGACGACGCCATCCTCGACCGCCAGTGCAGCCTCTGCCCTCACCAAGGCCCTTGATGCCACACCAAGAGTGGTCTTGCCAGAGGCCAGGGCGAAGAAAGGCCTGTCGTGCTCCAGCAGCCAAGTCCGCAGCTGCCCGCTGCGGACCTGCGACCATACGCGGTAGGTCGCCTGCAAGAGCGCGATGGGCCGCCATCCACCCTTGGGCTTCGCCAGGAGCACGATGTGGACGGCAGCCATCTGCGTGGGCCAGCGCCCCCAGTGCTCCGCCAGCCAAAGCACATACACAAGCAGCGAGAGGGTCTCGTCAGTGAGCAGGCTGAGAGAACGAGGGGCGAGCCGATCAGCACCCTGCCCCGTATGCCACTTGAAGGACTTAGCTGCCGCACGCAACTGCCCAATCTTCGGCACAGGCAAGGAGGCGCTGGGCAAACGCCGAATATCCTCAAAGAGCTGGGCCGTGTCAGGGAAATCCGCGAGGTGCCTCACCACGTAGTCGTCGGGCCCATCAGCCGCTCCATGCACATGACCACTGGTGGGGACCTCAGAGGCAGGGCGCGCATTCCAGATGCCCGACCAACCATCCATTTGATCATCAGCAACATCCTGAGCCAGGGTGGAGGGCCTCTGATGCCGAAACACTTGGGAATGGGGAACACCAGGCGGCTTAGTGAAGCTGAACAGCGGCTTGATGCGAGACTCGCGACAGTTGGCAGCCCATCGCGCAAAGTCCCGCCTGCGCTCAGCCATCGCCTCCTGCTCCAGGCCGTCGGCATAGGTTCGAAGCCAGCCCACGACAAAATAGACCGAATCCAACAGCAGGCGCTGAATGCCATCGAGACCCATCATCCCAAGGTCAGCAGCATGCCTCGCAGCGTGGCCACCTGGCTGTACCAAGGCCGCGCGATCCAGCAGCTCCTGGAATGCACTGGGGGACGCCTCCACGACCTCTCGTGCCAGCGGCAAAACGCCACGCAGCGTGGCCACCACGTGCTGGCACTCGAGCGATCGAAAAGACCTTTCGGCGCCCAGAGAGACAAGCCTGTCCAGGCGCCGAAGCAAATCCAGAGGTTGCAGGCCAGCACGCACCGCGTCGTCCGTCGCCTGGGCCAGTCGTCGAGCACGCCGAGCGTCGGGAGGTGCAGCAGGCCTAGCAGCCGCAGGCGCTCCCCCAGCATGACGCCAGCAGTAGGCCACCTTGTCAGCACGGCCGCAGTAGCGAGGAGCGTCGCTGACAGGGATGCCATACCGCACAAGCAGCTCCTCCTCCACGACATTCACGAACTCAGCGTACAAGCGATCCAGCCTCGCCTGAGCCTGAGCAGGACTCGCAGCTCTTCCCCGTGCGACATCATCCTCGATGAGATCGCGGGTACCAGCTGCCAGCACAGGCGTGATGTCCTCAGTCGGGGCTGCCTTCGGGAAAGCCTTCGGCGCCCGCAAGACGAGGAACTTGACAGCCTTAGCCCGTGCGTCCAGGGACGTCAGCATAGGGAAGTGTGGCGATGCAGGCCATCCCTCCACAGGGTGGGGCTTCGCCATCGAGCCCGCGATAGACAAGCTGGCCAGCCAGTAGTCGATGGTCGAGTAGGCCCCTTTAGCGCTGCGGCACGTACCAACAGGATGATGCCTTGTAGGATCGGGAGGCCTCGCGACCACTGCTGCAGGAATGAAGTCCAGGAAGCCATACTCCAAGAGGTGCTTTGGATCGCAGTTGAAATCCCCCGCCGCAAGAAACGGCCTGTTCCAACCCCGCAGCGCCGTAGCAATGTCGTAGAGCCGCATCGCATTCACGTCATTCCATCGTCCCACCTCAAAGTAGCAAGACAACAGCACAAGCCCACCTTTGATGCCAAAATCGGCATGACAGGCCACACAAAAGCTCGGAATCAGGTCAAAATCTCGCAAGCCTGGCAGCACCGTCACGCTGATGTGACGTCGAACGAAAAAAACAACTCCAGCAGACGGGCGGCCCGACTCCAGACGTCTGCATGATGAAATAATAGCATGCCACCCAGCCCGTGCAGCCCAGCCTTCAGCGCGCCGACGGTCATCACCATCGATGCGCAACTCCTGGGCCGCCACCACCTGGATGCCAAGGTCGCAGTAGGTCAGAAACTCCCTGCACGAAGCCCAGGACGAGCCGTTGTAGGTGACGAAAGAGGCCTTCACGCGGGCGCTGCCACGACGCCCACGGTGTCTAGCCTTCCATGTCGGCCTCACCTGCGACTTCCCAGGCTGCAGCGGCGGTTCCCCCGCCAGCGCGAAACGCGTAGGCAGCACCAGGAGGCAGCGCCGCGGCAGGGGGGGCCGCGGCAGCTGTGGCAGCTGGCAGGGAGTCTGGCGGGCCTCCTGCTCCAGCGGCAGCGGGGGCAGCCGCAGCACCTGAAGCCATGAGGGCTGAGGCGGCGGGGAACGCTGTGCCAAGCGCTGCAACCTGCTGCCCGATCGCCTCCAAGACAGTGATACCCTGCCCACTGACGACGCGTGCAGGGGCACTGGCGAGCGTGGCCTGGAGGCCCACCAGCGTGGAGGCGAGGGCTGCCAAGTCGACGCCACTGGAGCCCGCCGCCGAGGCCGCCACGGCGCGCTGGGCAGCCTGGACCTCCGCCTCCAGGTTCTTGACCTCCATGTCGGCCACGCCCTGCTGCTTGCGGAGGTCGTCGACCCTCGCGGTGGCCTCGCCGAGGTCGTCCGCCAGCTGAGAGGCTCTAGCCCGCGCCACCTCCACACGCTTCTGGAGGGAGACCAAGAGCTGCTCAGGGGGCTGAGCGCGACGCTCTTCAGCCTCCAGGGTGGCGAGCTCCTGCCGCGCAGCCTGGATGAGCGGGTGCTCGTCGGCGTAGCCAAGCTTCTGGAGCGCCGCCAGTCCTTGCCTGGCGCGCACGACTGCAGGCCCAGCAGGTTCTCCTTGGGCTGCCCCACCAGGAGGACCAGCACGCCCGCGAGGAGGAGGGCCAGAGCGACGGCGACGGCTCGCATATGCCGACCTCCCGCCCTGCTCAGATGAGGCGGGCGACTCGCGGACCAGGCGGCCGAGGCGGTCCCTGCCGCACTTCCAGCATGTGTCGCGGCTGGGGAAGTTGCTGCGGAACCCGCAAAGCCTCGACGCAGCACATGGCCAGTTGGGCTGCTGGGGCGGGGCCGCAGCCTGCCTGGGCTGCTGCTGGGCCATGCCACGGGCGCTCCTGCGGTCGCCGTGATGCCCAGCACGCCTGGCGGGGGCCGCGGCCAAGCGCAGCAGCCAGCGCCACCCAGGAGAGCACGATGTGCAGGCGCCCGCACGCTGCGGGCCGCCGGCGCGGGGGCTATGGCGCGGGCCCCGCGGCGCCCGCCCGCAGGCAAAATGGCTGCGGGGGGGCGTGGGGCGGGGGCCACGGTGCCAAGCCACCTAGGAGGAGGAGGAGGAGGAGGAGGAGGAGGAGGAGGAGGAGGAGGAGGAGGAGGAGGAGGAGGAGGAGGAGGAGGAGGAGGAGGAGGAGGAGGAGGAGGAGGAGGAGGGGGAGGAGGAGGAGGAGGAGGTGAGGAGGAGGAGGGAGGAGGGAGAAGATGAGGAGGAGGAGGAGGTGGAGGACGACGACGACGACGAGAAGGGGGAGAGTGGCGGAGCGATGGGGGCTGAATCTTCCACGTCCTTCTACATCGCCTACTCCTGCATCGGTGAGGCAGGAAGACGCGCTGGGGAATATCCGAGGGGAGAGGCAAGAAGATGCCATGGAGGGAGAGGAGTGGACCATGTCGGATACGATATTCCGGGCGCAGCATCACCCTCACTGTCCGACCCGCGGCAGCTATGCGTCAGGAAAGCGGAGCAACAGCAACAACAATATGACGACGCAAGGATGTTCTTCCACTCTGCTCCTCCTCCTCCTCCTCCTCCTCCTCCTCCTCCTCCTCTGCCTCGTCATTCTCCGCATTCTTCGCATCCTCCTCCCCAACCTCCTCTCACCCCTCCTCTTACTTGTCTTCCCTCCCCTCCCTCCCTCCCTCCCTCCCTCCCTCCCTCCAACTTCTCCTGCCTACTTTTATTCATCCTGCCTCCCTCCATCTCTTCATCCCTCTATGCCTTCCTCTTGCTGCTGCTGCTGCTGCTGCTGCTGCTGCTGCTGCTGCTGCTGTTGCCCATCCCTCCTCCTCCTCCTCCTCCTCCTCCTCCTCCTCCTTCTGCTAGGTCAGTCCCCTCTCTCATCCCTCCTCCCTCCTTCCCGTAGTCGTCCTCAGACCGTTCCTCCTGGGCAGGAGTGTAGGGCGTGGAAGAAACCCATGGGCTGCGGACTGGTATATGCTCTGGGAGACATGTAAATTGAAGTCACGACTGCTAGCATGCTGGGGATTGCAGTGCTCTCGCCCCCCCCCACTCCGTGAGCACCCGCAGCCATTTTGGCTCCCGCCTTCTTGGCCCAACCTCCTCCCTCCTCCCTCCTCCTCTCTCCTCCCCAGGCCCCCGACGTCATGATTTTTTCATGGCGTCGACCCCCAGAGGTGTTGACCCATCGGCACCGATTTCTGGTCCCGAGTGTTTTTTTGACGGCCCCGAGGCCTGTTAGGAGCACCCTGGGGCCGAAAATATGGAAGCACTTCCCGTCGTGACTTGTCCATGCCTCGAGGGGGTCTGGGCCCTCTCCGCACTCCATGCCCCGCCGACGAGCACTGCAAGGCAGGCCCCCGCGGAAGCGCCGCGGGTGGTGGCCACGCCTGCCGCTGTGGCCTGTCGCCCTCCTCCCCGCCGGGCTCGCGCCGCTGTTCGCGCCGTCGCCGCGGCGAGCGCGGGCCGGCGCGCTCGCGCCGCTGCGGCGCCCGCGGACCGCGGGCGAGCTGCCGCCCGCACTCGGGGCCGTCCTGGGGGCCGCCCCGCCCGGCGGCCTGCGGCGGGGAGGATTGGCGCGAAAGGAGGAGGAGGAGGAGGAGGAGGAGGAGGAGGAGGAGAGGAGGAGGAGGAGGAGGAGGAGGAGGAGGAGGAGGAGGAGGGGGAGGAGGGAGGAGGAGGATGGGGGGGAGGAGGGGGAGCTGCCTCCCGCGCTGCGGGCCTCCCGAGGACCCCCGCCGGCTGTGGCCCCCGCGCAGCTCGCGCGGGGCGCGGGCGGGCGCCAGAGCACGGGCAAGAGCTTCGGCCCGAGGGAGCCGCCGTTCCAGGTCCGGGGCTCGGATCGGACCTCCGAGCGCCAGGCACTCGTAGACGGCGGGGTGCGCCTCCCCGGGGACGGAGCGGCCGACCCCTCGGGTCGGGCCGCCGCGCGCGGGCCGCGCGCGCGGGCCGCGCTCGGGGCCGCGCGGCCGCGGGCGGGCAGGTGCGCTCGGCTGGCGAGGCGGGCGTTGTACAGCGATGCGGCGCTGCAGGCCGAGTTCGCCGCGATGAACGCCCTGGCGGAGCAGGGCGACGCCGTCGGCGCGGAGGCGGTCCTGCGGAGGCTGCAGCCGAGCACACCTCCCGGCAAGCGCCGCATGCTCTTCAACACGATGCTGAAGGCCTTCGCGAACGCGGGTCTGCCCGGGCGGGCAGAGCGGCTGTTCGAAGAGATGCTCGAGATGCGTGTTGTTCCGAACTTCAGGACGTTTGGAAAGCCCTCCCCCTCCCCCTCCTCCTCCTCCGCCTCCTCCTCCGCCTCTCCCTCCTCCTCCGCCTCCCCCTCCTCCCCCTCCCCCCCCCCTCCTCCTCCGCCTCCTCCTCCGCCTCCTCCCCCTCCTCCTCCTCCTCCGCCTCGCCCTCCTCCTCCTCCTCCTCCTCCTCCTCCTCCTTCTCCTCCTCCTCCTTCAGGACGTTTGGAAAGCTCTCCGAGGCGGCAGCAAAGGCGGGGGACCTGGAGAGTGCTGAACGGTGGTTTTCGCGTAAGTCCTCAACCACACTGGGAGGACAGCTTGAGGCTGAAGGTAACATTGTCCAGTACACCATCATGCTCGATGCAGCGGCCAAGGCGGGTGATCTGGATGCCGCGGAGCGCTGGTTTGCCAGGGCAGAGAGCGATGGCGTAGACATGGCATCCCCGGTGGCCTTTGGCAGCATGATGGATGCGGCCGCCAAGTCGACCAACCGCAAGGCTCAAGTCGGGCATGCCCCTCTACGGGAGGAATATTCAGGAATTGTTTTAAAACTAGTCTGGAGACGATGTTTCCACTATTTTTCCCAACCCTCCCTTGGTTGGGTTCTCTGAATAGAGCACCGTGGTCTCCATCCCTCATTCACTCACCCACTCCTCCCCCCTCCTCCTGCCTCTCTCCTTTCTCCTCCTCGTTTTCTTCCTCCTTTGGGGGGGCGATCTGCGAAACTGTCGCCACTTTCGTGGGCTCCTGGGAGGCCCAGCAGAGGTACGTCTTATGCAGATCACAGCGACACCTCGCAGTCCCCGGGTGTTCTGCGATCTGCGAAACTGTCGCCACTTTCGTGGGCTCATGGGAGGCCCAGCGGAAGCACGTCTTACGCAGATCACCACGAGACCTTGCAGTCCCCTGGGGTGCTGCGTTCTGCGAAACCGTCGCCACTTTCGTGGGCTCCTGGGATGCTCAGCGGAGGTACGTCTTGCGCAGATCACCGCGAGACCTCGCCGTCCCCTGGGCGGCTGCGATCTGCGAAACTGTAGTCACGTTCGTGGGCTCCTGGGAGCCCCAGCGGAGGTACGTCTTACGCAGATCACCACGAGACCTCGCCGTCCCTTGGGGTGCTGCGATCTGCGAAACTGTCGCTACTTTTGTGGGCTCATGGGAGGCCCAGCGGAGGCACGTCTTACGCAGATCACCACGAGACCTCGCCGTCCCCTGGGGGGCTGCGAACCGCGAAACTGTCGCCACTTTCGTGGGCTCCTGGGAGGCCCAGCGGAGGTACGTTCTACGCAGCTTACGCAGATCACCACGAGACCTCGCCGTCCCCTGGGGAGCTGCGATCTGCGAAACTGTCGCCACTTTCGCGGGCTTCTGGGAGGCCCAGCGGAGGCACGTCTTACGCAGACCACCACGAGACCTCGCCGTCTCCTGGGCGGCTGCGATCTGCGAAACAGTTGCCACTTTCGGGGTGTCCTGGGAGCCCCAGCGGAGGTGCGTCTTACGCAGATCACCACGAGACCTCGCCGTCCCCTGGGCGGCTGCGATCTGCGAAACTGTCGCCACTTTCGCGGGCTTCTGGGAGGCCCAGCGGTGGTACGTCTTACGCAGATCACCACGAGACCTTGCAGTCCCCTGGGGTGCTGCGATCTGCGAACCGTTGCCACTTTCGTGGGCTCCTGGGATGCTCAGCGGAGGTGCGTCTTACGCAGATCACCACGAGTTCTCGCCGTCCCCTGAGGAGCTTCGATCTGCGAAACTGTCGCCACTTTCGCGGGCTTCTGGGAGGCCTATGTCTCCACTCGTCTCTCCGTTTTGTATTTCCACATTCCCTCGTTGCCGCCTTCCTGCCAACGATCTGACTCTTAAGACCGACGCCGCATATGTGAACATGTGACTCTGGCCCGACGTTTTTGGCGAATCGTTCAAGGGCACGGCGGATCCTTCAGTGCTCGCTTTTGTATGGAGCGGTCCCATGTATGGTCGCCTCATGTGTACAAAGGGTTGGGTGCGTCCCTGGGTAATTGGCTAAATTTGCAGATTTTTCTAATATTTTTAAGTTTCCTCCAAAATCCGCCTGTAGGAGGACATGCCCGACCAAACTCAAGGCCGCAGATACGTGGTTCCGCCGAGCTCGAGAACGAGGGGTCGAGCTCTCCCCTCTGATGGCCAACAGTTTGGTCGCGGCCGCGGGAGACAGCGGCGACCTCCTGGCGGCGCAGCGATGCTTCGACCAGGCCCTCGAGGCCAGCGTGGAGCCAGACGCCACGATGTTTCGGACCCTCATGTAGGGGAATGAAAAATGACTTACACACAAAAGCTCGGAGGTTGTCGTGGATTTCTTGGATCCGCGCTGGACCCCCCTCCCTGGCGCGCGGAGCGCGCCAGGGGCGGCGCCCAGGGGGCCCCAGCGCCGATCCGAGAAATCAGCGCGGACCTCCGAGTTATTATGTTCATGTAATTGTTCGTTCCCCTGTCGTGAGCGCCGCGGTCACCTCCGGCGACCCCGACGCGGTGTACCGCTGGTTCCAGCAGGGCCGGGCGGCCGGAACCCTCTCCTTCGACGCCAAGGACCTGAACGTGCTGCTGCAGGACGCCGCGGCCCGGGACGATCTCCAGTGCTCCGAGGCGTGGTGGGCCCACGCGGCCAGGGCTCGCGTGGAGCCGGACAGGATCGGGTTCGTCACCATCCTCGGCGCCTGCGCGAAGCAGGGCGATTTGGGCCGGGCGGAGAGCCTCCTCGCGCAGGCCGGCGACGCCAGGGTCGCCGCCGACGAGAAGATGTTGTCCGCCGTCATCAACGCTGCCGCGAAGTGCGGCGACCTGGCCGCGGCCCGGCGGTGGCTCTCGCAGGCCTCGGCGGCCGGCGTCCAGCCGAACGTGGTCTCCATCAGCCCCCTCGTCGACGCCGCGGGGAAGATGGGCGACCTGGTGGCAGCCGAGGCTTGGTACGAGGTCGCCCTCGCCTCGGGGATGGAGCCGAACGCGTTCACGCTCAGCGGCCTCCTGCACGCGGCGGCGAGGAGGAAAGACCTCCCGAGGGCCGAGGCCTGGTTCGAGCGCTTCGCGGGCCAGGCGGGGCCGCTGGACTCCGTGCCCTTCCTGGCCATGATCAGCGCGGCGGCGGGGGCCCGCAACCTCTCGGCGGCCGAGGCCTGGTTCGTGCGCGCGAGGGAGCAGGGTGTGAGGCCGAGCGTCGAGATGTTCAACGGGCTGGCGAACGCCGCGGCCAAGGTTCAGGAGGGGAAAAAACACACAGACACAAGTCATCGTCGATTCCCAGGAACATATGGAAAAATATGGGAAGTGGGGGGGAAGACAAAAAACCCCAAAATATGGGAAAAGATTGGGAATCCAGTTCTTTGTGTGTGTATTTATTGGTGTGTCCCAGGGCCCCTTCAAAGGTAAGGGACCTGGAGGCCGCGCGGCGGAGCCTGGATCGCTGCCTGGCCGCGGGCGTGGAGCCGAACGCGTACACGTTCGCCACGCTCATCAGCGCGGCCGCGAGCGCCGACGACCCTGCGGCCGCGGACGGCTTCTTCCGGCAGATGGCGGAGCGCCGCCTCCGGCCGAACGACGTCACCTTCTGACGAACGAACAACACACACCCATACCCATAGGGGGGGTCGTTGGGAGGAGGACTGGCTATGGGCATGGGTGCGGGTTGTCGGACCCTGGGGAACGCTCCCGTTCGAACGGGGACCCCCCTCCGACAACACGCACCCATAGCCCTCTCCGACCGCCCGATGGGTACGGGTGTGTGTCGTTGCTTCGTCACCTTCAGCGTGCTGGTCCCGCTGCACGCCCGCCGGGGCAGCTGGGAGCGCGCGGTGGCGCTGCTGGAGGCGGCGCGGCGCGCGCGCGTCGGGCCGGACGACAGGGGGCTGGGCTGGCACCTGAGCAAGGCTCAGGAGGAAAAGAAACACACAGACACAATTCATCCTCCATTCCCCAGGAACATATGGGAAAATATGGGAAGTGGGGGGGAAGACAAAAACCCAGAAAATATGGGAAAATATGGGGATGTTTTTTTTTATTTGTGTGTATTTATTTGTGTGTCCCAGTTCCCCTTCAAAGGCCGTCGGCGCCGAGCGCGCGGCGGAGCTGATCGCCCGAGCGGGCGGCGGGGCCCGCTGAGGCGGACGGGCCAGAGGGGTCGCCGCCCGGGCACCGAAGGGGTGCCCTCCCCGCGGTCCTCCCGCGCCTGCCCCTATCCTTCTCGTCCTTGCTCTGCTGCTGCTGCTGCTGCTGCTGCTGCTGCTTCTACCTCCTACCTCCTACCTCCTCCTCCTCCTCCTCCTCCTCCTCCTCCTCCTCCTCCTCCTCATCATCATCATCATCATCATCATCATCATCATCATCATCATCATCATCATCATCATCATCATCATCATCATCATCATCATCATCATCATCATCATCATCATCATCATCATCATCATCATCATCATCACCGTCATCATCATCATCATCATCATCATCATCATCATCATCATCATCATCATCATCCTCATCCCTTTGGCTCCTCATCATCCGCCCCTTTCGCCTCCTGACTCCTTTCTCTTCCTCTTTCCCTCATCTGCTGCCACTCTTCTGCTCCTCTGCCCCCTAACTTAGCGTGCCTCATTTCTCCCTCGTCCTGCTGCTCGTTATCCTCCTTCTTCCGCTACTGTTATGTCGCTGTTTCTCCACCTGCTCTTCATCCTTCTCACCTTCTGTATCGCTATCCTGCTTGTCCTCATCCTTATCGTGCCCGTAGTCGTCATTATCTTCCTCTGTGGCAATTGCGCATCAGCTGCCGTGAGTCGTGCAGCCCACACTGTATCGAGTCCACGACTTGTCGTGTGCGGTGCTTCATTCCGCACGCTCGCGGCGACACCGGGTGACGCTCTTCGGGTCCATCGGCGACCAAATGGTGACCTTGATGGACCATGTGTAGCGGTAGCCGGTAGCCCCACACTCGGAGCCGTTGGCGGCGCCTTCTTCCCGTACCACTCACCGGACCTCCAGACCTCCTTGACAGCGATGTCATGTCCTGGGGGGCCACACGCGAACCCTACCCCTACCCCCCACGATTTCTGAGGGGGAGGGTGGGGTTCACTTCGTTCGGGAGCTCTCGAGCGAAGTGAACCCCACCCTCCCCCTCAGAAATCGTGGGGGGTAGGGGTAGGATTCGCGTGTGGCCTCCTATGTCCGCCCATGCCGGCGCATGGTATGCACGGCTGCCTCCCAAACGAATCCGACCCTCGAGGTGCAAACCTTTCGTCGGAGTGGGCCCACCATGGCGCGGAAATGAGCTGTGGGGGAAGGCAGAGGGAGGAGGGAGGGAGGATGAAGGAGCACGGTTGGTGGAGGGCGGGAGACGGGAGGAGGAGGAGGAAGAGGAGCAGGAGGAGGAGGAACAGGAGAAGGAGGAGGATTTAATTGATCACTCCGCTTCGCGGGAGGCCAGGACTGGATGGGGGGGACACGATCGGCGAGCCAGCTTGGAAGTAGATGGCCACAAACCCCCAAGGGAGTGAACGACCACCCGTCCCGCCAAGCACGCATACTGCTAACCCCCACCAAACAGTCGAAATTTGACAAGTCCTCCCAAGAACTACGACTGCGGCACAATCTCGCTCCAGTTGTGCCAGCCCCGCCAAATGAGGCGATGACAGACACGCACTGTGGCTGGAATCCGAGATGTCGAAGGCTGCGACTGATTTTCCGCAAAACCTAACTATACAGCGCTTTTGCGGTAGCCCTTTGGTTGTCCAGACTTTCGCCTATCCTTGACCGTCCCACCACCCCCTCCCACAAGAACTCGGCAAGCGGCACCAGCTATTCAATGGGCAACTCACGACGTTCGTGGTCAGGGTGCAGCCCACGGCGGATACGGCTATGACTGGATGCGTGGTAAGTGGAATGCGGGCCAGTCTTGCAGCCCTGGGCCAACAAGCCTATCCACACCGATTCACGAAATGCTCCACACATCATACGTATGAAGATTCTGGCCTCGCCAGGCGTGCTAGTGAGGAAAAGTCGTTCCCTTAAGGGGTTCAGCTGCCAGTCTGTAGCATGGCATTCGCTCCTTGGAAGTCCGTTGATGGTGCAGGCAGCTTCGAACGGATCCTACCACGGCAACCTGGCAACGCTCGGACGTGTGCGTTTTGTCTCGGCGAGGACCATCGAGGAGCATCTTGGACCATCTTGCAAAGCAAATGACAAGGCACGAAACCGAAGCATGCACGGGAAATAAACGTCCGTGCGATGGCTAGGCGACGCGTGCATGCCCACCTTTTTCGGGTCCACCGATAATCGTGTCCTCGGCGAGGGCGGGGCGTGGAGGGGGCGGGAGGCAGGGGAGGCCCAGGGAAGGTTCTACCCTGTGGCGCTCCATGTTGGTCGGCGGCTAGGCAGGGTCACTGCGCTGGCGAGAAAGCGAAACGGGGCTGCCGTTAAGCGAGTTGTGCCACCATGCAAGAGAAGATGAGAACACGACGAAGCGACGGCCCAGAGGAGGAGGAGGAGGAGGAGGAGGAGGAGGAGGAGGAAGCGGGCCGGGGCCGCACTGTGGCGCTTCAGCCAATACCTCCAGGCCAGCCGCAAGCCCGCTCGTAGGGTGAACTCGCACAGCGTGGGAGCCTCCACTCCCCGCAGCCGCCACCCCCCGTCTCAGCCTCTCTCGGTCGCGAGCTGGGGTCGCCCGGCTTCAGAAGGTGAGGGCACGGCTGACATACATCAGACACGTCTTGACAGTTCAGCATGGGTCAAGCTCTATTCAGCACTCGAGTGCTGGTTGTGAGGAAGCGCCCCCGTCTTTGCGACAGCGGCCGCAACGTTGTTCCCACAACAGTGCTTCCATTCGCTGGAGAGCCTGGTGAAGCTATCAGCATTCTAATGGGCATGCACCTTTGCCAAGGAAACCTGGGTATCTCTCTCAGGAGGAGGTGGATGGAGGAGGAGGAGGAGGAGGAGGCGGAGGAGGAGGAAGAGGAGGAGGAGGAGCAGCAGCAGCAGCAGCAGCAGCAGCAGCAGCAGCAGTAGAAACAACAGGCCGACCGCGAGGCCCTCCCCTGAGATCAGACTTCGCGAAACACATGCAGCATCGCGAAAGATCACGACCGGAGCCCCGGGCCCCATGATTCTGCTGCATGTTTCGAGCCGGATCAATCTGTGAGGGTCCTGGCGCCCGAAGCCGGACGAAACCGCCCGTTGAAACCCTCATTGTTCAATCCAAAACCGTCTCGTCCGCCCATCCAAGACGAGTTGAGTTTGTCTGGACGAGTTCGTCCGCACAAATTCCTCCAGACGAGTTCATCCGAAGACGAGCTCGGCCGAAGACGAGTTCATCCAGAGACGCCACCTGTTGCAGACAAGTTCGTTCTGACGATCTCATCCAGTTAATTTTACCGGGCGAGATCGTCCGGAAGGAACGTCCTTCTGGCTGAACTCGTCGCGGAAGGAATCGGTCAGGACCGTCGTGGGCAAACATCGGCCAGGATGGAGTGGTCGTCTGCCGTGCAGAATTGCGACGCCAGGATATTCATGTGCGTGTGCCTATGTCCACAGGTGTGTTCCATAGTGCTCAACTGTGTCTCGGCCAGCGTTGCCGCCTGGAGCTACAAGCTCATGTACGACTATCACAGGTGATGTGCGTCTGTGTAGGTCGCCGCGCCCAGATATTCACGCTGGCTGTCAAAAGTTCGCCTGGCGTCTCAATATATAGATATATATACACATATATATATATATATATATATATAGAATTGCGACGCCAGGATCTCTGCGCTCCCCCCCCCCTCCCCGCGCCCAGGGCGGCTCCAGCGGCAGCGCCGCCGCTGGCGCGGCGGACGGCGCCGGCCAGATGCTGCCCGCGTTCCTGGCGGACCCGCAGCACGCGCTGGAGGCGGGCGGGGGCCCCGCGGCCTCCCCGCTCCCCCCGCTCGCCCTCCTCCCGCCTTCCCTCCTCATCCTCCTCCTCCTCCCCCGCCGCCGCCTCCTCATTCTCCTCCCATTCTCCTCCTCCTCCTCCGCATCCTCCTCCCCCGCCGCCTTCCTTTCTCCTCCTCCTCCTCCTCCTCCTCCTCCTCCTCCGCCTCCTCCTCCCTTTTCCCTTTCTCCCCCTCCTCCTCCTCCAACTCCAACTGCTCCTCCTCCCCTCCTCCTCCTCCTCCTGCTCCTCCTCCTCCTCCTCCTCCTCCTCCTCCTCCTGCTACTCCTCCTCCTCCTCCTCCTCCTCCTCCTCCTCCTCCTCCTCCTCCTCCTCCTCCTCCTCCTCCTCCTCCCTGCGCGCCTCTCTCGCAGGGCGACTCTGAGAGTCGCTGCTCGCACGGGCGAGCACAGATCTTTCCTTGCTTGTGTTGTACCCGGCACGCTTCTCTTTCCTGCGGTGTTGCCGCAGTGCAGCACAGCACAGACAGTGGATCGCAAGCGGCTCGATCCTCCTCCTCCTCCTCCTCCTCCTCCTCCTCCTCCTCCTCCTCCTGAAGCACCATCTGCGAGGCCATTGGCCGCAGCAGCGGCCATAGCGCAGGTGCAATCGCCATCGCCAGGACGAGGCAGGTGAGGAGGGGGAGGGCGGGTGGAGGGTGGACAGTGGGAGCGGGGAGAGGGAGGTGAGGGAAGGCGGAGAGGGGAGAGGATGCGGAGAGGGGAGGGGAGGCGGAGGGTGGAGAGGGGTAGAGGGGAGGAGAGGGCGAAAGGGGAGGGGGTGGAGAGTGGAGGGGGTGGAGGGAGTGGAGAGCGGGGAGGGAGGGGAGGCGGAGGAAGAGGTGGAGGGGGGAGGTGAAGAGGGTTGAGGGTGAAGGGTGGAGGGGGAAGGGGGGAGGGTGGAGGGGTGGAGGGGTGGAGGGGTGGAGGGTGGAGGGTGGAGGGTGGAGGGTGGAGCGGGGGAGGTGAAGAGGAAGAGGATGGGCATCAGCAGGAGGGAAAGGAGGGCATCGTGGAGAGGGGTGAGGAGGAGCAGGACCGGGGTCAGGATGAGAAGCCTCTGCTCCTCCCTCCTCCCTTCTCCTTCTTCCCTCCTCCTCCCTCCCCCTCGTCGTCGTCCTCCTCCTCCTCCTCCTCCTCCTCCTCCTCCTCCTCCTCTCCTCCTCCTCCCTCCCTCCCTCCCTCCCTCCCTCCCTCCCTCCCTCCCTCCTCCCTCCTCCCTTCCAGGATGCGGACGAGGCGGGCTCGCACCATCGGCGCTCTCCCGCTGCCGCCCTGGCCCCCTTCCGGAGCGCCCGGCGCCCCGACAGGCGCCCTGGGACTTCTTCCGGGTCAAGCTCGTGTGCGTGCTCCTGGAGACCTGCGGCCACTACTTTGACCGCGGGGCCGCGAAGGGGAAGCTCGACAGGCCATGCCCCCCGTCGGGGGCGGGAGCGGGGCCGCTCCCCGCCGGTCCCCGCCTCGCTCCTGCTGCCGAGTGGCCCCGCTCCTCTCCGCCCCCGCCCCCGGGGACGGGCGGGAGGCCCAGTGTGACTGGCGCCCGTCTTCCCTCAGGAGCGAGAGAAGGACGTACACGTGCATGAATCCGCGCTGGTTTCGAGAGTACGCATTGCCCGAATGGTCGTATCACGCGGCCATTCTCGCAGATCGAGGGGCCGTGTTCATGTACATAGCTGGGCGCCTACGTCCTTTGTGGGCTCCCTATTCCCATCGTGAGGACGGTGCACCTCCGACGCTTTCGCTTCCGGCGTGGGCGTCTCGTCTCCGGCCTGCACGGCGAGGAGTGGCGTCGCGGGGCGGGCTCCGCGCACGCCGCGCGCGTTCGGGGGGCCCTCGTGGATCGACACGATGCGGAGGCACTCGGGCAGGGTCCTCTCCGACACATTTCGGGCACCTCGAACCGCGCATACAGTCGGGGCCCTGAAGAAGGAATCCTTTTTGGTAGGGGAGGGGCTCCGCGTTCCTTAATTGTTTCGCAGCTTGCCTTGGATGTTCCTTAGGTTTTCGATGCGAAATAATCAAAGTTTAACTTATCGGAAAAAAGAGGCCTCGTTCCTTATTTAGGGTTCCTTCGGTCAACGCCCCGACTGTACTGCAACGGGAGACGTCCTTGCACATGCGCCGCTTTGGAGTGGATGGGGCAAGCGATGGGATGGGGTGGGATGGCGGAGGAAGTGAAGGGCGGCGGCGGGGTGGGAAGAGGGGATGGCGCTGGTGGAAGACATGGAGGGTTGGGGGATAGAAGGGGGGGTAGTGACAGAGGGACGGTAGGGGGGAATCGGGGGAAGGGAGCGGTAAGGAGAAGAAGGGGAGGAAGCAATGAGGCAATGGATTATTGACCAAATTGCCAGGTCTGCGATCGGGCCTCCTTTGAACAGTCCCCGTGCCAAGGAGGTATTGCCAAAGGCGGACGCCCGTCGCCTGGGAAAGGCCCAACTCGCAGCATGCTGCTCTTGGTTGCTAACGAGGTCGCACTCTGGCTAGCAAACCGCACTAGGAACACAGGCTAGTTTGGTATGCGATGCATAGCTTTATCCCGAAGTCCCAGCAGAGTACCAGTAACGACGATGACGATGTGCCATCTGGTGGCAGTGCGGATACCGAGTAGGCCAAGCAGCGGGACGAAGGTGGACCGTGCCAGCTGTTGCCACCACCCCACCAAGCAGGACCCACACAATGGCCCGCGATCTGCGCATGTCGGGTGCCAGAGTTCCAGCTTTTTTTGGAGTTGGTCGGGACGGAACAACGGCTCGCAGGCTAGTTGGATAGGCAATGTACTGCCTTAGCCCACAGTCCTGAAAGAGTTCCAGAGATGAGGACGCTGCAGGTGATGATGGTGTGGGCCATCTGGTGGCTGGGCAGGAGCGCGGCTAGCATCCTACTCCACAGTGCCTGTCCCCACTGTTCGGGGTCCACTCTGGTCGCAGTGCGTACCCAAAAAGGTGGACAGCAACGTCAGTAGAGCGCGCGGGCCTGCTGGGGATTGGGCGGGGAAGCTGACGAGCGAGGTGGGACGGGAAGGGGGATTGGGGCTGCGCGAGGAGAAGGCGGGGGGTGGGGGAAAGAATAATGGAAACTCATACGGGTACAGGGGATCGCGTACCATCGGAAGGGGAGGGGGAAGGTAGTAAACGGCCCCGCTTGGGGTTGAGCGGAGGAGCGCGTGAACGAGGTGGGAAGGGATGGACAGTCAGTGGCTGCTCGGGGTTGGGCCAGCAGGGGCAGGAGATGCGGTTGGGCCTGCCGGGTTGGGCTGCCCTTTGGGGCCCCGTCCTTTGGGGCCCCGTCGCGGACACCCTACCGCCATGAAAGCACGGTGGCGGTGCAGTGGGGCTCGCTGGGCGAAGACAGTGGGAGCAGTGCGACGGCAGCCACGGAGCCGACGTCGCAGCCAGGTGTCCACGAGGCGGGGCGACCTCGCAGTGAACGCCTCGAGGTGGATACCTCGAATTGAGCGCACCGGCGCGGGGACCACGAAGAGCGCAGGATCGAGAGACGCATGGGAAGGATGGGCAGGTCCTTCCAGCTACCCCATGGACTGCTCTCGCTCCGGCCGCCTGCCAACCATCCGGCCGCGTCTGTGGAGCCGGCCTGGCCGGAGCACCGGACCGCATGCTAGTTGGGTATAGGTTACAAGCCGGTCGTTGAAAGTAGGTATTTCTGGATTCCCAGATCCCAATCTACTTCAAGTGCCTTCCTACTTCAAGAGCCGACATGCTTTTGCTGTGTTTTGTTATTCTCTGGGAGGGCCTGGACCTAATCCACTTTATCCGCCTTCCTACTTCATGTTTTTACCTACTTCTTCCGACCGACGTGTACATCGCTTGAGCCGGCTGTCCCAGCGGAGTACCAGTGACGACGGAGATGATGTGCCATCCAGTAGCGGTGCAGATTCCGAGTAGGCCACGCAGCGGAACGAAGGTGAACCGGGGCAGCCGTTGCCACCACCCCACCAAGCAGGACCCTTGGCACTGCTTGCTGCGCATGGCGAACGCCAGAACACCAGCTGTGTTTGTTGAGTCGGCATGGACTCAACAACGGCCCGCAGGGTAGCTGAGTACGCATTGTATTGGCTTAGCCCACAGTCCTGACAGACTTCCAGAGACGAGGACGCTGCATGTGATGATGGTGTGTGCCATCTGGTGGCTGGGCAGGAGCGCGGCCGGCATCCTACTCCACAGTGCCTGGTTGCAGTGCGCACCCAAAAGAGTGGACAGCAAAGTCAGTGGAGCGGGCCTTCTGGGGTGTGGGCGGATGAGCTGACGAGCCTGGTAGGAAGGGATAGGGAATCGGGCGGAAGACACAGAAGAGGAAGAGTGGAGTGGAGATGCGCACAGCTACCTCCTGATTCGGTTGGGGTCCAGTGCTGAAATCAGTTTGAGGGTGGCGATTCAGGGCTATGCTGAAGCAAACATGGCGGCAGAAATGCGCAAATGTTTACATTGGCAGACGCAGGCGATACCGCCCAAACCTTGGATAACCACGGCCCTAGCCTAAACAGGTGCGGCGCGGCGGATGGCAGGAATCCTGCCCTGATTGTTGGGCCGGATTGGCCGAAATAACTGGCCGCGAGCTAGTTGGGCATGCGAGGCATAGCCTTCGCCCATAGTCCTAGCATAATTTCCGTGACTTTGAAGCCGCAAGCTAGTTGGGCATGCGAAGCGTAGTTTTGGCCCGCAGTCCTGGCAGAGTTCCAGTGCTGACGACCCTAGACTGAGCAGGTGCGCCGCAGCGAATGCCAGGAATCCTGCCGCGATTGCCGAAACAACGGGCCGCGAGCTAGTTGTTCACGTGAGGCATAGCCTTAGTTCACATTTCTAGCAAAGCTCCCGAGATCTTGCCTAACAAAGCGCGGCCCCAAAGCTCACGGCCCAGATATGTTGATCAAGGTGATGATGACGATGAAAGAAGAGGTGATGCTGATGATGATGATGCTGATGCTGATAATGATGATGGATGATGATGGGTCATGTGGATGAGGATGAGGATGAGGATGCGGATGAAGATGAGGAGGATGATTATGACGGTGATGATCATGGGGATTATGCTGCTGCTGATGATGATGCTGATGATAATGGATGATGATGGATGATGGGTGCTGCTGATGATGATGATGCTGCTGATGCTGATGATGCTGCTGTTGTTGCTGCTGCTGATGATGATGATGATGATCATGATGATGTTGTGTGCCAGTGAGTTGGTGTCAGGGCAGGAAAGGGCTGGCCAGCTAGCATCCTACTCAATTTTGTCGTTCCCTCTGCGCGGGGCTTATGCTGGTAGCATTGCTGACCATGAGGATTGGGAAAGAGAGGGCAGTGAAGCGGGCCAACCAGGGGGTGGGCGGAGGAACGGGCGAGCGAGGTGGGAAGGGAAAGGTGATAAGGGCTGCCTGGGATAGGGACAACACGTGGACAGGACGAGGGATGGAACATGCCGCACTATCTGTGCGTGGAGTGAGGAGCCCTCGCTCGGGCCTAGGGACTAGCCCAGCAACCTACCGGCCTGTGTCGTCCCGGTGGCGAAACCCCATTGAGCTCAAGGGAGGTGCTCTTCGGAGACCCCGTGTCTCCTTACAGGCCGCCCCGGGCGTCCTCCCCGAACAAGCCACGTTGGGGCGACGCACGCCTTCGGCACGGGGAAGGAGGCAAGGGAAGAACGGGATGGGGAGGGGGAGGGGAGGAGGGGGCTTCGGTGGGGAGAGGCGGAGCGCATGCTGCCCCCCCCAAGAAGTTCGCCTGCGGTCCCTCTGGGAAGAGTGCTCCCGCGCCCTCTTCGCCCCAATGGCCCAGGCCACACGTGGTACCCCGCCCGCCCGCCGCCGACCCGCTCTCTCTCTCTCTCGTTCTCTCTCTGTCTCTCTCTCTCTCGTTCTCTCTCTCTCTCTTTCTCTCTCTCTCTCTCTCTTTCTCTCTCTCTCTCTCTCGCTCTCTCTCTCTCTCTCGCGCTATCTTTTCGGAGCGCGGCGCGGCCGCGGCCGCCCAAGCGAGAGGACGAGGACGAGGACGGGAGGGGAGGGGGCAGCGGGGAAGTAAGATATTGAGGACAGCGAGCCGGAGAAGAAGCACAGCACAAGGCCAGGGGGCCCAGCGCCGATCCGAAAAATGCGCGGGGAGGTCCGAGAAAGTCCAGGTCTCTGTCGTCCTTTGCTCCTCCAGTGAGGAGGGAGGACTCCACGAGTCCAGGTTGGCCTCGCGCGCGCCCGCCGAGGGGCACGAGGTCCAGGAGTCGAGAGTCGCCACCGCCGACGTCGGCGACGAAGGCGAACGGCGACGGCGAGGACGGCAAGCGACGCGACGAGGACGGACGAGAGAGTGCAGCAAAGCGAGTGGCGACGCCGACGACCACGGCGGTGAGCGGCGGCAGCCGCCTGCACTGGAGCGGAAGCGGCGGGGGTGCGTGTGGCGCGAAGTGGGCCTCGGCGTTGAGCTTGGGCAAGGGTGTCTTGCCCACCCGTGAGCAGGAAGGAGGAGGAGGAGGAGGAGGAGGAGGAGGAGGAGGAGAGGGAAGGAAGAGTAGGAGGAGGAAGAGGAGGAGAAGGAGGAGGAGGAGGAGAAGGAGGAGGAGGAGGAGGAGAGGGAAGAGGGAAGAGGAGGAGGGAGAGGAGCGGGAGGAGGAGGAGAAGCTTGCAGTTTCGTAGAAGAACCAGCGT
>CAUYUJ010017815.1:142500-152500 GCA_963575745.1 Prorocentrum cordatum
CTGAGTCAGTGTTCGCCCTGAGGGGGTCCCTCACAGGTACTTCAAGTGTTCGCCCTGAATCAGCGTTCGCCCCGAATCAGGTCCCTCACAGGTCCCTGAAGCAGTGTTCGCCCTGCATCAGTGCTCGCCCTGAATCAAGTGGGTCCCTCACAGGTCCCTGAATCAGTGTTCGCCCTGAGGGGCCCTGAATCAGTGTTCGCCCTGAGGGGTCCCTCACAGGTACTCCAAATCCCTTGTTGATCGTCCCCTGGGTCCGGTTGTTTAAGGCGCCCTTTTTGTAACCAGGGGGGGTCCGGTTTATCAGGGAGGCGCCCCGTCGAAGAAGGGGGTCCGGAATATCAGGTCGCATTTGGAGGGGGGTCCGGTCTTTTAGGGGGGTGTCGACTATGAAGGGCTTTGGAGTCATTGGTTGGCACGGGCTTTCCCAGCCTTCGCCCCGCCGCCGCCACGCCGTCGCCACGCCGCCGCTTTTCGTCCGCTGCCTGGCGCTTTTTTGGGTCCTCGCCCGGTCGCCGCCCGTCGCCGGGCCTCGTCGCCGCTGTAGCAGAGGCCACGTCCGGGCGGCGAGCGCAGGCAGGGGTCCAGGGGCGTGGATGGGCGGCGGGTCCCGCTTTTTTGGGTCCTCGCCCCGTCACCGCCCGTCGCCGGGCCTCGTCGCCACCGTATGAGAGGCCACGTCCGGGCGATCGTAAATCGTGGATCACGGGGCGTGGATGGGCGGCGGGCTCCGTTTCCATGGGCAATCGCGGACTCCCGCCGCCGAGCGAGGCGGCACCGGCCGCACTTCTGGGGGAGGGCACCTGCCCCGACCCCTGGACTCGGCGACCGCGCGCCACATCCGCGGATCGCTGCTCCATGCTCGCGCGCCCCCGACACGTGCTTCCCCGTGCCTGCCCAGTCGCCGCCCGTCGCCGCCTCGTCGCCGCCGCATGCGCTGGCAATGGGCGTGCGGGTGTTCGCCCCGTGCCGACCCGTCGCCGCCTCGTGGCCGCCTCGTGCGCTGCACGGTGTCCACCACGTGGCTTCCACCACGTAGGCCCTGCCACACGGGTTGAGGCATACTCCGAGTTTCTCGATCAGCGCCCGGAGGGCGTCACCCCCGCCGACAGCCCCACATCGACCGGCGTCGCGGGCAGCCACCGCGCGCCGCAGGCGCCCCGACCCCCGTCGCGGCGCGACGACGAGGCGAGGTTGGCCCCCGTCGGCGGGCTCCCCCCCCACGCTGATGAAGAAACCCAGAGCAGTCACAGCTTGTACCACACAGCTTGCGCCATGGCTTGCCCCCCCCACACAGCTTCGACCACATAGTCTGCACATCCACAGCGGACAACCTCACTGTTTGAGGCCCACGCTGGAGAAATGTCCTCCACGGCTCGCAGAATGGGGCACTGCTCGGCGGCCGCGCAGCCATGCGCGGAGTCGCGAGGTTCTCAAGCAGCGCTTCCGCCAGCGAGTTCCCAAGAGCAAGTGATCGCCGGGCACGGCAGTTTGACTGGCCAAGCAGGCAGAGTGGACCAGGCGATCGAAGCACGCGCTCGCCGACCCCACTTCGGTGCTACCCCGCAGAGTGCGGGGACGGCGAGAAGGAAGACCAGGAGCGAGACGGGGAGGCAAGAGCACTGGTGACGTGTAAATCATGCAGCCGTGCACTCGCGCGTGCGCATGCGCAGTCCCCCTCTCCCCCACATCAGCGGGTCAGCATCTGAGGCCGTCCCTGCGCCCTGCGATCACAGTCTGCACAAGATGAGCGGCACTCGTTGTTCGTCTGGGGAGGGCTTCGCACGGGGTCACGTTTCTCGCGCCCTCAGTCGTCACTCTCCCGAGGCCTGGTGCTGGCTGCCGTGAGGGCGTGCTGGGGCCGCGACAGCGCAAGGCAGCTTCCCGATCGCTGCCAGGGTGGCCAGCCGCCGACCCCGAGCTGGCGAGCCGCTTCCTGCCGGCCGGCGGGCCCGGAAGGACGAGCTCTACAGCTGCAGCAACCCCCGTCGGATTTGCGACTGCCCTGGCGACGTGGACGTGGCCGGGATCGCGGAGGCTGCAGCCGCGACAAGGCGAGGGTCGCGGAGGGCCCTCAGAGCTCGGCATCACCATGTGCAGCCGCTGTGGGAGAGCCGAGGGCGCCAGCAGCGACGAGGCAAGGGTGGACACCTGGTCGCTGCGCCGATGCACCGCTGCGCAGCGGCAGCACCGGCAACACCACCGCAGGAAGTGGGATAGAGAGAGAGAGAGAGAATGCCTCTCCCAGGCCAGCCACAGCTGGGGGAGCTGTGGTCCTTACCCCCCTGGGGGTCCCATCGATTTCGACGCCCCTCTCGAGAGATCGTCGATGCGATGGGTTCCCCCAGAGGGGTAAGGACCACATCTCCCCCAGCTGTGGCTGGTCGGTCTCCCCACTCTCCTCCAAGCAGTGGGCGCCGACCCCGAGGCGTGGTCCACGACGGGCCGCGGGGCGCCAGGCGTGCAGAGGAGCAGGCGCGCGCGCGCGCGACCTCGGATGAGCACACCGACCCCTCGCGGAGGACGAGGCTTCGTGGCCGCCGCGGCGGCTGTGGCATCCGCGCCCGCGGGGGGGTGCGATGGGAGAGGCGTGCCCCTGGCGCAGTCGCGGCAGAGCAGGTGCCGCGCAGCCAGGAGAGGCGAGAGGCCCCCGGGGGGCAGTGACCGAGGCTGTCGCGGACGTGGCGGGCGGATGCCTCGACCGCGACTGAAGACGGCGCGGCAGCTGCCCGAGCTTCGCCGTGGACTGGGGGGGCGGGGATGGAGGGGCAGGGAGGCGTGTGGAGCGACGGGATGAGCAGGAGGAGGTTCGAGTGGATCGGGGAGCCGGGGCAGCGGCGCCTCTCGCGTCGCCGCCGGCCACCGGCGCCCGAGCCGGGCGGGCCCGTGACCGCCCCCCGGGAGGTGCACGACACGCTGGAGCGCCTCAGACCGAAGCTCGCCTTCCCCGAGACCAAGGCGCAGGCCGACGAAGCTATCCTGAAGCTGCTCGAGGTGGGCGGTCGGCGAGGGGGAGGGGGAGGGGGAGGAGTATCCCCAGGGAGCGCAGAGGGCGCGTGGATTAGAGAGACGGGTCCCGCTTCCGTTCAAGGCCGGCGCGGTCCGTGGCCAAGTCAGGCGGCGTTGGCTTCTTGTTCCAACCCTGGCCCGTGGATCTGGCTCGCTCGCGCCAGACGCCAGATCCACGGATCTCTAGTCTGAAGTCGGGCATGTCCCTCTTCAAGAAAGACATTCAAACATTGCCAAAATAGTCTGGGGACGATGTTTTGACTATTTTTGCCTATTTTTGGTTATTTTGTTTGACTATTTTATTTGTCCTCCAAAGTCAGCCTGTAGGAGGACATGCCCGATCTACTTCTAAGCCGTGTCAGCGCGCGCCCGAGTCTTACAGTCAAAAAGCGGAGTATCGCGAGTGGATCGACCTCCTAATTACCCTGACACGTCGATGAGCGAATTGGCCGTTTTCGGTTCACGAGAGGGCGTCGCGGCCGTCATTTTTGCGGGTCAAGGTCCGTCGGTTTCGGTCCTGGGCCGTTTTCACTACAGAGTGGTTTGCGAAAGAGAGGTTTGTCCACCGCCGAGCGTAGCTTTCCACGGGGGGGGCGCCCGGTCATCCGCGCACCTGGGGGGGCCCATCCCGAGGCACTCTCGTTGGCCACGCTCGCTCGAGCGGCTTTCACTTGAGCGCTCCAGGTCCCTGCGTCATTACCGAGGCGCGCGCCAGTATCATTGTTTCGAGTAGGGGATCGACTACCGAATTGATTTGCCCCAGAATCGATCTGTCTTGTCGAATCCACGGGCAATTCGTATAACTCTCGCAGATCTACGAGTGTTTGACGCATTCTTGTTGAAGAGTCGACGTGAAAATCAATTATGTAGTCGATCCCCCAGTCGATTTTTTTCAATTCCGATGTTCGCGGTTTCGATGCAGGGACCGCCAAGGGGATGGACCTCGCCGCAGTCACCGGCATGCAGGGGCTCCACCCATGGGTCTGAGGGATTGCCTGCAGGACGCGCCGGCGGCCTTCAGGCACTCCAGTCTCCTCGAGGAAGCCTTCCGTATCGGGCACATTCCTTCTCGAGCAGAGGACCTTTCAGCATGTTGCGTATTTTTACATAGATTCGACGAGAAAGCCAAGTTTGGGGTGAATCAATTCTGTAGTCGATCCCCTACTCGACCTTCTCCTCGCACGCAGCCTGACGACAACTGAGTTCAACGAACGCTGCCTACCAGAAGCACAGACGAGTCAAGGCAAGATGGGTGGGAGGCAAGGAGAAGAGAGCAGTAACCGTGACGATGGCGAGAGGGGAACTGTCCTCGAAGCGAGTGATCCCCGAAATCCGCCAACATCACGCGACCCAAGTTGGGATCTACGGCCACATCGAAGTGCTTGAGGGCATCAAAGGGGTCCGAAGAGCCCCACTCACCCCTACCACCAGGATACTTGGCCCCGATTTCGCAAGCAAGCCCCGTAGCAAGCATGCGGCACATCTTAGGCGGGTATGCTTTAGCATGTGCCGTGGTCTACTGGCCATTGTCTTACCAAACTTTAAATTCAGAATGTCCTGTCAGGCCAGAGTATGCACGCACAATAAGGAGGTTGGCTCCAGTGCCTCATATTCGAAGCGGCACTGATGTAAGTTTCATGTCCGCACACATGCATGAGGGAGGAGGCGAGCGAGTAATTCCAAGGAGGAGCCAGATAGATGAGGCATTGGCCCTATGGCTCTTTGCATGCTGCTCCAACAGTATGGCTACTCCTGTAGCCACTCGCTCATAAAGAAGCACAGTGGACGTTTTCAGCAGTGTGTTGCCCCCCCCCCCACCACCACACGCACACACTTGACGCCTTTCCCTAGCGCTGAGGCTGAGAAGGCCCCAAGGTCGCGTGAGGATGCGCAGGGCTCGGGCATGCTGGAAACCTCGCAGCGGACCAGGGTTCGCAGCGTGGGCCCGCCATTCTCCTGCAAACGTGTCCATGCCTGAGCAGCCCCCTCCACCACGCAACCGCTTCTGGCGAAGCCGGGTCTCCCCACCTTTCGTCGTTGGCGAGATCCAGCGAGACTATCACGACGCTGGGCCCGCCGCTGCCCCATTCCTGACCAAGGAAGTCCTGAAGGTCCTGGGGTCTGTGCTGCCCTGAGGAGAGATGCAATAATAACTCGATGTTTCCCTTCATAGGAGGAAGAGGGTCGCTCGCAAACTGAGCTTGCTTCCGCCAAGCAGCGCTCGGTTCTGTGACCCTGTCGACGGTGACAGCTGCAGGGACGATGAGCTGCGGCGGCGGAGCAAGCTGCCCATGGCAAACACTGTGCCCGCAGACCTTTCGGGCTGGAAATTCAACGCCATTGTCATGATACCCCTTGCAGTCGGCACTGATTAGTAGGTCGACCCTGCCAAATCAAGGGTACCCTGGTGTCCTGTGTCTCGCGACCTATGCCTCCTACATTCCTATGGCAATGTGGCACTCGGAAGGGTCTTGTGTCCTCTCGCGTGTCCTGTCCAATCAGGTCCGACTGTAACGACGTTCTCCTTCTGAGCCTGCCTGCCTTGCAACCGGGCCTCAATCCAATGAGCTCCTCAGGGGTTCCTCTTCGTCCGGTGGCAAGCCAGGCCTGGCGGCACTTCTGGGTTCGTCCGGTGGCAAGCCAGGCCTGGCGGCACTTTTGGGGTCCTGCGGAGATGGGCGATCAGCCGACTGCGAGAGTGGAGCTGCATCATGCGTTTTTGGCAAGCCGACCCTGTGGCCCAGGCTTCCGGCTGGTCCCAGGTCTTGTGGTTCCTTACCCTGTACACCTTCAGAGTGCGCTCCGACTCCGTGCCGGACCCGCACTCAAAGACAGACCAGATGAGTAACTTGCTACGGGTTGGGAGGCGCTTGGATGTTGCCCTGGGAGTCAAGCTCGGTCCCCAGGGTCACTTCCGTGAGGTCCTGCCGGAAGTCGCTCTGAGAGCCTGCTGGTCCTCCAGGGCGTGGTTCGAGGCACCTCGGGGCCACTTTCTTGACCTGGGCGAGGTACTTTCTGCCACTGTGCCTTGCATGTGTGAATACATCGCTGGCACATGTTCAGCGTTGTCAATTTCTGCTGCTGGCACATGCTCAGCTGCTTCTTGGCCGGCACTTGTGCTGCGTCGTTAATTATCTGCCTTACCGCGCGCTGTGTCCCAGCCTCGTTCTTACCGCCCTCTGGACTTTTCCTTGCGGGCCGCGAATCAAACAAAGTATGTGAATCCATTATATGATTGACACTTCGTTGGGACCTCTCTCTTGAGAGAAAACTCAACGACCCATGTGAGGTCAGCAGCACAAGAGCGCTGGCCGTCCAGCATTGCCGCGAAACGTACAGCGAGCATCAGCATGTCTGGTGCGTGCTTGGCCAGCCGGCCAACGTAGCGCAGGCGTGCAATTCTGAAAATACCAGCTGCTGTCAATTCGGTGGCTTGACACAGGTTTTGCAAATTAGTGTGCTTAGCCCCCCCACTGTCGCCAAAGGAAAACCCCATGGCAGGTCTGTAGACTGGGAGCTGGGTTCCCATGAGCCTCAGCATGGTTCTGGAAGTCAGCTGACCCCATATAGTACAGTCATAGAGGAGTCTTGAGGTATAATAGGGTTCAACATAGTGTGTCCAGAGCTCCTTGTTGAACATGTAACGTCTACCCAGCACCGCCTTTATTGGTGTAGTTTCCCCAGGCAGAGGCGATGTTGTGAGCCACTTCAGCGGTCATTCCCCCCTTATTGTTAGGGAAGGTGTCCAGTGATTTCTCGGTCCTCCTCACGGCGATTGAAGTCTCGAGCTACGGTATGCTGACGAAAAGATCGTCATTCCTCCAGGTCCAGACCTGGAGCTGAACGGCTTTGGACCCGTGACCCCGACAGGGCGAACATCAACGCGTCTTTGCCAAGATTCATAGTGTTCCCCGTCTTCTTGACTGCCTGCGCGGCAATGGCCGCCGCTCGTGTAGCACCCGCCGGGGACTGCTGGGATCGCGCCGTGGCTCCAACCCACGTGAGGTCATTGACGAATGCTGATGTTTCTTGCTGGCCTGCCCTTTGAGCAATTGTTTTGAAACAGTGGTTCCGCATCATCCAGCGCCCATCCTATGCGTTCCCGGTTCGTAGCCTGCTGGATTTCACGAATGGCTGGCGCGAGCGCCATGTTGAACATGTCAGTGGTTGGTAGAGCTCCTGGCTTGCACCTCAGGGGAGGCCTGCAGAAACCCGATGCAGCTCTGAATCTCCAAAGGCCGTGAGTCTGGCTGTCAGCAACGAGTCTCTTGAGGTGCTCATCGCTGCCTTCTTCATCAAGGATCCTCTGGGGCCCAAGGTTTTTGATGGCGAAGTTGAGGGCCGAGGAGAGAGGCATACGACCCATCTTCTCCATGAAGTCCCTCTGTTCCAGCGGAAGGGCAGTGACCTGCTGCTTTGACACGCTCCAGAAGGCAGCAGCCAGATCCACAAACAAAACAAAGGCAGACGTCCCGATGCCACGGCAGGGGCAAGCTTGGACAGGGCACGATGCGCAGAGCGGTCCGTGCGCGGTCGCCGTCCACATTGAGTGTTTCTTGGCACCCTGGCATGGAGGCGTGCAGGCTGTCCTTGGACATCGCGGTGGTATATCTTGGGAAGCACATTGCTGAGCATGATGCTGCTTTGGGAATGAAGCACGCCTGCTGTCTTGCTTCCTGGCCCCTATTGCAGCCACCTCCGATGGATTGAAACATGGCGACCTTCTTCCTGTGAGCGCAACCTCTTGAAAGATGAGTGAATTAGTCTTGCAGTGGCCTCAGGGGCCACCTTGAGCACCTCGTAGGTGATCATGTCCGGTCCGCTGGCTTTACCACTGTTCGCCTGGATGATATCGATTTTCAGTTCTCGCTTGGATTCTAAGCAGCAAGCTTCCCAGGAATATCCTGGTGGAGGGGGGTCCCAGTGTTGTAGAAAGTGAGCATGTCGTCCCTGGTGACCTGGGCAGCTTATTATACTTCTCCAAATTGCCTCTGAAAGCGCTGGGCAAGCTTGCCTGGGGTGTCCAGAACACCTCCGTCTGGCGCAAGTCTAAGCGGGAAGACCGTTTATTTTCTGTGACGCTCCCCCCATCAGAGCAAAAACGTGCCAACATTAGCCCACCCACGCTTGGACTGCTTGGCGTCACTGGATCGTCTTAATTTCTCCCTCTTGGATGCGAGCAATTGCTGGTAGCCGGTGGGCAGCATTCTCTTGATCATTGTCTCAGAGGTCTCAAGGAAGTGGCGCATTCCAGCACAAACTCGGCAGCCTGTGTCCTGCGCCAACTGAATTCAGACGTTGCTTTGCGCAGCCGAGTGCGAACCTGGGAGCATTCGCTTTTGCAGGCGCTGTGGGTCTCGGCTGCCTCAGAAGCGCATATGTCGAGGGCATATTGCAACATATCCTTGTCCCCCTCCTCCTCCTCCTCCTCCTCCTCCTCCTCCTCCTCCTCCTCCTCCTCCTCCTACCAAGGCATGAGTCGTTCGTGTGGGGGTCGTACATGGTTAGGGCGACGATTCGGGCCTTCTTGCTGCTCCCGCCTCTCACACCATGCACCGCTGTTGCAGCTATGCGACCTGCCGTTGCTGCTGCCTCCGAATCATGCCGCTGCTAGGGGCTGACGGCACAGAGATGCTAACGCAGCATGATCATCCCGCGCAGCATCAGGGATACTCAGGGGGAGGGTGCGCCTCGCTTCGAGCCGCCGCCGCCATCGGAGTTGCATTCTTGACGGGCACCATCGGCCACAGGGGGTTACTGTTATGTCGGGCGTGTCCCCCTACAGGGGGATTCTCGACGAAAAATAAAAAGAACATAATACCCCCAAAAGGTTAAACAAATACTCCAAAAATAGTCCCTGACTATGTTTGGACAATGTTTGTAATTATGTCTGCGGTATTGTTTATTTTTCGTAGAAAATCCCCCTGTATGGGGGACAGGCCCGACTGAAGGTTCCTGGACTATACCAGCTGAACTTTACCGCTTCGTCGGCGCCCTGGCCGTAGAGCGAAGGGCGGCCCGGGCCCGGACCCCGCCTGTTCGGGGAACGAGGCAGCTCGACCCAAAAGCGGCACAGTCTCCCACTCGGTCGCATCTTGCTGATCCTTCCCCGCCAGAGCGTGCCTCCTTTGATAGTGGGTCTGCTGCTGCTCCTCTGCCTCCTCCTTCCTCTCCCAGGCAGACACTGGCAGTGTCGGCACCACCGCGTGAGTGCTATGAGAGCAGGGTTGCACTGCTTGCTCTTCGTCGCTCGTTCGTCCCTCTCTTCCCTTCCCCGTCCTTTCTCTTCTCCCCCCTCTGGTTCTTCCTCTCCTCCCTCCTCCCTCCTCTTCTCCCCCATTCTCTTCTCTTCTCTTCCCCGTCCATTCTCTTCTCCCTGGTTCTTCCTCTCCATCTTCTTCTCCCCTCCCCCCGTTCTTCCTCTCCTCCTGCGCCTCCTGCGCCTCCTGCCCAGGGGGAACGCGATCAGCTGGACATCGGGGGCGGCGAGGACCCGCCTGCCCAGAAGAAGACAGGGGCGGGGTGATATATTGGGGGGGCGGGGATTGGGGGTAGACACCGGGGAGGGGGAGGGGGAGCATGGGGGCGAGGGAGGAGGAGGAGGCGGAGGTGGAGAGGGAGGAGGAGGGAGGAAGAGGAGGAGGAGGAGGAGGAGGAGGAGGAGGAGGAGGAGGAGGGGGAGGAGGAGGGGGAGGAGGAGGGGGAGGGAGGAGAGCTTTTTTCTTCGAAAGAAAAAAAAAACCTCGGCTCGGGGGGAGCCGAGAAGCCGTGCCGGCCTCGGCGGCCAGCAGCTGGCCCCCCTTGTTCTTCCGCCCACGGGGCGCTGCCGGTGCCGACGCGGCCTCCGGAGGGGAACGGGGGGGGGGGAAGGGGACGAATGCGAGGAGGGAGGGAGGGGCGAGAGGAGGGAGGGAGGGAGGAGGGAGGGAGGGGAGGGTTAGGTAGGAGGGGGGAGGAGGGAGGGAGGGAGGGAGGGGGAGGGAGGGGGGAGGGG
>CAUYUJ010017815.1:157500-165000 GCA_963575745.1 Prorocentrum cordatum
CGCTCCAGCCAGTTCTCAGAAAACCATAGGTTGCCAACGTAGTCATCAAGTGCTACCAAAACGTGCCTCTCGCGCGCATGTCGGAATCGCAAGAGCGCCCTTGCGCACGTGCGGTCGCAAGAGTTATGCAATAACAAACAGGACGAAGTGCACACGCGCGCGCGTCGTCGCGTGCGCATGCGGGAATCCATTAACACATGCTCGTCCCCGTAAGGATTTCAAATTCTATTGCCCCGAAGACATTAAACAACACAGCATATGGTTTTGTAACATCAGTTGTCAACATTGCCTGCGCCCGCCACCTGGAAATGTAAGAAAACAACAGGCTTTCAATGCTACGTTCAATTCTACCAAACATGCCTCTTTCGCCGCATGCCGAAATCATTCGAACGCCCTGGCGGTCGTGCTAGGCGGGGGGCACGATCCGCGTCAAATCATACAATGCGGGCCACTCTCGCGCGTCGGCCGCGCGCGCATGCCGAGCTTCATCCAACACCTCCTTCACCGACGCGAGGACGCTGTCAGCGGCGTTGTTATTGGCCTTGCTGTCGGCGGTGTACTCATCGCCACCAGTATCGCTACCATCATCATCGTGTCTGTCGTTGTCGACGTTGCCATGATACCGCGGCCGCCCAGGTCGCCGACTCGCACTGAAGTGCCCGCGGGGACGTGCCCAGCGGTCAATGCCACCGCGGCCGCGTCGGTCGCGCCGAACTGGCTGATCGCTGCGCGCGCGTGCTTGGGCTGGCGCGGCCGCAGAGATGGACCAGCCAACGCCAAGCACTCATCGCAATCGCCACCGCATGGGTTTTGCAAACCACGAAGCGTGTGGGCGGGTGTGTGGGGTATCTGCGCAAACAGTGGAGTTTACAACTCACCACAATCAGAAGCTAAAAGGCACCACATCGATAGCACGGCATCGGCTGTACCACGTTGATGTACCACACATAGTACACAACATGGATTTCACATGATGGATCGCACAGCGTTGTACCACATAGGTCGCACCGCATAAGCTGCACAACACAGGTTGCAATACGTATATTGCACAACATAGGTTGCACCACACTGCTTGCACCGTATAGAATGCGCAACATAAATCACATTACGTATGGCACAATCAAAATTGCACAATGTAGATTTCACATCGTAAAGTGCGCAATACACATTGCTCAACCACACGCTGCTTGGGGTCCATTCTGGCCAATGTGTATTACAAGGTTAAGGGATGGACGAGGAGGAGGAGGAGGAGGAGGAGGAGGAGGAGGAGGAGGAGGCGGACGCGGAGGAAGAACATGTGGAGGTTGGGGCGGCGCAGGAGGAGGGGGAAGAGGCGGACAACGTGGAAGAGGAGGATGAGGAGGAGGCGGAGGCAGTGAAGGGAAAGGAGCAGGTGCCGAATCGGAGGTGCTCGTCGAGCGTCTGGAGTGCTCGGGGGAGCCCAGGAGGGAGGAGGAGCGGGAATGGCGAGAACGAGGGAGATGACGGGGGGGCTGTGTGGGGGGGAGGGGGGAAGGCCCACAGGAGGGGAGGGGAGGGGGAGGGGAACGAAGAGGAAGAGGAGGCGGAGGAGGAGGAGGAGAAAAAAGAAGAGGAGGCGACCGAAGAAGAGGAGGAGGAGGAGGAGGCGATCGAAGAAGAGGAGGAGGAAGAATTCACAAGGAACGGGGGCAGGATCGGGAGCAACATCAGGCGGGGCTGGACGAACGACAGTTCCAGTCTGGCCCTTGTCGTGTCGGCCAACACCTTCCGTAGGAAGCGGGGGGGTCGAGAAGGCGCGAAGTTGCGAGCTGCTCTTCTGGGCAGTGCTGGACAGAGAGAGCATCGACGAAATAATTCGGTGGTGCCCCGGAGGCCTGCTGGACATACCTCCGACACCACCTGTCCAAGATCACAAGTCCAAGCGGACCACGCCCGCCCGATTCTGAAAACAGACGTGCAACTTAGACCCAGCGGTCCGCCGGACAGCCGAAACCGAGGATCTATCCAATTTGAGCGTCCGGGCTAAATCCTGATCGTGCGAGCTGTGGCGTCGCTTTCGACCAAGGGGTGTGTGGGTCGCTTCGCGAAATCTCCCGTCCACCCATTGTGGACAGAACTCAGTAGGTCATCGAGCAAGCACGCCATCAGGCAAGTAAGCACGCCATCTGAAGGCCCGCCGCGCTGGGCTGAATGCATACATCCCCAGGACGAAAGTTTTTTCCTCTTGGGCCCGGAACGACGGTGTGAAGTCTTGAGCAGACCCGTATGAGATAACCGCCGTCGGATCCCATGAAGTTCGCGCGGATTCAAATGTGGTTTTGGTTTTTGTTTCGGTGGATCCGATTTCCGTCCGTACGGATCCGATTTCGGATTCGCTGGATCCGTGTCCGGTCTCATTTTTTACGGCGGATCCGATTTCTACCCTGTTTTAAATTTATATTAGTAAATTAAAACAGGGAACCGGGAGAAATCGGATCCGCGGACCCCGCAAACCGCCCGTGCGAAGATTCTACGAGGGATGGGGGGGTTCGGTAATTAACTGTCCACTCCCATGAACTCCCCTCGCGAGCGGGCCCCATTCAACATTAATACATACATCCCTCCCCCCCCGGTTGCTGCAAAGAGCTCGTCCGGTCGCCGTCCGTTCGGCGGCGCCGACGTTGTCTCGCGAAGTCCTCATGGCCTTTTTTTCACCCCAAGAGGAAAATCTTTCGTCCTGCGTAAGTGCGTTTCGGCTTTGCGTTTCCTCACCCAAAGGACTGCCTTTGAGATGTGGTGTGTCGGCTGTGTGGTTACCAACAACGGACTGCCTGTGACACGTGGTGTGCCGGCTGTGTGGTAATCAAGAAGTCCGAAGGCCAAAACGCCCAGAAATCCGAAGGCCAAAACGCCCAGTGCGTTTCGGCCCTGCGTCTCCTCACCCATCGGACTGCCTGTGAGATGTGGCGTGTCGGCTAGATTGTTACCAACAACGGACTGCTCGTGAGATGTGTGTGTGTCGGCTATATGGTAACCAACGAGTCCGAAGGCCAAAGTGCCCATCCCCAGGACGAGAGTGTGTTCCTCTTGATGTGGTGTGTCGGCTATGCTGTTAGCAACAACGGGTTGCCTGTGAGATGCGGCGTGTCGGCTAAATGGTAACCAACGAGTCCGAAGGCCAAAACGCCCATGCGTTTCGCCCCTGCGTCTCCTTACCCAACGGACTGCCTGTGAGATGTGGTCTGTCGGCTAGATGGTAACCAACGAGTCCGAAGACCAAAGCGCTCATCCCGAGGACGACAGTTTTTCCTCTTGGGCCCGGAACGACGGTGTGAAGTCTTGAGCAGACCCGTATGAGATAACCGCCGTCGGATCCCATGAAGTTCGCGCGGATTCAAATGTGGTTTTGGTTTTTGTTTCGGTGGATCCGATTTCCGTCCGTACGGATCCGATTTCGGATTCGCTGGATCCGTGTCCGGTCTCATTTTTTACGGCGGATCCGATTTCTACCCTGTTTTAAATTTATATTAGTAAATTAAAACAGGGAACCGGGAGAAATCGGATCCGCGGACCCCGCAAACCGCCCGTGCGAAGATTCTACGAGGGATGGGGGGGTTCGGTAATTAACTGTCCACTCCCATGAACTCCCCTCGCGAGCGGGCCCCATTCAACATTAATACATACATCCCTCCCCCCCCGGTTGCTGCAAAGAGCTCGTCCGGTCGCCGTCCGTTCGGCGGCGCCGACGTTGTCTCGCGAAGTCCTCATGGCCTTTTTTTCACCCCAAGAGGAAAATCTTTCGTCCTGCGTAAGTGTTACAGTCGGGGCCCTGAAGAAGGAACCCTTTTGGTTGGGGAGGGGCTCCGCGTTCCTAAAGTGTTTCACAGCTTGCCTCAGGCTTTCCTTAGGTTTTCGATGGGGAATCGAAGTTTAACTTGTGGGAAAGGAGGGGCCTCGTTCCTCATTTACGGTTCCTTAGGTCAACGCCCCCACTGTACGACCCACTCGGGAATCTCGTTTTTCAATGCAGGGGTCCGAGGGCTCACTTTGGGACATGAGTGCCACGGAGGTTCGCCGCCAGATACGTCTGTTCATCGAACACGGAGACATCCAGACGAGCATGATGAGGATGGGGTGAGAAGGATAAATGCAGGAGGAGGAACAAGGAGCGAGGAGGAGCGAGGAGGAGGAGGAGGATGAGGAGGTCGTCGACCCCACCCGCATTCCCAGGAAGAGGACAGCAGGAAGGAACGGTGGGGCTGGCGGGAGCACATCTGGTGACGAGAAGAAACGAGAAGTGGATGTGAAGGAGGGGGAGTGGCGGCGGAGGTCGATCACCAGAGGGGGTGCGGGGGGACAGCGTTCGGGCAGGGAACGCTCTTGGTCCGGAAGAGTTTCGGCATTGCTCAGCTTGCTGATTCGGAACCCCCGGCTGGCAATCTCAACCTGACTTGTCGCAGGTCGAGCGTGTCCCCCTAGAGGCGGATTTTGGACGAAAAAGGAAATATACCCCAAACAGATTCAAAACATATTCAAACATTAACAGAACTAATCGTCCCCAGACTATTTTTTGACTAGTTTTGAATTTCCCCCCCTGTAGAGGGACAGGCGCGACTTACGACTTGTCCTTTACAGCATGAGTCCAGGGCCCGGGCTGATTTCGACCCAGGGGCCTCCGCGGGCGTCTTCCTACACCTCCCGTGTGACCTCCTCGTCATCGAGCCCCGTCCTGGTCATTGCCCTCCTCCCCCTCTCCACTCCACAATTACGCAATATGAGTATTCTCATCTCTCCCTCGAAGACTGCCTAGTTGCTTCTTCTCGTCTGTGTGGGTGTGTGTTTTGTCCTCTATTCGAGCGTTCTCGGTCCTTCCAAAGGGTGGTCCCGCTGCAGCGTGAGCCTTATTGTAGGATAGGGGCTTGGCTCCGGTCGTTCAGAACGGCGCGCTCGCCCCAGCCTGGGCCACTTTTCTAGAGCCGAGTCCTTCCTCATCGGTGTCGCCCCCTTCCTTTCCCCTCCTCCGCCTTCCCCTGGTCATCCTGATCCTCCCGCTCCTTCCACTTCGGTTCCTGCTTCTGTTGTCCGTCCTCGTTCTCCTCTTTCCTCCTCATCCTCCTCATCCTCCTGCTCATCCTCCTGCTCATCCACCACCTCCTCCTCCTCCTTCTCCTTCCTCCTCCTCCCCCTCCTTCTCCTCTTTCCTCCTCCTCCTTCTCCTCTTTCCTCCTCCTCCTCCTCCTCCTCCTCCTCCTCCTCCTCCTCCTAGATACGCAGCCCCCCTTTCCCGATTCACCGGGCGGTTGCGGCCCCCACCTTTCTAGAGGTGGTTCTTTGGGTTGGGGTGCTTGTGAGCCCACCCGTCCCGAGCCCAGTTGCTTCTCTGCTGTTCGCTGTTTCGCCCAATTTCCGATCACGCACAACACTGTGGGGTCTGTCTTGGAGTTCCAGGTCTGCTTCGACAAGCGTCCACAGATAGAGAAAAATCGGCGCAACGGGGAGGGGAGGGGTGGGTCCTCCCTCCGCCTCCCCTCCTCCTACCTGCCTTGTGCGCCACCCGCCGAGCACCACCTGCAGAACGAGGACGCGTCGTCGCAAGGCCCCGCGTCGCATCAACCTCCTCCCCTCCCGCTTCCCCTCTCCCTCCGTGGCGTCTTACTGCACCTCCTCCCCTGCACATCATCGTCCTCCTCCTCCTCCTCCTCCTCCTCCTCCTCCTCCTCCTCCTCCTCCTCGTCCATGCATCGTCCCCCTCCTCCTCCTCCTCCTCCTCCTCCCCCTCCTCCTCCTCCTCCTTCTCCTCCTCCTCCTCCTCCTCCTCCTCCTCCTCCTCCTCTCCCTCCTTGGCGTTTTCCTTGCACCTCCTCCTCCTCCTCCTCCTCCTCCTCCTCCTCCTCTCTCCTTCCTCCCCTGCTCCTCCCTCCTCCTCCTCCTCTCCTTCTCCTCCTTCCTCCTCCTCCCTCCTCCTCCTCTCCTCCGCCCTCCTCCTCCTCCTACCTCCTCCTCCTCCTGCTCTCTCTCCTCCTCCTCCTCCTCCTCCTCCTCCTCCTCCTCCCCTCTCTGCACCCTCCTCCTCCTCCCCTCCGTGGCGTTTTACTGCACATCCTTCTCTCCTCCTCCTCCTCCTCCTCCTTCTCCTCCTCCTCCTGTTCCCCTCTCTACACCCTTCCTCCTCCCCCGCTGCTTCTCCTCCTCCTCCTCCTCCTCCTTTCCCTCCTCCTCCCCTCCTCCTCTCCTCCTCCTCCCCTCCGTGGCGTTTTACTGCACATCCTCCTCCTCCTCCTCCTCCTCCTCCTCCTCCTCCTCCTCCTCCTCCTCCTCCTCCTCCTCCTCCCCCTCCTCCTCCTCCTCCTCCTCCTCCTCCTCCTCCTCCTCCTCCTTCTCCTCCTCCTCCTCCTCCTCCGCCTCCTCCTCCTCCTCCTCTTCCCCTCTCTGCACCCCCCTTCCTGCCCCTCTCTGCTCCTCCTCCCCGTCCTCGACCCGTGGAGGAGGCCTCCGCGCCCCGGGCCGGCGAGAGAGAGAGCGCGCAGGAGGACGACAGCAGCGAGGACGAGGAGAGCGGCTCGGAGGAGGACGACGAGTCCTCTGGCGAGGAGGAGCGGGCGGCGCCGGCCGCGGGGTCGTCGTCATCGTCGTCGGCGCCGCCGTGGTTTTCGACGTCGTCGTCGTCGTCGTCGTCGTCGTCGTCGTCGTCGTCGTCGTCGTCGTCGTGGGTGGGGGGGAGATGGGGGGAGAGGGGTGGGAGGAAGGGGGCAGCGTCACCCCTCCTCCCTCCTCCCTCGTCTTACCCTCCACGTTACTTCTCGCCCTCGCCCCACCTCTCCGCGCGCGCGGGGATGGGACGATGATGATGTTGATGATGATGATGATGATGATGATGATGATGATGATGATGATGATGAGGAGGATGATGATGATGATGATGATGTTGATGATGATGATGAGGATGATGAGGATGATGAGGATGAGGATGAGGATGAGGATGATGATGAGGATGCGGATGAGGATGAGGATGAGGATGAGGATGAGGATGAGGATGAGGATGGGGATGAGGATGAGGAGGAGGAGGAGGAGCAGGAGGAGCAGAATGAAGAGGAGGAGGAGAAAGAGCACATCGCCGACAGATCGGCGTTGGGCCCCCGATAGCGAATGCGAGAGTTCCTGGGCGGGGTGGGAAATCGGGCCCCTCTCGGCGATGCCTCGTCGATTACAGCTCGATGTCTCCCGCTGAGCCTACAGTGGGGGCGCGCATCAAGAAACCATATGCTGTTCGTCAGGATCTGAGGTTTCTTCGCTCCGCGCGCTGCGCGGTGACTTCCCGCAGCCGTTGAAGAAGCTGCTGCGTTCAGGGTGCTCCAGGCTTCCCCTACGGGTGCACCTCGCGCACGGGTTTTCAGGGCTTGGTCTATTGCAAGGGTTCCTTGCGGCCTCGCCCGCTCTGTATCCCGCCCCCTGTCCTTGCCGTCCCCTGAGATCCGACGTCGTTGCAACATCGTAAAAAATCACGACCGGACCCCCAGACCCCATCTTCCTGCGTCCTTT
>CAUYUJ010017815.1:170000-225000 GCA_963575745.1 Prorocentrum cordatum
CTGCAATTTTAGCATATTCGCCTTTCGGATTTCATCAGCTTTCAAGACGGTGTCAAAGCCCCCGAGATCGCCTCCAGACGCCCCAAAAGGCCCCCAAGAAAGCTTCAAGACGGCCGAGCCGGGCCTCACAATCGCCCACGAGAGCCCCAAGACAGCCCATAATGGAACCAAGAGGCCCCCCAAGGGCTCCCAGCACAGACCCAAAAGGGCCATGGGAGGTCCCCGGAAGTGCCGAAGACGGGTCCAAAGGGGGCTCCAGTGGGCTCAAGCTCCCCAAGACGGCCCAAGAAGGCCCCAGGACTGCCCATGAAGGCGCCAAAACGGCCCACGAGGGCCCCGAAAACACCCCCACGATGTTTCCGAATGCCAACACAAAGACCCCCAAGGCACCCCAAAAAGCTTTCCAAGGGGCCTTCAAACCACAAAAATCGCCCCCCTTCCCTTCGTAAAACCTGCAATTTTAGCAGAGTCGCCTTTCGGATTTCATCAGCTTTCCAAACGGTTTCAAAGCCCCCGAGATCGCCTCAAGACGCTCCAAACGGCTCCCTAGAAAGCTTCAAGACGGCCGAGCCGGGCCCCACGATCGCCCACAAGAGCCCCAAGACAACCCATAATGGAACCAAGAGGCCCCCCAAGGGCTCCCAGCACAGACCCAAAGGGGCCATGGGAGGTCCCCGGAAGTGCCCAAGATGGGTCCAAAGGGGGCTCCAGCGGGCCCAAGCTCCCCAAGACAGCCCAAGAAGGCCCCAGGACGGCCCATGAAGGCACCAAAACGACCCACGAGGGCCCCGAAAACACCCCCACGATGTTTCCGAATGCCAACATTCATTGATTTTGCCCCCATGACATTCACATTGTGACCCAGTCGTTGAGGGTCTCGTGGCATGCAGCGAAGATGCCCGAAGATGCCCCGTACAAGTTGCATATGCATGTTCATACCCTTACGCACAAAAAAAATGTACAGATGTACGCTGTACACACATACAACAATGTAAGTCTATTGTATACACCTAGACATTTATACGGAACGTGCATGCACGTGCGCGTGTATACATGCATGCGCGCATGTACGCACGCACGCATTCCGCTTGCGTGCAGAACTCAAAGGACCAAGGTGCATGGCGCGCAGCGCCAATGCAGTCTTGTGTATATATATAGATATACGTATATACATACCTATATCTATATATATATATATATATATATATATATATATATATATATATATATATATTACCTCTTGTTTGCCCTCCCTCTTGCTTCCGTTCTCCTCCTCCTTCCCCGCCAGCGGGCTCCTACCTCAGTCCCTGCTCCGCTTCGGCTTTGTCCCGCTAGCTGGTTTCGCCCGTTCTCTCCCTCCCTGGGTTCGCCCCCAGTTGCCCTTGGTCGGTATCATTTATTCGATCCCCATCCCCATCCCCATCCCCCTCGAGACCCCCACCAAATTACCACCCCAGTTGGGGATACACCCCTCGAACCCCGAAGAGAGCGGCCTATATCCCCATCTAGGGGGGTGAATCGGCCAGCGGAGCCCAGGCCACGCAGCTGGCGATGGGGATCGGTTAAGCGATACTCATCTCTCCCTCCCTGGGTTCGCCCCCCGTTGCCCTTGGGCCAGACGCCCCCGCGAGCGCCCTTGCGCGCCGCTCTCCGCTGCGCCCGCGTCTTAGACGTACCATTAAGTCGGGCCTGTCTCTCTACAGGAGGAATAGTCAAAAATAGTTAAACATAGTCTGGTGACGATTTTTTGAATATTTGTTTTGACAATGTGTAAGGTTTTTTGACTACTTTTGAATATTCCTCGAACATCGGCCTGTAGGGGAACAGGCCCGACCTAAACGTAGCACGCCCCCCCGGCACGCGGTAACTGCTCGCGTCGTGAAATTCAGGGCGGTGTTTTTGTTCGCGCTTTGGGCCTCTGGGAGCCCTCGCCAAGCCCCGGGGCAGTCAACGAGTCAGGGTGTAAAGCGGGCCCAGGGGGAAGGGTCGGGACTTCCGGGAGCCGCGCATTGAACAAATCAGCATCGCATGTGTGGGAAGGGAGGTCTCGGCTACGCGTGAGAGTGTCGGAGTGACCTTTGGTGCTGGCCCTCTGGGGTCCCCCGCTCGCTCAAGTTCGCCGAGCGCGGTGCGATAGCGGCGGCTCGCGCGCCCGGATTCTGCCTCCTGGCGACCCCCATGAGTCGCGCGCCAGAGGTCTATCTTCCCTGGGGTCACTCTGGCGTGTAGCCGAGGGCATTTTGCTTGCTAATGCAGATCTGCCTTATGGATGGAGCTCACGAAAGGGTAAGCTCAGTCATGGGATATCCTTGCCCGGGGTCGTAATTATTTGTTTCAAGCACTATGTACTATTTTGTTTCTCCCGAGCAGCTCCTCTGCTTTTTGTGTTCGCCGGGGCAAGTCTTGTATCTCTGAACATGTTGTTTTCCCTTAGGTCTGCCCCTCGTTGGCTCTGACCCCCAGAAGTCTGACCCCCCATGACCAGAAGGCAAATGAGAGGGGGAAACGGGGCGAGAAAGGTGGGAAATAGGGTGGAACGGGGAGGGTACGCCAGGTTCGCGTCGTGTCGACCAGCGGCGACCCCGCCGCTGGCGTTCAACATGGAACGCCGGAGACCCAGAATCGGTTTGTTTCGAACGAACTGATGCTTCGGAAACGGCCGAACGTTCAAGGTCGAAGGACCTCCGCGGTGTCAGGAACCCACGCCCAAGTCGGCACGACACGAACCTGCCGTAAATCAGGAGGGAAAAAAACACACAGACACAATTAATCGGCGATTCCCAGAAAATATAGGAAAATATGGGAAATGGGGGGGAAGACAAAAATCAAGAAAATATGGGAAAATATGTGGAATATGTTTATTTGTGTGTATTTATTTGTGTGTCCTGGGGCCCCTTCAGTAAAGAAAGGGGCGCGGGGGGGAGGTCGAAGAGTGCCGTACGCAGCTGACTGCGGCACCGCCGCGCGGGAGCTCCTCCTCGATATATACGCCCCGTCGCCTGCGGCGCCGTGGAGACCTGGCCGCGGGCAGCTGGCTCGCTGAGCTCCCGTTGCTATCCCCAGGCATGATCGCGCCTTGAAAAAATTCGTTAAAGGCTTAACGACTTCTGCCGTCCTTCGACTCGCGCTGGAGCGGCCGCGAGTTGCTTCACCTTTCCTCGGAGATCTTTGGATTTACCCGGATTTGTTTCGATTTGCCTGGATTTATATCTGGATTTACCTAGATTTATCTGCATTTACCTGGATTTTTCTGGCTCGCTCCCCACAAGTCGATCGGCGAAAAGTCGACAAGCCCTTAGGGAAAAATCAGGACGGGAGGTTTTTGGCCAATTTCGGCCTCGGGAGCGCCCTCGCCGGGCCTCGGGACGGTCAAAAAAAACGACTCGGGAGGAAAAGCCGGTCCCGGGGAAAGGGTCCGGACTTCAGGGGCCCCGTGTTGTAATGATCGGGACGTTGCATGTCTGGAACTCCCTTTTCGTCTGCCCCGATGTTCGCTCCCGGCCATGCGGCGTTCGAGCACGGGCGAACGATGAGTTCGATTAGAGGGTCACTGGGGTGCGTCGGAGACGAGGGTCGCTGCGCTGCGTCGGAGGAGAAGGAAGCCACGAATTGGGTGCGCGGTCGTTCCTGCCGTTTCTTCCCTTGTGCCTCCTGCGCTTCTACTCTTCTTCCTCCTGCCTCGGGCCGTCTCCCCGCCCATGTCCAGCCTGGCCGCCGCCGCCAGCTGCCCACATCTCTCAAGCAGTGTCGAAGCGTCCTGGCTCGCCTTTGGCCCACCAGAGACTGTTCTAAGAACCTCTCGTGGTCTGCACGAGATGTACTTAGAACATTTCTGGCTGGGACTGTCTTGTTTTAAAACATCGGGTTTATGTTCCAAGAACCTTGTTCTTATAACATTTGCACCCGCGACGGGGCACGATGTCCAGGCAGACAGGGCGAAAGCAGGCCGCCGCCAGCGCCGACGACGAAGGCGACCACGTACTCAGAGGATGGCTCGGTGGGGGGCGGTAGGATGGGAGGAGAATGGGGGGGGGCAGGGTCGGGCCGGGCTAGTCTAGGCCTCCTAGATGGGGTCGGAGTAGATGGGGTCGGAGGGTCGCGCCGCATCGCCGATGCATCGCCGATGCGGCTCGATTCGGAGCCCGATTTTTTTCACGCGGACGTCGCCGATGCATCGCCGACGTCGCGGATGCATCGCCGGTGCATCGCCGATGCATCGACGATGCATCGCCGATGTATCGCCGATGCAGCGCGATCCTCCGACACCATCTACTCCGACCCCATCTAGGAGGCGTCTAGCTAGGACGACGAGGATAAATCCGTTCCAGAGCGTTCTGGAACGCTCTCAGAGCGTTCTAGAACGCTCTGAGAAGGCCGCGGCGCCCGATACATCCTCCAGAGCCGCCAGATCTCAGACGTTCTCGATCTGTTCTCACCCGATGTTGTCCTCGTCCTGGCTTCGTCTCACTTGCAGGGGAATGGGTGCGGGATGTGTCCAGGGGAGGGAAGACGCTGCAGGGAGTGCAGGGGGAGAAGGCGGGCGGCCTGCTCGCCAGAGGGGGCCGCGGGCGGAGGCGAGTCGGAGTCGGATGAGGACGAGGAGGACTACGAGCGGGGCGACGAGGCCCACGCCAGGCTTCCAGCCTGTCCTCTTTTCTTCACCATGCTAGTCGAGATCCTCCTCCTCCTCCTCCTCCTCCTCCTCCTTCTCCTTCCTCCTCCTATCTCCTCCTCCTATCTCCTCCCTTTCCTCCTCCTCCTCCCTCTCTCCCTCTCTCCGGCCTGGGGCCACCCGAGCGGGTCCCCACCCCGATACGCGCAGGGGAGCCCCCGGGGCTCCGGTGCTCCCGTCCGGCGTCTCAGGCCACCGCGGCCTGGGCCGATCCCCTGCTGGGGCCGGCTCCCAGGGCATGTGTTGCTCTCAGGGCCTGGGCCGCGTCGTCATGGCCCGCGTGGGGGCGAGGGAAGGAGGAGGAGGAGGAGGAGGAGGCGGAGGAGGAGGAAGACAACGGCTCCCAAGGCGCTCCAGCCGAGACAGCGGCACCTGCTTCTGGGTGTTCCTCTGGAGACGGGGGGGGGAGGGTGTGGAAACAATGCTACACACCAAAATGTGTCACGATGCCATGTTTTCCGCACGCGGCGTGCCACAGACTCAAGGGCCCTAAACAGCGATGGAAACTTCGGGCATGCCAGCATGGAGGCAACAGCAGGGGAGGAGAGGAGCACAAGACCAAGAGGAAAAAAGACAAGAGGATTGCAGTGCTACTCCACAGAGGGAGGGGAGGCGGGAGGGCCCTGAGGGAACCCGGAGGCAGGGGCGACGGGCGCACGGCCGGGGGCCCTGCGCCGCCTGGCGCAGGGATCTCGTGGCCAGGGCCACGAAGCCTCCCCGATGTCGTGGCCCCTCCTCTTTGAACGGTCCCATGGTACCCCTCGTCCGCGCACATGCGTGGGGCCACGATGCGCCCTCCCCCTTCCTGGGGCCCCGCTGGAGTAATTAGACGGGGTCGGATGAGCGCAGCGCGTCGCCGATGCATCGAAGCTGCGGCTGCGATGCTGAGCTCGATTCCCTACATCCCAGCGTCGCCCAGCACCCCTCCTCCGCCTCCTCCACCTCCTCCTCCTCCTCTTCCTCCTCCTCCTCCTCCTCCTCCTCCTCCTCCTCCTCCTAACCATCGCCGATGCATCGGCGACGATGCATGATCCTCCGTCCAGGCGGCCTCCCGTGGGCGGCCACCGGTTGGGATGGCAGGGAGGAGGGTGCGTCTTTGCTGCGCCTCGACCTTCGGGCCAGGAGCCTCTGGCCTCGAGCTCCCGCGCTCTGCATCAGAGTCAGGATCAGACCGTTCCCCGCGGCCCGCGCTCTTCCTCGTCCTCCTCATCCGCCTCCTCGATGCGAAGAGATCCAAGCGCCGCGCCGAGATTTCAGGGTGGTGGAGCACCACGCGAACGGAAGCTACAGCACGGCCGTTCCTATCTCCTACCCGATCTTAAATCGGGCACGTCCCTTCACAGGAGGAACAGTTCCAAATAGTCCAAAAATAGTCGGGGGACGATGTTTTGAGTATGTTTTGTTTACTTTCTGCTTATTTTTGGATATTCTGAATTTTTCGCCCATAATCCGCCTGACTATCAATCTTTCTTGGATCCATTTTCGCCCCCGACCTGTAGACTTTTTCGCCCATTTTCCCATGATCTTTTTTTTTGCCTTGCCCGACCTGAACCCAATCCATGAGCCCCACTCCGCCCCTCGGGGGATAGATACCATTTGGTGGTCCGGCGATGCAGTGTGGCCCCGATCACCCGGCGAGACAGAGAGCTTGCTCGAACAGCGTCTGAAGCGGTGAACGGCATCGAGATCTGCCTCGGTTGGGCCCTGAAGAAGGAACCCTTTTGGTTGGGGAGGGGCTCCGCGTTCCTGAAGCGTTTCGCAGCTTGCCTCAAGTTTCCCCTATGTCTTCGATAGGAAGTCGAAGTTTAACTCATGGAGAAAGGGGCCTCGTTCCTTATTTAGGGCTCCTTAGGTCAACGCCCCGACTGTATCTCTGTGGGGCGGGCCCGCCTGGAAGAGAGAATGGCACCGACGAGCTGGTTCTGACAGGCTGGCCGAAGACGGAAAAAGCCACTGGCGGCAGATTCAAGGAGGGGGGCGACAGAAGTCGAGGTTCAGAAAGGAAGAGCGAGGACGTGGACAACCACCTGCGCAGCTCGAACGCGCGCCGAGGCCCCAGATCGTCCGGCGTGCAACCTACCTTCCAGAAGGAACGCCGGACAAATAATTAACAACTTAGACCCATGGGGTCTCCGCGAGATATCCGCCAGCATATGCGAACTATAGAGGAGCCAGCACCGATGGCCGTGAGTGCCAGGTGCGAGGCCAAGGCGCGCCTGAAAATCTGGTGATTTGTGGACCGGGAGGGGGGGAGGTCAGAGAAGTCATCAGAGCGGGCGAAACGCTTTCAGTAATGGTTACCGCCAGCGGGGGTGGATGAGGTGTCCTGGAAGATCGGAGCCCGACAGCTCGATAAACCGCGAGCCTTTGAAATTGGATCCGATAGAGCCGCGTCCCCGCACTGCAGCCCACGGAGAAACCGACGGGGGCCGCTGGGGTCCCACAGGCGGGCGCGACGCTGAATAGATGCCTCCAGTGAAACTCTGCCTGGGGCCTTCCAGAAAGCTGGGAATCTTGCAGCTTACGCGCCGAGTCTCCTTCGTAAAGAGCGCCGCGGCTTGGGCGTCACGGAAGGCAGCTTGGAAGCGGACGAGGTCCACGATCCGAACCGCGAATGCACCGCCGAGGTCGCCGGCGTCCACGGCGACGTTTTCCTCGGCTCATTCGTGCTAGGCCCGCACGGCGCAAGCCACAGCACCATCTTGCCCTATAAGGGCCCGTGCGATGGTACGGAAGACCATGGCGAACTGTGCAGCTCCCAGCCATCGCGCTCGCAGCTGCAAGTCGCGAGTGGCAGGTGCAGCGCCTCGGCGACACTTGACTCTGCTAACCACAGCCAGGACGGAGTGGGTAACCAAGGGCGGTCGATGCCAGCGAGGCGCTCGTGCTCCACAACCATCTGCAAGAACATCGGGTCCTGCACAATGTGCCTGGGAAGCGGCGTGACACGATTTTGGTCGCCAGGCGGCCTCGGAGCCCACTGGAAGATGAGCGGCGCGTGGTCGCTGACCGAGTCTCGATGCAACTCCTGTGCCTCGTCCGGCGCCGAAGCACATTCCTTACCGATCTGCGTGGCGTGCTGCGCATAGGTTGGTGCCAATGCGTCGGACGTTCGGCGTCGAACTCGACCAACATCTTCCAAAGCTGCCTTCATCGGTGGTCTCCCGCACGATCCTGCTGATGAGCCGCATCAGCCCCAGAGCCGTCGGGAGTGTCACATGTGGAGCCAGCTCGCAATTGGAGTCGGTAATGGTGAAGACCCCGACTATGAGAACCACTGGTTATGTTGCGTTGGCTTGCGAAGCTCCCGCCTGGGCCCGGAATCTCTGGGCGAACGGCCAGAACTCGTCATAGGAGATGTCGTGGTTGTGGACGTTCCAGTGGTAAAAACGATCTTTGAGGGAATGCTGACAATCTCCGTGAGCAGGATGCCTCCAGACACCAAGATCTCGGAGGACACGGTAATGTCAGGACTTGTCGGCACGATAGTGGCGACGCCGCCCAGCGTATCGCGCTCTGGGGGGCCGAACATATACGATGCGAATGTCAGAATCGACGGAGAAGCGGATCACGAGCCTCCCCGTCGGCATGAACCTCCTGGAGCGCCACTCCCCATCGAACGAGGCGGGTCCACTCAGGCTGCATCTTCGATGTGTGATTCCGTTTCGCATTACGTCCTAGAGTGTCCGCGGGTTCTCGACCTTTGTATCGGTCCCCCGTGATCCCAGGGTCAAACTTGGCCTGCTTCGTGATATTGGCCGGGATGATTTCAATGTTGCGTTAATTGCATGTATTATCTCACAGCCTAAATGGGGCTGTTGTTTTTTTTCTGGACACCCCACGCAGAAACACACCTCCATCACCACCACAAGCTCTTGTTCCCCACATCCAGAACGGGGTTCTCGAATTTCTCTGCGCAACCATTCTCTCTTCTTCTGCCCCTTCTCGTCTTCACTCACAGTCATGCACTCACACACTCATCAGCAGCATCATCATCAGCATCATCATCACCATCATCACCATCACCATCACGAGCACAATTAACACTCACCCGCCACCACACCGTGGTCATCAACCTCATCATCGTCATCATCATCAGCATCAGCACCATCATCATCTTAGAAGCATTCACGCACTCACCAACATTCTCAGACACACACGCACCTCGCACACTCACCCGTTAGCGTCACTCAAGATCACTATCACCGTTCATCATCGCCACCTCACCATCTTCATCATCATCGGCATCATCCCATCATGGTCATCGGTCATCATCAGCACACTCGCGCTTATCTTGAAGATCTCGCGATCGGGAGCCTCGTCTGTGAGTGAATCGCGAGGCAGTCTCGAGCGGGAGCCCCTCCTTATGGGCGCTCCACCTCCACGTTCGAATCCGAGCGGGCCATCTGAAACCTGTAACGGTCGCCATGTGTGAGTTCCGCAAGCTTGAATTTGGATAATGTCTTGAGCGTGGCGTCGTCTGTGAGTGAATCGCGAGGCAGTCTTGAGCGGGAGCCCCTCCGTACGGGGTCCCTACCTCCATGTTCGATTCCGAGCGGGTCATCTGAAACCTGTAATTGTCCTCACTTTTGGGTTCGTCGGGTCTGAATCGGGAGGAAGTCCAGATCGGGGCGTCGTCTGTGAGTGAATCGCGAGGATGTCTCGAGCGGGAGCCCTTCCTCAGGGGGTCCCTACCTCCATGTTTGATTCCGAGCGGGTCATCTGAAACCTGTAGTTGTCCTCACTTTTGAGCTCCTCAGGCCTGAATTTGAAGGAGGTCTCGACAAGGGCGTCGTCTGCGAGGGATTCGCGAGGAAGTTTTCGAGCAGGAGCCTCTCCCAGTGGGGTCTCCATTTCCATGTTTGAATCCGAGTGGGTCAGCCGTAAGTTGTAAATGTCAGTTCTTTTGGGTTTCTCAGGCTTGAATCGGAAAAAAGTTTCGAGTGGTGGCGTCTGTGAATGAAGTGCAAGGAAATGTCGAGCGGGAGCCCCGTCCACGCTGTCGCGGGGCCAGACGCCGCGCAAGGACGTGACCGTCGACTGCGCCGAGGATGAGGAAATTGGCCGCACGGGCATGTTGGACGGGTAGTGGTGGCTGCACCTCTACGTCATGTTCACCCGCGCCGCGCGCATGCAGAAAAAGCTGGTCCTGCGGCCGCCTTCGCGAGAGTTTCTGGAGCGCGGGCCGCCGGCGTCCCTGTGGAAGGCGCTACGGAAGTTCGAGAAGAGGGCTGCGAGCTCCAGGGCTGAGGTGGAGCAGCTCGCGGCAGAGCTAGGCTTCGCGCTGCCTCCCGCCTGAGCGCGGCGGCGCCCAGCTCGAGGCCCGCGGGCTTGTCCCGACGGCTTGCTCCCGCGCCCCAGCGGCCCGCGGAGTTGTCCCGACAGCCTGGCCCGCTGGATTGCCCCAACAGCTTCGCGACCCGGCCATCGGAAAACGCCTGCGTGCCAGCCGAGGCGGCGAGGGCACCGAAGAAAATCGACATGCGTGCCCTGGCCAGAGAAGTTCATAAGAAGAACAGGAGGGATGGAGAGTTCGACGAAGTAGGAGGCGAAGGAGGAGGAGGAGGAGGAGGAGGAGAAGGAAAGGACGAGGGGGAGGAGAAGGACGAGGAAGACGAGGAGGCAGGAGGGTAAAAAGAAGGCAATAGGGGGTAATGGGAAGGATCAGGAACATTTCCGCGGTCAAGCTGAAACAAATAGCGAGTGGGGTACTACCGTCGGAGTATGTGTGTGCCTTTCGTTTTTTTGTTCCGCGCGTGGCTGACCCGAGGTAGCTGCGCAAAACGTACCGCAGTTCGCTGAGGCCGTTAAGGTCGCCATTCGTTTTCCAGGGCTGGGGCCCCATATGCGCTCGGAGGAGAGGTGGTTGCGCCTCCAGGTCATGCCCCACATCCTTCTCCCCCCCGTCCTAGTCCATTGCGTTTTTTGCTGTTCCACCCCCTCCCCCCTCCTCTTTATTCGACAACACGTCGGCATTGTAGACCCAAGCCAGCACTGCTATTGTCTTCTCCTCTGCTTCTCCCTTCCCTTCCCCCCTGCTCGTCCGTTCGTCTCTCCTTCGTCCTTCTCTCCTCTCTTGTCTCTTGTCGTGTTGGTTCACTGGTTCGGCCGACTAGGCCATTCAGTAAGGGGACTGCCGCACAACGCCTCGGCATGCCAGGGGAAGATGCGTTTCAATTCGTATCAATCGGGCGGTGGATTTATGTGTTCTGCGTTCTCGCTTTGTGCTCGTGCACGGAGCTTGGACTCTGACATCTGATTTGTCTTCAGTCTCTTCGAACCCCGACGGCGCGCAACGGTTCGCCTATTGCAGGCTGGCCTGAGCGTTGCTCCTTGTGTTCTGATGTCGTCCTCCTCCTCTTCCTCTTTCCTCCTTCTCCTCAGGAGCCGCCGCCGACCGCGACTAAACGTGACAGCAGTGGTTTGGAGCATGGTAGTCTGTGCAGCCAGAATTGCTGCCACCAGCGGGCGGACAAGAATCGTTTTTTTTGAGAGTGCCTTGGTGTGGAGCCCGATGTTGTCCACGCCGACAGCGCCCCCCTCCCCCATTTCCGCCCCCTGTTATCCCCCGTAGCATCCTCTTCCCACTGCTTTCCCTCTTCCGACCCACCTTGCACCTGCAGCGAGACGCAGTGCAACATGCCTTAGACCAGACCCGTGGAAAGATGCACACTGACCGGGTTGGCGATGATGAGTTCATAGTTGTCTACCCCGTTTGTTGACAGGGGGGGTCAGGGAGAGGGGGCAGCGCGTTCGGAGGCGGTTCCCAGGCGCAGGGCAAGGTGAACACGAAGAGGCGAGGGGGCAGAAGTGAGAAGTCGCACGGTGTGATGGCGAAGTTGTCGGGGAGCAGTTGGGGAAGAGTGGGATGCAGCTTGGGGGCGCCGTTGACGGAGAAAGGGGGAAATAGAGAGAGAGGGAGAACAGAGAGAGAGAGAGAGGCAGAGAGAGAGGGGCACAACAAAAAAACAAACCGCGCAGACATAACTCCGAGTTGGAGGAATTCGACAAGGACCCGTCACTGAAAGCCGTCTCATCGAATGGGCATATCTGCCACTTCATCTCTCTCTCTCTCTCTCTTTCTTCGTACCTCTCTCTGCTGCTGAACATGCTGCTGCCACAGCACGCCTCCGAATACATTCGAATCCTGGCAATTTGCTACAAATTGGTGCAACGTGTGATCCAAAGGGCCCCCGCATCCCTGAAGGCACGAGTGCCCGCACACGATCCGGGAAGTTATACTCGAAGTCTCGATGGCGAATCTGGCAGCGCAGCTTCCTTCCGTGCTTGTGAATCTCATGGCCTACAGCGCAAAGCCGAGCACGGCTGGCGGCAGAGAGAGAAAGAGAGAGAGAGAGAGAGAGAGAGAGAAAGAGAAGGACCTGGGCGGTTGGCAGGTCACCATGTTAGTGGCAGTTCTCTTGCACAATTCCGTCACCTTAATAGCTGTCATCAGGGGAAGGGGTGATGGGAACAAGAGGGGGGCGAAGGAGGGGGAGGAGAAGGAACCTAATAGGAGATGGCCGGGGAAAAGGATGGCGGGAGGAAAGAGGAGAAGGATGATTGGAGAGGGGCGGCATTGGAGGAAGATGAAAAGAAGGTGGGAAGCCGCCGTCACGTAAGAGTGACCTTGCGCAGGAGTGACCTTCGGTGCGGGCCCACAGGGGCAGAGGAGGTTGTTTTTCGGATTGTCCGCTGCCTCTTGTCGGCGCGTGCAGTGTAGACTTGCGCGCGCATGGACGCACCTGGGTCGTTACCATTTACCGCAACTTATGCGTAGCGCGTCTGGCAGCGCGCGATGGTTTCCCGAGAGAGGGTTCGGTCGACCCCGAGCCGCGCGCGCGCAACTTGCTGCGCGCCGAGCGAGTAGCCATACGCCCCAGGACCAGTCAAGGGTTCGACCGCCGTGACCTTGCATCGCTCGGACGTGTGCATTTTTTTCGGCGAGGATCATCGAGGAGCTTTTTTGCTCACCTTGTGAAAAAAAAACACGCACGACACCGAAAAATGCACAGGGAACGGACGTCCGAGCGATGGCGAGGTGAAGACACGCGACGATCGTCGCATCCACGCCTCAGGTTTTTGAATTCTTTACCGCAGCCCCCAGGGCGCCTAAGGGTTCCCCGAAGACGCCCCAAGCCCGCACCCGGTGGGACAGCAGCGCGATGCGACCAGGCCGTTCCAGGAGGAGGAGGAGGAGGAGGAGGAGGCAGAGGCACTTCCCTCCCAGGGCGCAGAGGCAAGCGCAGTGGTCTGCGCGATTCCATGGGTCGTGCCACGTCGCCCCGCGCCTGATGGAAGGAATCCCGCATGTGCCCGCTGGCGGTCTGGATCTTTCGAGGCGCGTCCAATCCATCGCTGACGCTCTGCAACAGCAACGACTTCCGCGCTTCTTGGCTTGGCCTCTAAAGCCGCGCGCCAACGGTCACTCTTGCCCGGGTTCACTCTTGCGTGCCGCCGAGGAAAGAAGACAGAGAAAGCGGGGAAATGCAATGGCATGTCTTGCCTGGTATACATGCCGCATGGCGCTGGGCGATGCCGTGCCGTGCGAGCCCATGCGCTGGCAGGAGATGAAGCAACTGCTGAGCGATTCCCTGGAGAAAGAAAAGCAGGCTGACCCTGCCTCCTCCCATCCTCGTCCTCCTTTCGCATCCGAATCCTCCCTCATTTGTATTCCACCTTCCTCCTCTTCTGCTCTCGTTCTCATGGTATTCGCCGGCCTCCTCGTCCCCTCCCCCGCCTGTCCCCACTACGCTGCTATTTCTGCTGCTGCTCATCTTGCGCACGTCAACACAGTCGTCCCTGGATCTCCTCCTCCCCCTGATCGTTGTTTTCTTTGCCTTACCCGTGGAGCTGGAAATGCCGTCAAACATCTTGGACGCCCCAGACCCTCCCTGCTTCCCCCGCAGGGATGGGCATCTCTTAACAAGAACACGTTAGCCCCTCCAGTCGACGCAGGACCAGCGTGCGGGTGCTGGTTTTGGCCTTGGCATGTCTCCCAGGCGGTGCAGGGCTAGCTCCAAGATGGCCCAGGCCGCCCTGCGGCATTGTTGTTTTCTGAAGCTGTCACGATCGACTTCACGACGGCCACGATGGTCCAAGATAGCCTGCAAGTTGGCCCAAGAGGGCTCCAAGACGGTCCCAAGAGGCGAAGTCGTCAGGAGCCTTCCAGGGTGCGAAGGATTTCCAGGTACCCGCCTTTTCGATCGAACGTCAGGTCGCCCAACCGATATGGCACAAGCTTGCCCAACGACACGGCCCAACAAAAAAACCAAGCGGGCTCAACGACGGCCAAAGAGGGCCCTAATACCGGCCCAACAGTGTCCAATGACAACTCGTGATGGCCCCAAGATGCAAGAACAAGTCACAATCGCGACCTGGTCGTTGTAGCCAACCGTAATTGGCAGCAAGACGGACCCGAAGAAACCCCCAGGGAACCCAAAAGAGGGCCCCCGATAAGCTCCCCAGCGTGAGAGGCCTCGAGGCAAGAGGCCATGCTAAGGGCTCAGCAGGGTGCACACATCCGACCCATCCACACCAGCATTACAATCGGGGCCCTGAGGAAGGAACCCTTTTCGTTGGGGAGGGGCTCGGTGTTCCCTAAGTGTTTCACGGCTTGCCTCAGGTTTTCCTTATGTTCACGATGGGAAATCGAAGGTTAATTTGTGGAGAAAAAAGGGGCCTCGTTCCTTATGTAGGGTTCCTTAGGTCAACGCCCCGACTGTACGCGCACACGTCCACAACCATGCGCACATCTGCTGGAGATCCAGACAACCTCCCCCCCGAAGTGGAAGAGGGGGTTGGAAGAGGTAGCCCCTAAGCCACCAAATTTCGCCAAGAGGTCAGATCGCACTTCTCTCTAGCAGGAATGGCGCTCCAGCCGCGCGACCCTTGCACATCCCAACTTCCAGGACATAAAAGTCAAGGAAGACGTGAGCTTCGTTTTGACAAACACAACCTTCACCCCTGCAACTGTTGCAAGATGGTGCGACGAATGTGCGCGGCGCGGAGGCGAGATCACAGTTTGAAGGAATGCCGCCCTCCGTCTGTGCAGCAGTTAGAAAAAATGCCAGCTACGTTGGAAGGAAGTCTGAGACAACGTGCCCTGCTCGCCCAATCACCATGTCTGGCGGTGCGGCGAGGAGGAGTTGTTGCAAAGGTCTTACGGTCGGTTCCGCAGACCCTGAGAAGAGATCAGATTAACCACAAGAAGTGGAAAAGGGGGACGAAGACAACGCAAGCCGCATTGGCGTCTCTCATGCGAGGACGCAAGTCTAGTGGCCTTCGGCCCGTCTCTCCATTGAGTTTGGGTAGTGAATCGCAGGTCTTGGCGACATGTTGGGGGTTCTTGGGGAGCTTCTTAGGGGGATCATGGGGGTGGCCCGCTTGGGTGCACCTTGGGGCCCTTTGGGCCCCTCTTGGGGGTCTGTTGCGGGTCTTGAGGTTGGCTTAAGCGGCGCGGCGGGTGGGTGCTTCGGGGGCCCTTTCTTGTGTCCGTCATTAGAGCCAGTTGGGCCCGTCTTGGGGGTCCTTCGGGGCCACTCTTGGGGGCTTCCCGTGCCGTCCTGGACGCTCTGGCGACCGATTCGGCGAGAAGTATGAAATCTCAGGGGGGAACCATATGGGATTTAGCAGATTTGGGGCTCTCGGGCCGGCCCCCAGGGTCTCCAAGACGCTTCGAGGGATCCCCAAGAGTGCCGAAGTTGACCGAGGTTCGCCCCGAGAGAGCTCCAGCGAGCCTGAATAGGGGGCCCAAAGATGGCCAAAGCGGCCCCAAGATCGCCCGAGTCACTCCAGGGAGGGTGGGGAGTGCATGGGTGGTCTCCTAGTCTCCCCCCCCCCCCCAAGCGGGGAACTGATCACGGGGAAGGGGTTGCCTTCGACCTGGTTATAGTCTGGGTCACTTGTTGGAAACCAAGCCTTTGCAGTGTGTTTCAGCAAACGTCGTCGACGTGGTGCGCTGGTCAATCGCAGTCTCTGGTTAGTTCCGCGAGGAGATTCCTGGAGGCCTCGCGCGGCGCGCAATAGCTGCATCATCCAGTCCACACGTCCGCCCCAGAAGATTTGGAACGACGCTCGCGCGGCGCTGTTCCGACGTAAGTCCGGCGTGATTTCGGTATGAATTCGACATAAATCCGACGTCAATCTGACCTCCTCCTCCTCCTCCTATTCCTCCTCCTATTCCTCCTCCTATTCCTCCTCTTATTCCTCCTCCTCCTCCTCCTCGTGGATCTGGCGTAAACTGGGTGTCAATTTGTCGCGCGAGGCCTGCAGGATGGTTCTCAAGTATCTGCTGGGGCCTCGCCTCCGCCCAGGGCCCACTCCGATCCGATCGATCTGATTCGATATCGAGTTCGGTCAGCTCGATCCGATTCGATCTCGACTTCCTGGAGATCCGATGCGCCCCGATGCTTCCATGACGCTGTTGTACATCCTGGCGCAGCCGATCCAAGTCGATTTGGGCTCCGTGCCGATGCAGCCGGATCCGACGCACATTTCGATTCGAAGCCGATCTATCGATTAGATGTTGACGGATTCTGCCTCCTACTCGCTGGTGCTACCCCTCACCGCAAGAGGTCGGCCAGCGCGTTCTTGCGGAGCTGCCGATGCCCGAGCAGGCCGGACGCCAGGGGGGCAGCTGCAGGGCGCGGGGAAAGGAGGAGCGACGGCGAGGAGCGACGGAGATGGGGAGACCGGTGAGGAGGAGGAGGAGGAGGAGGAGGAGGAGGAGGAGGAGGAGGAGGAGGAGAGGAGGAGGAGGGGCAGGAGGAGGGGGTGGGTGGACGCCAGGGGGCAGGAGGAAGACGCGCGAACGGGAGGACTGATAGGGAAGAGCGACGGGGAGAGGGCGACGTGGGAGGAGGAGGAGGAGGAGGAGGAGGAGGAGGAGGAGGAGGAGGAGGAGGTGGGTGCGTATCGCAAAAGGTAATGAAGGCAAAAACGGCATATTGTTCGGCGCTCCGCGCGGATGTTGTGGATCGGCGCTGGGCCCCTCTGGCGACGCCTCCGGCGCCGCCCCTGGCGCGCTCCGCGCGACAGGGAGGGGGATGCAGCGTCAATAAGGCCACGCGGACCTCCAAGAAATTACGTTAATATTGTTTTTTGTTCCTCCGGGAGGAGAAGGAGGAGGAGGACGAGGAGGAGGAGGAGGAGGAGGAGGAGGAGCAGGACGGCGAGGAGGAGGACGAGGATGAGGATGAGGGTGATGATGATGATGATGATGATGATGATGATGATGATGATGATGATGATGATGATGATGATGATGATGATGATGAGGAGGAGGAGGAGGAGGAGGAGGAGAGCGAAGGGGGGTGATGCTGATGATGATGCTGATGCCGATGCTGATGCTGATGCTGACGCTGCTACTTATGCTGATGATGATGATGATGATGCTGATGCTGATGCTGATGCTGATGCTGATGCTGATGCTGATGCTGATGCTGCTGATGATGATGATGACGCTGCTACTTATGATGATGATGCTGATGATGATGCTAATGCTGATGCTACTGATTATAATACTGATGACGGTGATGATGCTGATGCTACTGGTGATGATATTGATTATGATGCTGATGATGGTGATGATGATGATGATTGTGGTGATGGTGATGGTGATGGTGATGGTGATGGTGATGGTGATGGTAATTGTGTTTGTGATGGTGATTACGACGACGATGACCATGACGAGGATGAGGCTGATGGCAGTGGTTGTGATGATGGCGATGACTGTGAGGAGGACGAGGAGTAGAAGGAACAACTTGATGAATAGGAGGATGTGGAGGGTGGAAGTCGAGGAAGTCAAAGAAAATGAGAGGAGAGGAGGGGCGGTGGGGAGAGAGGGAGCGAGGGAGGTGAAAGGTACATGGGATGGGGGAGGAGGGGGTAAAGTGGGGGGGCGACACGAAAGAAAGAGTGAGGGAGGGGGGAGGGAGAGGGGAAGGGAGGGGGTACGGCGCACGGTGGACCATGAGCGGAAATGACTGTCAGCCGATCTTGAGAGGTAAGGCTTCATTCGGCCCTCTGGGGCTTGCCCAGTGGCTCTGCATGATTTGCTGGGGCCTCGCGGTGCTTTTTCCCAGGATGCCCCTGGCGGCGTCCAGCAGGCCACCCGGGGCTCCCAGAATCAACCCCCGACCCGCATTCATGCGCGGTCCATCGCAAGGCAGGGGCAGCAGGACAGGAGTGCCGGATGGGCTGGGAGTGCTTCGAGAGGCAGGGAGAGGAGGAGGAGGAGGAGGAGGAGGAGGAGGAGGAGGAGGAGGAGGAGGAGGAGGAGGAGGAGGAGGAGGGAGGAGGAGGGAGGAGGAGGGAGGAGGAGGAGGGAGGAGGAGGGAGGGAGGAGGAGGAGGGAGGAGGGAGGAGGAGGGAGGAGGGAGGAGGGAGGAGGAGGAGGAGGAGGAGGGAGGAGGAGGAGGAGGAGGAGGAGGAGGCGGAGGAGGAGGAGGAGGAGGAGGAGGAGGAGGGCGGCGGAGGCGGCGGAGGAGGAGGAGGAGGAGGAGGAGGAGGAGGAGGAGGAGGAGGAGGAGGAGGAGGAGGAGGAGGAGGAGGAGGAGGAGGAGGAGGAGGAGGCGGAGGCGGAGGAGGAGGAGGAGGAGGAGGAGGGCTCCGCAGGTCGAGGCCAGGGGGGAGCGGGCTCGCCACCTGTCCAACGTCCGCAGGCGGTGGCCAAGCGAGCCGACGCCTCGCCGAACGCCGTCCCAGGCGCCTTCGGCCTGCTGCAAAGGAGCGCGGGCCTTGCATGGGGGAGGAGCGGGCCGGGGGCGGGGGGGGAGGGGGATGTGTGTGAAGTCCGCTTGCTGCCCTATTACATCCCTTCCGCAAGTGTATTGGCTCAAGGTATTGGTTAACTGACCTTTGCGCACTGCCCGCTTCGCAGTGCCCAGGAAAATAAACCTCTACCAACGGACCCCATACAGCAACGGCCCATCGGCCGTCTCCCTGTATACACAGGTGATCAGCCTTTCCTTAACCGCTCTTTGCATGGGGAGGAGCGGGCCAGGGGCGGGGGGGGAGGGGAATCCCCTCCCAGGACACGCCCTCCCAGCTGGCTTCGTGTATTGGGGCAATGGTGTGAGGAGGCTGGGGGTTTGATTCCTTTGCCCTTCTGACCTCCTTGTATCCCTCATCACTACCACCACCATCATCACTCTCACAAGCACACTTGTCACTGATCATCATGAACATGAGCAACATCATCATAACCACCATCGTGATCATCATGACCAGCAACAGTAGCATCAGCATCAGCATCACAATCATTATTGTCATCATTGTCGTCATCATCGTCATCGTCGTCGTACTCATCAGCACCACCATTTTCATCGTTGTCACCATCACCAGCCAGTGTCATCAATCCGTAGCCTTGTTACCTTGTGGCGACTGGACAAACGGTTGAGATAATTGATCGCCCTGGGGCCCCCTCTGCCCAGGTTCTTTCTTCTCCCTCGTCGTCACCGCCATTGTCCACCCAGCCCGTCTGCCGCCGGAGCTAGATCGAGACTGGCGGGAGGCTGGTGCGACCTGCTGATATCGCCACCTCTTTCCGCTCCTGCTGACATCATCACCACAATTATTCCCCAATCAGTGCTTGCACTGAAGGGGGTCCTAGCGGAGATTGAAGGATTTGGCAAAAGTGCCAGGCCGATTTCGGTAGGCCGCCGGGTTCCCGGGTTCCCGTTTCTGGGTTCCCGGGTTCCTGGTCCCGGGTTCCGAGCCGATGTCGGTGGGCGGCGGGGTTCCTGGGTTCCCAGGTTCTTCGTCGATCTTATTATCGATCTTTCGCACCATCGATCTCATTACCCACCTCTCTATCGATCTCACGATCGATCTCTCAATCGATCTCACTATCGACAATCGATCTTACTATAGATCGCACGAGCGATCTCACGATCGATCTCACTATCGATCTCATTGAATCGACTTCACTATCGGTCTCATGATCGACCTTCCACGTTCTTTCTATCGATTCCACTATCGATCTGACAATCGATCTCAATATCCATATCACTAATTTTCAAACCATCCACTGATCGGGGTTTCTGTCTGGTGTAATTACTGCTAACCATATAGTTTCGAACCACGGCGCTCGAACAATGGGGATACCTCAGAACTCATTCGAGCGTCGTCTTTCGATTGGGTTCTGGGGTGCCATCCTGGTTTGAACGCCGTGGTTCGGTAACCAGATTCCGCGCAGCCCCATGGCTATGGAGACTCATCTGGTCCGAATTCCGTGGTTCGGATGAGTTCCGAGGCGCCCCTCTGGTTCGAACCTCAGATTCGAATCAGATCCCGCGCAGCCCAGAGGCTCAAACATCGCATTCGAGTGCAACCGTTGTCCTGTTGCCGCGATCGTCACCGTCGTGTTATCGAGTTCGTAGTCATCCACACCATGGCTCCGCTGATGGACAGTCCAGTGGAGAGTCGGGAGGCCCGGTGGTGAACCCTCTAGGAAGCCCGACGGGGGCCCCCATGGAGCACTCAGTGGGACAAACAGAGGAGAACCCAACGGAGAGCCATGTGGAGCTCCCATGGAGAAGCCATGGATAGCCTCGTCGAGAACCCTAAGCATGGAGAATCCGATGGAGAACGCCAATGGGAGCCTAAGTGAGAGCCCTGCCAGGAGGCCTAAGCAGAGCCTCATGGACAATCATTTGGAGAACCCTAGGGATAACACGATAGAGAACCATGTGGAGAACTCCAGGGACAGCCATACGGATAGTCCTTGGCGTGATCCTCAGGAGAACCCGATGGAGAAACCTCATGCTGACCAGTCGAGGAATCGTTGCCCCCCCCCTTGGGGGAACCGCATTGAGAACTACATGGAGAGCATTCGGGATATCCCTACCCCGAACCCGACGGTGCGCAGCCATATGGGTAACACCATAGAGAGCTTTCTGCATAACCAGAGCCGCATGGAGAAACCAACCGTATAGAGGAAACCAAGTATCAGTTTCCGACCCCGCCTCATCTTTCTCCTCCTCCTCCTCCTCCAAGTCCGCCTCCACCTGCGACTCCATCTTCCTCGCCATGCGCATGATCACCACCCGCGCATCATCAGCATCACCATCATCACACCGACCATCAGCATCACCACAAGCAGCATCGCTATCAGCCTACCATCATCATCATGACCACCACCACTCCATCAACCCCAGCATCCCCACCAACATCCCCACCATCATTGACACCACTATCGGCATCGCTATCCCCATCACCAGCGCCAACGCCGTCCTCGTCATCGCTACCCTTGTCGGCACCATCATCCGCGTCACCACCAGCATCAGCATTCGCATCGCTGTCAGGCTGTCACCATCATCATTACCGTCGCCCTCACCATCGGCAATGCCATCATCGCCCGCATCACCGTCAACATACCATTGCCGTCTGATGGCCCCCCCCCCACTCGCCGTAAACAGAGTGTGTGGGTCGAGAACCGCCCCCCCCCCCAGTCACCAGAAGGCCAGCCAGGGTTGCTGCTGGATGTCTCGTCAGAGAGCTTCTTGGGACGTCCTGGGGACCTCTTGGTGGGTTTCGGCCTCGGATGCAGAGGACGCGTGGCCTTCCCCGCCGCGCGCGAGGGGTCTCCTCGCTTGCCCCCCCGTGCTAGAGGCCATCAACCCTCGAGCGGGTAGGTGGGGAGCTGGTCGCGGACCATTGCCTGGGCACGAGGGAGGGCCGTCGTGTTGTGCCTCTCCGAGTCTTTGCCCGCCTCCCCCCCCTCTACCTCAGCCTACCCCCGAGCTCCTCCAAGATTCTTCTCCCACTTCTGCCTCCCATCACTCCGCCCCTCCCATCCCTCTGGCCTTGCGTTCCTCTCCCTCGGCATTTCCTCCCAAGCCCTCCCCCCTACCCCTGTTTCCGAGCAGGCAGTTGCGTCACAGTGTGACTGACCGTCGTTTACACATGCCGATGCTACCACTGTTGATGTCCTTTCATCTCCTCCCCACCCACCCCTTCCTGTTGTTTCCCCTCCCTCTCTCCCCTTTCCTCCCTGCCCTCCTCCGGGAGCACGGCAGAAATGGATACAACATGGCATGGCCCAGATTATTCAATCCCCTCGCCTCCGTTCCTTGATTCGCCCCTCCCCTCCTCCCAACCCCGCGTCTTTCCTCTCCTATGTTCGAATGTGAGGAGAGATCAAGATTTGATGACCTCGAACGCGTTGGAGTTCAGGAACTATGTTAAGCATTGGTCGCTTAAGGCCGCAATGTGGGGACCTCCGAACCACGCTGGTTCCCCCCGCTCCCTCTGCAGCCTTCCTCTCCCTCTTCATCTGCTTCTCTCCTCTTCCCTCTCCTCCCTTCCTCCTCCCACCATGCCTCCCCAAGCCGCCCCCCCTCCCCCCCAGCCGCCCCCCCCCACCACACGCACACCCACGCCCACACACACACGCACACAGACACACTTTTTCATACAGCGGTGAGGTGACGGCACCGTCGCGAAGCGCCAAGCTGGGCCACGCTTAGGCGAATTTCCATTTGGCGTAGCAGATTGGTGGACCTGGGTGGTGGCAGTCGCGTGAAGGAAAAGACGCGGAGACGCGCATGGGCGTGAAGATGTTGGCGAGCGACCAGGCAAAATGCAGAAGCAGGGGCCGAGCGCCACCGGTTGACAAGGCGGTGTGCGGTGGGAGCGCAGAGTGTACAAGCCGGACGCCGCTGGCAGCGGGCGTCGTGCGAAAGTTTGAGCCAGCGGTGCTGGATTGTAATCAGACGAGGAAAAGGTGCCCATGCCTCTACCCTTTCCTCGTTTTCCCCCTTTTGGGCCTCCTCAGAGGCCCCCGTCGCCACCACTGGATTCGCCTCGAAATCCTGGTCAGAACGCGCCCCAGGACAGGTCCGGGGAGTAGCAAGATCGGTACCCTTTGGTTTCCCCAGGTAAGGGCGCGACGACTGGAGCGCAACGACAACGGGTTGCCTGGGCAGACGCGGCAAGAACAGGGGGGAAAGCTGTCGGGCCACCGGCCAGGCCTTCCCGAAACGAGCTGCAGCAGCAGTGTCGGCACCGAGCGTGCCAGCTTGAGGGCCGCGTCGCTGTGCGCGGCGCCGCCCGTGCTCACGAAGGACATCCCCAACGCGGGGGGCGAAACAGACAAAGAGGACAAAACGTGCTGGCCGGCGCTGGCCGGGCGAGAGAAGAGATAACTCCGAGGGAGGCCAGGGCGCCCGCGCCCCCATTGCCCAAACGGCGAAGCGTTGAGCACGCGCGGGCCCAGCCCTGCGGCGGGAGCCTGAGCCAAGACGAGAGCCATCTTCCAGCCCAGACCCCCTCGAGTCATGAAAAAATCACGACGGGAGGTTTTTCCATATGTTCGGCCTCTGGGGGCCCCTACCGGGCCTCGGGACCGTCAAAAAACGACTCAGGATGAAAAACGGTCCTGGGGAATGGGTCCAATCCTCTGGGGGTCGACGTCACGAAATAATCATGACGTCGGGGGTCTGGGAGCAGAGAGGCTGCACAATCCCCGCGAGGAGCAGAAGACAGGGGCACACACAGAAACATGGCAGCGCGAATGCTAGCATGAGGGCAGGACCCCTCGAGGGCACCGCCAAGCGGGCAACAGCAAAGGCAGGTGTGCAACGACCAGGCGCGGCTGGACCAAGAGCCGGCGCCAGCCCTGGCACCGGTGCCAGTCTTGAGTTGCGGGCCCCCACCAGAGGGGAAGCCGGCGAGGGGCGAGCCGACCGGCAGGGTCCCGGGTCGAGCCTAAGACAAGCCGACGCGCACATACACACGCACGCACCACGCACACGCACACACACACACACAAACACAAACACACACAGGAGCTGCTCCATGCCGGATGATGTTGGCCGACGCGCGCGCGCGCTGATCAGAGAAAATTAGCCGCCGGGCCCTTACTGAGCAGTGGCAGGGCAATCACACAAACACACACACACACACTCACACGCGCACCGTCTAGGAGTCGCGGCCACGCGCGTGGCGGCCCGGCGTAGCACAGGTCGAAGAAGCGCGCACCGGTTCACACAAACACGCATACAAACACACACACACACCAAAAAAAAAACCATGTGCAGGAAGACAGGGGGGAAGTTGCTGGTGAAGCAGATCGAGATCCCAGAGGATTCGAAGCTGGTGAGGGCCAGGGTGGCAGAGGAGGATTCTCTCTCCAAGGAGCACCAGGACCTGCCGCGCCACCTGGGGAGGGGGAGGAGTTGGAGCAGGGAAAAGGAAACGGGGAAAAGGGGGGGGGGGAAGGGGAGTGGAGAAAGCATGAGGGGATAGAGGGATGGCCTCGGTAGCAAATCATTCAAGAGGGAAAAAACACACAGACACAATTAATCGACGATCCCCAGGAAAATATAGGAAAAATATGGGAAGTGGGGGGGAAGACAGAAACCCAGAAAATATGGGAAAATATGGGGAATCTTTTTATTTGTGTGTATTCATTTGTGTATCCTGGGGCCCCTTTAATCATGGGAGCCGCGCGTGTCCTCGCAACTGCGTCGTTGGAGTGTGCTAGCGTGCGCCAGCGCCTGGTAGTCGACGAGAAAGCGCCGATTTGGCTACGATTCGCGTCGATTTAGCGTCGACTTAGCGTCGACTAGCAAGAGTCAACGATTAGCGTCGATTAGCGTCGATTAGCGTCGATGAGCCTCGATTAGCGTCGACTAGCGTCGATTAGCGTCGACTAGCGTTGATGAGCGTCGATTAGCGTCGAGTAGCGTCGATTAGCGTCGACTAGCGTCGATTAGCGTCGATAAGCGTCGACTAGCGTCGATTAGCGTCGATTAGCGTCGACTAGCGTCGATTAGCAAGAGTCGATTGGCGTCGATTTAGCGTCGACTAGCGTCGACCAGCGTCGATTCGCAAGAGTCAGCGATATGGTACGATAGGCTCCTATGAGTTGCCGCAGAAGCAGTGGAACTGGCATGAGGGGATAGAGGGATGGTGTTGGGCATTGCGGGGAGAGATCGGGGGGGAGGCAGGGGAGGAGACGGGCGGGGACAGGGTCGGGAAGAGCTGACAGAATGCCCCCGCAGACGAGTCGACCGAGGAGATCTGCACGGGTTCACTCGACAGTGGCATTCGGGGGTACCGGTGCAGCCCCCGTCTGTTTCGCTCACGACCTGCGTTTTGCCCCATAGGCTCGGTGAGTTGCCGCGCGGGAGTTCCGCTCGGCATGCGGTGCCGCGCGGCCGTGCGCACGTGGAGCGCGCCTGGCAACTTTCACTAGTCACTAGAGGGCTCTCTGCTAAAGGAGATGGTGCCCATCCCCGACAGGGGGAGGAGAGGGAGGATGAACGAGATGACTGGTTTTTGGTATGCCGCCGTCTTGCCATCCCGACGCTGCGGTCCCAGTCGGTCTCATTCTGCCAAGCGTCGGTAAGACTCCCCCTGGCGAAGGGCCGAGCCGTGCGCAGCTGCGAACACAAAGGGGGGCGGGGCGAGCAATAAGGACTGGGACACGGAGGGGATGAGCAGAGGCACACAGGAGCACGATGGGACGGGGGCGCGAGCTGCGGAGCGAGCGTATGCTAGGAGAGCGCTTTCTTCCAGGCGCCCGCAAGAGATACAGATGTGGCCCCCGTTCCACGTCGGAAGGGCAGCTCGTGGAAGCACAGCGCGTGCGGAGTCCTTGCGACGCGCGCAGGTCGCCCCGAAAGAACGCGTGCAAACCCTGGCAGTTGGGCCTTAGTTGGAGCTCCCTATAGGGCCACGAGGCGTGTGAGGGGTGTGACGGAATGGAGGCCAATCGGGCCTTGGTTGGGCCCCATCGGCCATGGGGCCGCGAAACATGCGAGGGATGCGCCGAAGTGAGGGGCGGGAGATCATGTGAATTGTTGCATTTGGGCCTTAGTTGGGGCTCCCTGTGGGGCCACGAAACGTGTAAGTGGTGTGCCGGAATGAGAGGCGGCAGCTCATGCGAATTGTTTCTGCATAGGGGCCTTAGTTGGAGCTCCCTATGGAGCCACGAAGGGTGCGAGGGGTGTGCCGAAATGAGTAGAGGGAGCTCGTGTAAATTGTGGTATTTGCTTTTAACCTAGGGCTCCCCATAGGGCCAGGAAGCGTTCGAGGGATGTGCCGAAACGATGGGCGGGAACTCGTGTGAACTCTGGCATTTGGGCCTCAGCTGGGACCCCCTGTGGGGCCACGACACGTTCAAGGGATGCGCCGACATGAAGGGCGGGAGCTCCCATGTAATTTTTTGCATTTGGGCCGTAGATTGGGCTCCCTGTAAGGCCACGGAGCGTGTGAGGGGCGCGCCCGAATGAATAGCGGGAACTCATATGAACTTTTGCATTTGGGCCTTCGGTGGAGCTCCCTATGGGGCCACGACGTGTTTGAGGGGTTTACCGAAATAATCGGCGAGAGCTCCCATGTGAACTTTGGCAGTCGGGCCTGAGCTTGGGCTCCCTGTGGGGCCACGACACGTGCGAGGGGTGTGCCGGAATGAGAGGCTGAAGCTCATGTGTACTTTGGCACTTGGGCCTTAGGTGTGGCCCCAATGTGGCCACGGAGCGTGCGAGGGGTGTGCCGGAATGCGAAGGGTGAGAGGGAGGAGGGGGAGGAAGAGGGAAGGATTGTCGCGGGGCGGTTCGGATTCAAAACGAGGGCCCAACACGACAGGATGGTTGGGAAAAAGAGGGGGAGCCCGAGGAACGCGACGAGGAAGACGAGGAGGACGAAAAGAGGGGACGATGACGGCGAGGAGCACGAGGAGCAGGAGCGGGAGCAGGAGCACGATCGTCAGTACCAGCGGGGGCGCGACCGCTGTCAGGAGGAGGCAGAGTGGAGCAGGGAGGGAGGCAGGGACGGAGGAGCGAGCTGGAAGAGCAGAGGGCGCAGGGAGGATGGAGGAGCGAGGAGTTGTTTCCGCGTGCTTGCAAGTTTGTCTGCCTCGTGAGGCTTTTTCAAGCATCCGGGGACCTCCAGAGAGGAAGAGGTGGGATGACGGATTGCAGCGGAGGGAAAGGAGGCTTCAGAAAAGATGAAGGATGGAGGACGGAGGAGGTGGTGAAGGATCTCCCCAAGGACCATATGGCGACTCCGTCAGGAGGAGGAGGAGGAGGGAACGGCTGAAAACGGAGGAGGAGAAGGAGGAACAGCAAATGAGCTTGAAGAGGAGGAGGAGGAGGAGACCGAGGAGGACGTGTGATGAGATCCCGAGATGCAGAACTAGGAGGAGGAGACCACGGATGAGAACATATTGGCACACTGGAGGAGAGGAGTCGGAACAGCATCCGGAAACTTATGCATATGAGAATGACGAGGAACACGTAGCAGGAATAGGAGGAGTGTGAGAATATTGAGGAGGACGAGGTGGAGGATAAATAGGACGATGCATAAGGGAGAGTGGATATGAGGGACATGGTATGGGGGAGTCGGGAATGGGAAGGGGTGATGAGGGAATGCGGAGGATCGGGGAGGGGGAGCGAGCCGGGATGGGCGAGGAGGGATGGGGTAGAAGGTTAACGGAAATTGGAGGACGAATGCAAATGGAACAAATGGAGGAGTGGAGTGCAAAACAAAGGAGGGGAGGCGGGAGGATGAATTTGGAGTAAGAGGGTTAGCAAGAAGAGTGGAGGGATGAACAACAAGATGGTCGTGATCATGAGGACGAGGATAATCAGCACGAGGTGTAGGAACATGGGCAGCCTGAGCATCAGGAGGCAGCGCGGGCTCTGGCACAGGACCTCAAGAGCTTCATCATGCAGTATGACAGCTCGGCTCCGAGTGTCACCAGGACGCCACACGCTGCGCTCATTTGCTCGCAATTGCCTCACGCAATGGCGACCTCTTGCCAAGTTTGATGCCTCTCTGGTAGCCCATCTGGCGACTTTTAGAGGCGTACTTGGGGCCTCTAGGGGCCCCTTAGGTAGTTTGCTCGCAGTCTCGGGGCCCCCTTTGGGGTGGGGGGGGGTCCGAACGGCAGTTCGAGTTCCCTTTCTCAGGTCAACCTGGTGACATGCTGGGGCCCTCTTCGGCCCTCTCCTGAGGCTCTCTTGGTTGGTCGCCTCGAGCACCTTCACGCCCGCAACAAAAAGAGATGGACTTGTTTCTCCCCTGGCGCGTAGCGGTCGTTACCCTCCCCCCCCCCATCCGGGAAGGGGCCTGGACCCCCCCCCACACACGCATGCTGGTGCGTGTGTGGGGGCGGCCTTCGAAGGAGCAGGAGGCGCTGCTGACTCGGACCCTCTCGGGCAATGAAAAAACCATGACGGAGGATTTGGGGCTACTTTCGGCCTCGCCGGGCCCCATGGGCCGTCAGAAAACGGTCCAGGACGACGCACAGGTCCCGGGGGATAGGTCTCAGGAGGGAAAAAACACACAGACACAATTAATCGTCGATCCCCCAGAAAATATGGGAAAATATGGGAAGTGGTGGGGAAGACAAAAACCCATAAAGTATGGGAAAATATGGGGAATGTTTTTATTTGTGTGTATTTATTTGTGTGTCCCAGGGCCCCTTCAAGGTCGGAGTCCACTTGGTGCCTGCGCGCGTACTGCGGCGGCCGCAGCGGACCCCCGCCTCCGCGTGCCCCACCCGGCCCACGCGCTGCCCTTATCCCGGCCCCCACCCCCGGGAGCACCGACCGGCACTCCAGATTTCGTAATCAAAGGGAGGGGGGTCTCAACCCTCCCAGACGAGAAGTTTTTTGACCCCCCCAGACCATCCATGAAAGGGCGGCACTTTGCCCAGACCCCCCCTAACCCTTCAAGACAGCTCAAATCAGACCCCCCCGCCAAATGTACCCCCCCCTACTTTATTATGGAATCCGGAGTAATCGCACAACCACCTGCGCGTTTTGTTTCAGGGTGTTGGCCTCGCGGGCTGACTCCCAGGGCCTCCCAGGCGGACCAAGAGGCCGGCAGGGGAGCCCCTGGATGGCCCCTGCGGGCCATCTCGGGACACATGGGAAGCAGGGGCCCCAAATCCCAGACCACACTACAGAGGTTTGCGGAAAAAACATTCGCCGCCCCCCAGAAATGGTTGCAATATTTGAAGACGAAAGCGCGCGGCGCTCAGGCAAGATCCACCTTTTGAAAACCGTCCTGCGTAGTTCAATGTATTACAAGTGTTCGCGCGAGTGTATGTTGTGTTTGGGCGAGAACCATATTTGAAAACGATCTATGCTCCGTCCATGTCAGCGTTGCAGACTTGTAAGACGACTGTGCGCGGCGCTCAGGCGAGCACCCTATTTAATTTGGAAGACGACCACTCCACCCTCGTTATGAGTTTGAGCTTCAGACTCATAAGTGGTGAGGAAGGCTCAGGCGAAACGCCCAGCTCGCACTACTGACACGTCTGGAGTGCGACAGGGAGGAGGTACTTACATTAAACGGTAAAGGTATGGTTCGGTAGCAAATCATGGGAGCCGTGCGTGTCCTCGGAATTCCGTTCTTACGGTGTCCTAGCTAGCATCTGGTAATCGACGAGAAAGCGCTGATCTGGCGTGGGCTGGCGGCGATCCGCGAGGGCCAGCAAGATGGTCCGGTAGGCTCCCATGAGTTGCCGCAGAAGGTATGGAGGAGGACGAGGAGAATGACGACGAGGACGAGCAGAAGACACGAGATGAGGAGGACGAGGAGGTGCAGGAAAGATGCGGGCCCACGACGGCCGACGGCGGCGGCGGCCCAGACGGCCCAGGTGGCGCGGGGACATCGGGCCGTGCCCCGGCTCCCCCAGCCTGGGCCGGGGCTAGTCGTGGGCGAGAACATGTCCGTATCCGCGGCCTCGCGGGCCAGGCCCCTGGGCCGCGACCTCGCGGACACGGGGCGTTTTGTCGCGCATGCCCCGCGCGGGACGCATCCGTGCGACCGCGCACCCGCGGAAGCGCGCCCGGGAGTCCAGACCGAGGGCGCGGATCCGGATACGTTCATCGCTCGTGGCTTAGGACAGGGGTACATTTAGGTCGGGCGTGTCACCCTAAAGGCGGATTTCGGACGAAAACTAGAAAATACACCAAAAATACAAACAGATATTCAAACATTATTTCAAAAAAGCGTCCCCCCCCACCGCCGTGGCTGGGGTCCCTCCTCCGTGCCAGCGTTCGCCAGCGTTCGCGCCCCCGCACAGCGCGCCGGCTCGCCGCGGAGGCGTGCCCGTCCCGCACGCCTGCACCCCACGGAGCAGCAGTGTCCGCACCAGGTGGTGGTCGTGGTGGTGGTGAAGGTGGTGGTGGTGGTGGTGGTGGTGGTGGTGGTGGTGGTGGTGGTGGTGGTGGGTGGTGGTGGTGGTGAAGGTGGTGGTGAAGGTGGTTGTGGCGGCGATGGTGGTGGTGGTGGTGGTGGTGGTGGTGGTGGTGGTGGTGGTGGTGGTGGTGGTGGTGGTGGTGTGGTGGTCATGGTGGTGGCGGCGATGGTGGTCGTGTGCCCCCTTTCCCTCTGGAGCAGGTCTCGGCCCCCTGGGAGCTGGAGCGTGGGCTGGCTCTCCACGGGCGACTGACGGGGGATCGGGAGGGGGAGGGGGGGGGAAACGGGGGGGAGAGGGGCAGGGAGGAGAAGTGGTCGCGGGACTTTTTGGATTTCGATCACGCAAAAGCCGCAGTCAGAGTCCAGACTGTCCAGACTCGAACTCTTGATCGAATTAAGTTCCAGTGTGCCACTTCTTTCCCTCTCGTTTTCTCTTTCCCGCTCTCGCCTCCCTCCCCCTGCTTGCTTCTTCTTCCCCGCGCCTGCTCTCCCCCGTCCTTGTTTTTCCGCGCTACCCATTCGTGTATCTGTCCCTCTTCTTCGACAGCGATCAGTGAGTCGAACTTGCAAGCTTCAAGTTTGAAACGTGGCAGGCTCCGTCGATAGACGGCCCGCCATTCCACCAGTTTCTGGTTCAGTCGGCCGACACTGTGCGTGTCTTAGGCTTTATGAGGGGGGATGGGGAGGACGAAAAGGAAAAGGAAGAGGAGGAGGGGTGGAGAAGGAGGAGGAGGAGGAGGAGGAGGAAGAAGAAGCGGTTGGGCGGAGGTGCACGAGGAGGAGGCCGAGGAGTTGGAGGAGGAGAGAGCAGGGAGCAGGATGAGATGCCAGGGATGGGGTTGATGAGGAGAAGAGGGAAGGAGGAGGAGGATCAGGAGGAGGACGACGACGGCGACGGCGGCGACGAGGACGATGAGGGAGAGGGAAAAGGCGATAAGGAGAGGAAGGAGAAAGAGACTCGAAGACGGAGGAACAGATGACATGGAGGAGGCTGGAGGCCGAGCGCCCACACGGAAGCGAGGCTGCATGCCGGCAAGGGCTATCCCAAGGGTTTCGGCAAGGGCTTCGGCAAAGGCCGCAGGCAGGAGAGGGACTACGTCAAGGACCGCCGGCGCGGCGTTGTTGTCCCCCCTCCCTCCCGTGCTTCCCCTCCATGGGCTTCGGCGATTCGTGCAGCTGCTGACGATGCTGACCAGCATGCCGAAAGAGCGAAGCGGCATGTCATTCCAGATTCTTCGGGCCTCCCAGAGACGCTGGCACGCCAGGGGCCTCCACCCTGCCTTCGCCAGGTCTCGCAGGGTTCGCCTGCCTTCAGCGCAGCTCGGTCCCAGAGAGCCCGGCCACAACTGGTTTGCAAGATTCCATGTGTCTGGCGCGTCTTCATCTTCTCCGTCTCTTTCCCAACCATCCTAAGGTGTTGGGGCCTCGTTTCGATTCTGAAGAGACAGTGTCCCCGCTTCTCTCCTCTCTCCTCTCTCCTCTCCTCCTCCCCCTCCCTCTTCCATCCCTGCACCTGCCCTCCGCATATCAACCATTCTGGGACACCCCTCACGCGTTTCGTGACCCCACATGGAGCTCCACCGAAGGCCCCAGAGGGAGCGTTCGCATGTGGTCGTCACGTCCGTTTCGGCACACTCCTCACACGTTTCGTGGCCCCATAGGGAGCTCCACCGAAGTCGCCTGAGGGAGCGTTCGCAGGTGGGCGTCACGCACGCTTCGGCACACCCCCTTCACGTTTCGTGCCATCACGCGTTCCGTGGCACGAAAGGGAGCCTCACCGAAGGCCCCAGAGGGAGCGTTCGCGTGTGGGTTTCACGCCCGCTTCGGCACACCCCTCACGCGTTCCGTGGCCCGAAATGGAGCTCCACCGAAGGCCCCAGAGGGAGCGTTCGCGTGTGGTCGTCACGTCAGTTTCGGCACACTCCTCACACGTTTCGTGGCCCCATAGGGAGCTAAACCGAAGTCGCCTGAGGGAGCGTTCGCATGTGGGCGTCACGCCCGCTTCGGCACACCCCTCACACGTTTTGTGGCACCATATGTAGCTTCACCGGAGGCCCCCAAGGGAGCGTTCGGTTGTGGGGGTCACGCCCGTTTCGGCACACTCCTCATGCGTTCCGCGGCCCCATAGGGCGCTCCACCAAAGGCCTAGAGGGAGCGTTCGTTTGTGGGCGTCACGCCCGTTTCGGCACACTCCTCACGCGTTCCGTGGCCCCATAGGTAGCTCCACCAACGGCCCAGAGGGATCGTTCGTTTGTGGGCGTCACGCTCGCTTCCTCACATTTTTGCATGCTCCTCGCGCGTTTCGTGGCCCGATGGGGAAACCCACCGAAGGCCATACTCACAGCTGCGGTACCCACAACTGCGTGTTGTTGAGCCCTTCGCCAGGATAAGTATTATTATCCTTCCGCTTTGCCCAACACGAAGGATTCGCATGTTAACGGGAAGGTGCAGTTTCACCAGCGTTCGGGCGTCCTTCGGCTTGTTTCTTTTTTACCCGCGGACACTAACCTGTCCGTATCCGCTCCATCGTCTGATCCTCCTTGTCTTCCTCTGTCCTCCTTCCCCGTCCCTCCTGTTCATTCCGTCCCCACACCTGGCTTAATTATCTTCCTCATCATCCGCTCCCTCAAGTTGTCCCGTCGCTCCTCCTCATCTCCCTCCTGCCTCTTCTTCCCCTACCCCGTGCTCCTCTTGCTCTTCATCGTCGTCGTCGTTGTCATCCTCCACGTCCTCCCCTTCTCCATCACTGGGGAGACCAAAAGGTACCGATACCGCTACTCCCCGGCCCTCTCCCAGGGTGCGTTCTGACCCGGATTTCGAGGCGAATCCAGCGGTGGCGACGAGGGCCGCCCTGGAGGCCCAAAAAGGGGAAAACGGGCGAGGGGATAGAGGTATGGGTACCTTTTCCTCCTCCGCCGAATCACGCTTCTTTTCCAGGAGGAGTTCATGCCAGACTCCGAGCCGCCGCCACCCACCATGCGCATCATGTACGGCAGGGGCGGCCGAGGCACGAGCAAAGGTGCGCGCGTGCGGGCCCCGTTTCGGCGGACCTCGCCCGCCGCGCTGTCTCCCCGAGGTGGAGGAGGGGCGGAGGGTTAAGGCGGGCGTGTCCCTCTACAGGGGGGATATTCAGAAATAGTCCAACAATTATCTGGGGACGATCTTTTGACTGTTTGTGAGCATTTGGGATATATTTTTTTGAGTATTTTCATTTTTCGCCCCAAATCCCCCTGTAGGGGGACACGCCCGACTTAAGCGGAGGGGGACGGGCTGGGAAAGAGGGGCGTGGGGGGAGGAGGACAAGAGTCAGGCGATCGCAAACATGGATCAAGGGGGCGTGGATTAGCGACGGGTCCCGTTTCCATGAGAAAAATGCAGGTTTCCGCCGCCGAGCGAGGCGGCACCGGCCGCATCTTGGAGAGGGCACCTGCCCCGATCCATGGATTTGGCGACCGCGCGCCAAATCCATAGGTCGCTAAGCCATGTTTGCGTGCCCCCGAATCGACGATTCTGCGATTCACCCTCTCCTGCCAAGCCGCCCCCCCCTCACAACAGGAGTCCCCGCAGGCCTTCCTCTTTTGAGTGCAGAGGGCGCTCCCTTGAAAGAGGAGCACCACACGGGCCTCTGCCTTTCCAGAGAGAGCCCCATGTTTCGAGAAGGAACTGCCTTGCACCCGTCTCACGAACGGGCAGAGATGCGAACAGGCAGGGTCATATCCAACGATGGCCAGCGAACGGGCAGAGATGCGAACAGGCAGGGTCATATCCAACGATGGCCAACGAACGGGCAGAGATGCGAACAGGCAGGATCATATCCAGCGATGGCCAACGAACGGGCAGAGATGCGAACATGCAGGATCATATCCAGCGATGGCCAACGAACGGGAAGTCAGGCCCCCAGAGACCAGGACACAGATAAACCTGGACACGGAAAACCAAGGAAACGACGTCCTTTCCTGCAAAGTCACGTTTTTCAGCACCCGTGCATGTTTTGTTTGTTGCACTGCAGGATTCGGGTTTGTGTCCAGGTTCAGGGGGGTCTTGCAGGCTTTTGGGGCCTGTCTCCGGGTTTATTCTGGAATTGCTGCAGTGCAGCATTTCGTTCGTGCCGCCGTTTGGAAAAATTGGTTTCGAGGGATGTTGGGTGTCCGGGTCTAGCGTGTCAGGGTCTACGTGGCCTTGAGGAAGAGATGCGAACATCCACGATCATATCCAGCGATGCCCAACGAAGGGGAAGAGATGCGAACAGGCAGGATCATACCCAGCGATGGCCAACGAAGGGGAGGAAATGCGAGCATGCAGGATCATATCCAACGCCGTCCCCGTTTTGAAAGGTAGCCGCTCCCACCCGTGTAACTGTTGCACACAAATTGACGCTGGGTTATCATTTGAGGACGTATCAAGCGAGAGCCCTTTTTTTGAAAGGGACCCGCCTTCCATCCTTACAGCGGTTACGCATTCCCGAGCTTCTAATATGGAGGAAGTCTCAAGCGAGATCCCCATCCATCGTAACTGATGCAGGCTGGAACGACAGATGTGCGCATCGGTAGGGCGAGGGCCTAATCCGTAAGGGCTTCGCCCCATGCCGCCAGCCCCCTGTCTCGGAAAATGGGAGATGCAACAGCTAATTCATGAGGTTTGGGCGCCGCCGTCAAGCAGTGTCGGGACTTGTTTGTTTTTCGACCCTGACCCTGCTGATCTGCGTGAGGGGTGCCGCCGAATGTCAGAAATGTAGCAAGTCCCATATGTTTTTGCACCCTGACCCTACGGATCTGCGTGAGGGGTGCCGCCGAATGTCAAACATGTGGCAAATCCCCTGTGTTTTTTCACCCTGACCTTGCCGATCTGCGTGAGGGGTGCCACCGAATGTCACAAAATGTGGCACATCCCATGTGTTTTTGGACCCTGACCCTGCCGATCTGCGTGAGGGGTGCCGCCGAATGGCAGAAATCCATGTGTTTTTGCACCCTGACCCTGCTGATCTGCTTGAGGGGTGCCACCGAATTTCAGAAATGTAGCAAGTCCCATATGTTTTTGGACCCTGACCCTACGGATCTGCGTGAGGGGTGCCGCCGAATGTCAGAAATGTGGCGCATCCCTTTTGTTTTTGGACCCTGACCCCGCCGATCTGCGTGAGGGGTGCCACCGGATTTCAGACATGCTGCAAATCCCATGTGTTTTTGGACCCTGACCCCGCCGATCTGCTTGAGGGGTGTCAACTTTTACCCACCCCAGCAATTCAGAGCATACGTTTTGGCCGCGGTAGAAATACCCGTTTTGGGCCTCCCCCCCTCGCGCGGTCCATCAACAAGGAGCAGTCAGCAGCAAGAAGTCAACAAGGAAGAGTAAGCAGCAAGAAGCAGAACTGTAACAGTGGAAACTGGAAGCTGCAACTGGTGCAGGAAACTGCGAACCTTCGCCCTACAGCCTGGTGGCCCCACAAGGGGGCCAGCGGATTTTGAAAACGGGCCGACATTCATCCGCGCACCTGCTTCGAACTTTCAAGACGCATGTGCGCGGCGCTGGGGCGATCGCCGCATTTCGAAAACGAATCGGCCTCCGTATCTGAAGCAGCTGGTAATGCTCAAGACGACTGCGAGCGGCGCAAAGGCGAGAGCAGCCTTTTGCACACCACCCGCCCTCCAGCCTTGAGACTGTTGCAAGTTTGTACAATCAATGTGCGCGGCGCTGATGCGAGACTTGGTTGTTGGAAGCCACCCGCCTTGTATCCTTACAGTTTTTGTTTTGGATTTCGATGGGAGGCCGAGCAGCGCTAAAGCGGGAGCTGCTTCGGGGTTCCATTAGGAGCCTTTTGAACGTTATCTTGGCGAATGATCCCAGGTCGGGCAGGCGGGTTGCTGAAGCGTGGGTCCTGCATGAATCGCGAGGAAGTCCGTAGCGATAGCGCAATTACCAAGTAATTCGTACGAAAATGCGAGAGTGTGATTCCTGAGTGTCGCGGGCGCGGCGTTCGAATAAGTTGAGAGGACGTCCCACGCGAAAACGCGATTCGTATATAAACTGTGAGGAAGTCCCGCGCGAGAGCGCGATGTGGGAAAAAAATGTGAGGAAGTATCAGGCGGGAACCGCTGTTGTTGTACACCGGGGGCCAACTACCCAGTTTGAGCCCAGTGAGTTTCCCTGATCAAGAAAATTGGATGCCAGCCTTGGGGAATCATTCCAATTGCGAAAACTACAATGGACACCGGAGGGGGCATCAACAATAATGATTCTTCGGTCGTGAGAGTTCAACAGCAACAACAACAGCAACACCAACGGCAACAGCAACAGCAGCAACGACAACAATCATTTTAATATTGTTCTCCCTGATCTGCTCGCAGGCCAGTCAACACGTATATCCCAGACCCTCGGTACCCGCCCTCTTCGTCTTCGATCGTACCCCCCTTGGGGGGATATAACTTTCTTACCTTCAACGTGGATTTCGTGCAGCTCCTAAGGCAGGGGGAGAGGACGGATGGACGGAAAGGACAAGGGGGGGGAGGATGGAGCACGAGAGGGAGTGGCAGGAGGGGGGCTCGGAACAGAAGACACGCGGCAGAACCAGACGGGTAGATCGGGCGGTTAGATCCTAACGGGCGGGTCGGGAAGGCGGGCCCAAGCGGCCAGGTCGAGCAGGCGGGTTGCTGAAGCGTGCGTCCTGCCTGAATCGCGAGGAAGGGGAGTCCGCAGCGATAGCGAGATTCCTAAATAAATCGTCCGGAAATCCGCAGCGAGAGCGTGATTCCTGAGTGTCGCGGCCTCCGAACAGACGGCGGGGAAGTCCCACGCGAGCGCGAGAGCGCGACTCCTGCGTAAATTGGGAGGGCGTCCCGCGCGAGAGCGCGACTTCTCAATGCATTGTGAGGACGTATCAGGCGGGAGCCGTTGTTGTTGCAACTCGGGAGCCGGAGGCGCAGTTTGAGGCTCAAGGCTTTCTCTGGTGAGTAAACAGGGTGCGAGCCAGGGGAGGGGCACCCCAACTGGACAAGTGCAATGTACACTGGGCAGGGGTGATCAACGAATAATATTCTTCACAAGTGAGCGTTCAACAAACACAGCAGGAAGAATGCGATTCCTAATAATACGAATGCTAATAGTTCAAATAATATCAATAATCATCATCATCAGCATCAGCATCAGCATCAGCATCAGCATCAGCATCATAATAATAATACGAATCACAACAATGATACTAATCCGCATAGCGGAACCACGCTGCATTTACGCACCCAGGGACACTGAATGACCGCTCGGCCCCTATATGTATGTATATATATATATACACATATATATATACACACGTAGCAGCCCGTTGATGCGGATGAGACTGAGGGGGCGGCGGGGACGTTGGCAATCTGCGGGGCTCAGAGGAAGCCCGCCGCAGGCGCATACTTTTGACAAACTATACAACGAACCCGCCGCAGGCGCCGTTATTTTGTTAAAGCAATGCGGGTGGGTCGCAGGTTGGGTCGCCGGGGGGGGTCGCGGGGGGGTCGCAGGCCAGGTCGCGGGCCAGGTCGCGGGTGGGTCGCGGGTGGGTCGCCGGTGGGTCGCGGCTGGGTCGCGGGCGGGTGGCAGGGTGGGTCGCAGGTGGGTCGCGGGCGGGTCGCGGGGGGTGGGTCGCGGGGTGGGTCGCGGATGGGTCGCAGGTGGGTCGCGGGTGGGTCGCGGGGAAGGTTGCAGGTGGGCCGCGGGCGAGTCGCGGGAGAGACGACGCCAAACAACAACACCACTAACAACAACCACAACACAAACACCAACAACAACAGCAGCAGCAGCAACAACATTAGTAGCAGCAACAACACAACAACACCACTAACAACATCAACAACAACAACAACAACAACAATGCGGGTGTGTCGCAGGTTGGGTCGCGGGTGGGTCGCGGGTGGGTCGCGGGTGGGTGGGTCTCGTGTGGGTCGCGGGTGGGGTCGCGGGTGGGTCGCGGGCCGGTCGCGGGTGGGTCGCGTGCGGGTCGCGCGGTGGGTCGCGGGTGGGTCGCGGATGGGTCGCGGGTGGGTCGCGGGTGGGTCGCGGGCCGGTCGCGGGATGGGTCGCGGGCGGGTCGCGGGGGAGGTCGCGGTTGGGTCACGGGTGGGTCGCGGGCCAGGTCGCGGGTGGGTCGCGGGTGGGTCGCGGGCGGGTCGCGGGGTGGGTCGCGGGTGGGTCGCGGGGTGGGTCGCAGGGCCGGTCACGGGTGGGTCGCGGGCGGGTCGCGGGGTAGGTGGTAGGTGGCGGGTGGGTCGCGGATGGGTCGCGGGTGGGTCGCGGGTGGGTCGCGGGGTGGGTCGCAGGTGGGTCGCGGGGCGGGTCGTGGGGGGGCGACGCCAAACAACAACAACCTTAACAACAACCACAACACCAACACCAATAACAACAGCAGCAACAACAACAAACAAACAAACAGAGTGACAATCAATCAGACGAACAAACAAACAACAATAATCCGCATCGCGGAATCCCTCTTCAGCCGCGCACCCAGGGACAATGAATGATTGCTCGGCCCCCAAAACATTGTATATGCTATGCCCCAAGGGGGTACGATCGAAGACGAACAGGGCGGGTATCGAGGGTTTGGAACATACGTGTTGAAAGGCCCGCGATCAGATAAGAGCGATCAGTCACAAAATGATTGTTGTTGTTGGTTGTCGTTGTGTTTTTGGCATCTCTAGATAAAATGTATTATTGATCCCTCTTCCGGTAACCATTGCATTTGTTGTACTCAAGTGTTCCTACAGGGGTGGCACCCTGTTTTTTACACGGAAAGGCTGGGTGTCACCAGACAGGGCTGTTGGCTTCAGTTGGCAACAACAACAACGCATTCCAAAATCGCGTTCTCGCGCAGGACGTCTTCACAATGTGTGTCGGATTCGCGCTCTAGCGTGGGCTTCCTCGCAACTTATTCAGACGCCGCGCCCTCGACATCCATGAATCACGCTCTCTCTTTGGCCTATTTCGCGATTTCCTTTGGAATCGCGCTACCGCTCAAGCTCTCCTCGCGATTCAGGCAGTACTCACGCTTCAGCAATCCGCCTGCTCCACCTTGCAGCTTGGGCCCGCCTTCCCGACCCGCCCGTTAAGGTCTAACCGCCCGATGTGCCCGTCTGGATCTGCCACGTGTTTTCTGTTCTTAGCTCCCCTCCTGCCAATCCCGTGCTCCATCCTTCATCTCCCCCTTCCATCCGTCTTCCCTGTTCCAGGGGTTGCATACCACTTGCACGCGGCAGGTAAGGAAGGTACACCCCCAGAGGGGGTACGATCGAAGACGAAGAGGGGGGGCACCGAGGGTTCGGGACATACGTGTTGATTGGTACGCGGGCAGGTAAGAGCGAACAGTCGTAAACTGATGTTTGTGCTTGATGCTGTTTGTGATGTTGTTGTTATTGTTGTTGTTGCTGTTGTTGTACGTGTTGGTATTAGTGTTATTGTTAGTGTTGTTGTTATTGTTGATGGGGTTGCTGTTGTGGTTGACAGCTCCTTTTCTTAAAAATACTGTTTGCTGACCCCCCTCCCTGGTAACCATTATACTTCTCAAATTCATGTGTTTCTCCCGGGGCTCGCCCCTTTTTTATTTTACAGGAAAGCGAGGGGTCACCAAACTGCGTTGTTGGGCTCCGAACTCCAACAACATCGGCTCCCGTCTGGTATGTCCTCGCATGTTTCGCGCTCTCGCGCGGGACTTCCTCAATATGTATACAGAAAACGTGTTCTCGCGTGGGACGTCCTCGCAACTTAATCAGACGCCGCGCCCTCGCCACCCATGAATCACGCTCTCTCTTTGGCCCGTTTCGCGATTTACTTGGGAATCGCGTTGTCGCTCAAGTTAACCTCGCGATTCATGCAGTACGCCTTCTCCACCTGGCCGCTTGGGCCCGCCTTCCCGACCCGCCCGTTAAGGTCTAACCGCCCGATGTGCCCGTCTGGCTCTGCCACGTGTTTTCTGTTCCTAGCCCCCCTCCTGCTAATCCCGTGCTCCATCCTTTTCCTGCCCTTTTCATCCGTCGTTCCCAGCTTCAGGGGCTGCACCACTTACACGCGGCAGGTAAGGAAGACATACCCCCAAGGGGGTGCGATCGGAATCGAAGAGGGCGTGCGCCGAGGGATTGGAATCTACATCGTGATTGGCACGCGGGCAGGTAAGAGCGAACAGTTTCGAAAAGACTGTTGTTGTTGTTGGTGGTGCCCTTGTTGTTGTTGCTGTTGATGTCTTTGTTGCTGTTGAACTTTCATTTCTGAATAAAAATGATTGTTGATCCCCCTCCACTAACCATTGTATTTTGCCTATTGATGTGCCCTTCCCACCGCTCGCACCCTGTCTATTCTCATGGAAAGTCTTGCGCCTCAAAGTGGGCGGCGGGCCCCCGAGTTACAACAACAACAACAACATCAACGGCTCCCGCCTTCTATTTCTTGAAAAGTATTCCCCAATCGCGCTTTCGCGCGGGACTTCCTCACGGGTGTTGCGGACATCGCGCTCTCGTGTGGGACGCCCTCGCAATGTGTTCAGGCGTCGCGCCCCCAACCCTTTGGAATCGCGCTGTCGCCCTGGCCCTTCTCATGAGTTGCTTCCTCGTGCTCCGCGCTCACGTTTCGGCAGCCCTCCTGCTCGACCTGGCGGCCTGGGCCCGCCCCCTCTGGCCCGCCCATCAGGGCCTGCCCGCCCGATCTGCCCGCCTGCTTCCTGCCATGTGCTTTCTGGTCCTGGCCCCCCTCCTGCTAATCTCTCTCGTTGGCCGTCCTTCTCCCTCTCCCTTCCATCCGTCCTCCCTTCCCCTGTTTGAGCGGCTGCGCCAACTGCACGCGGCAGGTAGGGGAGATATGTCCCCAAGGGAAGTGCGATCGAAGACCAATGGGGTGGGCACCGAGGGTTTGGGGTACTCGTGTTGAGTGGCATGCGGGCATGTAAGAGCGAACAGTCTTGACATAATGCAGTGTTGTTGTTGAAATCGTATTATCGAAGAATTAATTATTGTTGATCCCCCCTCAGATGCACATTGTATTTTTTTCGTTGAAGTGCCCCTCTCGGCAGTCGCACCCCGTTCTTTATCAGGGAAAGTCTTCCTCCTCAAACTGGGCCCCTCGCCGCCGGTTTACAACAACAGCGGCTCCCGCTTGATGTTTTCTCGAAATGTATTCCGGTCCCCCGCTCCCGCTTGAGACTTCCTCGCAATTTACTCAAGAATCGCGCTCCCGCGGGTGATTTCTTCGCAATTTACTCGGGCGCCGCGCTCTTGCCATTCAGATATCGTGCGTTCGCTGGGGACTTCTTCAAATTAACGTAGGAATCGCTCTCTCGCTGGAAACTTCCTGGCAAATCACGCAGAACTCACGATCGATCCGCCCGGCTTACAAAGTCAACAGCGGTTCCGCTTGCTACTTCCTCACAGTGTGCGATTTGGGCTCTCGCGCGAGACTTCCTCACAATGTATAAAAGAATCGAGCTCTCGCGTGGGTCTTCCTCTGAATTTATTCAGACGCCGCGCCTTCGACACTCAGAAGTCAGGCTCTCTCTGTGGATTTCCTTACGAATTACTTGGCAATCGCGCTATCGCTACGGACTTCCTCGCGATTCATGCAGGACGCTCGCTTCAGCAACCCGCCCGGTCGACCTGTCGACCTGGCCGCCTGGGCCTGCTTTCCCGACCCGCCCGTCAGGTTTTCTCCGCCCGATCTGCCCTTCTGATTCTGCCACGTGTTTTCTGCTCCTTGCTTCCCTCCTGCTAATTTCTCTCGTGGTCCATCCCAGCCTCCTCCTTATCCCTTGTCTCTTCCTTCCCCTGCCCCAGGGGCTGCACGAAATACACGCTGCAGGTAGGAAAGATATATATATATATATATGTATATATATACACCCACCGAGGGAGTACGATCGATGACGAAGAGGGCGGGTATCGAGGGTTTGGGATATGCGTGTTGATTGGCACGCAAGCCGATAAGAGCGAACAATTTTAAAATGATTGTTGTTGTTGGTGTTGTTGAACTCTCGCTACTGGCGAATAGTTATTGTTGATCCCCCCCTTCCGGTGACCAATGTGTTTTTTCAATTGAAGTGCTTCCCCCGGGGCTCGCACCCTTGAGTTTTTTCCGGGAAAGTCACTAGGCTCAAACTGGGCTGTTGGCACCCAGGTTACAAAAACGGCTCCCGGCTGAGTCTTCCCAGCAACTTAGCCAGGACCCCCGCTCCCGCTTGAGACTTCCTCGCATAGTACTCAGGCATCGCGCTGTCGGTTGGGACTTCCTTACAATTTATTCAGGAATCTCTTTATCGGCGCTCTGGAGTCGCACTCTCGCTGGAGACTTGCTTGCACTTTATCGAAGACTGGCGCTCTTGCGTTGAAATCCCCAACAATTTTCTCAAGCGCCACGCTCCCCACACTCAGGCACCCAGGAGTCGCGCTCACGCTCAGGACTCCCTCGCAGCATTTTAGAACTGGGGATCTCGCTGCCCTTCGTGGCCCCGTTGCAGCCCTTCGTGGCCCCCTCGCTGCCCTTCGTGGACCCGTTGCAGCGCTTCGTGGCCCCCTCGCTGCGCTTCGTGGCCCGTTGCAGCCCTTCGTGGCACCCTCGCTGCCATTCGTGCAAGCGTTGCAGCCCTTCGTGGCACCCTCGTCGCTGTCCTTCGTGGCCCCGTTGCAGACCTTCATGGCCCCCTCGCTGCCCTTCATGGACCCGTTGCAGCCCTTCGTGGTCCCCATCGCTGCCCTTCGTGGCCCCGTTGCAGCCCTTCGTGGCCCCGTCGCTGCCCTTCGTGGGCCCATGTATGTATGCCCTTCGTGGCCTCCGCTCGTTCGCGCCCGTCTTGGCCCCAATATACATATGCCCTTCGTGGCCCCCGGTCTCGTTCGCGCCCGTCGTGGCCCCACATGCATTCCCGTCGTGGCCCCGCTATCACCCTTTGTGGCCCCTCGCTGTCCTGTGTTGCCCCATTGCTACCCTCAATGGCCCCGCCGTTGCCCTCTGCATGTCCTTCGTGGCCCCGTTGCAGCCCTTCGTGGCCCCCTCGCTGCCCTTCGTGGCCCCGTTGCAGCCCTTCGTGGCACCCTCGCTGCCCTTCGTGGCCCCGTCGCAGCCCTTCGTGGCCTCGTCGCTGCCCTTCGTGGCCCCGTTGCAGCCCTTCGTGGCACCCTCGGTGCCATTCGTGGAACCGTTGCAGCCCTTCGTGGCCCCGTCGTCGCTGCCCTACGTGGCCCCGTTGCAGCCCTTCGTGGCCTCGTCGCTGCCCTTCGTGGCCCCGTTGCAGCCCTTCGTGGCCTCGTCGCTGCCCTTCGTGGACCCGTTGCAGCCCTTCGTGGCACCCTCGGTGCCATTCGTGGAACCGTTGCAGCCCTTCGTGGCTGCCCTTCGTGGACCCGTTGCAGCCCTTCGTGGCCCCCTCGCTGCCCTTCGTGGCCACGTTGCTGTCCTCAGTGGCCCCGTCCTTGCCCTCTGCGGCCCAATATATATATATATATATATATGCCTTTCGTTCGTTCGCGCCCGTCGTGGCCCCACATGCATGACCTTCGTGGCCCCGCTATCGCCCTTTGTAGCCCCTCGCTGTCCTATGCGGTTCCCTTGCTACCCTCAATGGCCCCGTCGTTGCGTGGCCCCGCATTATCTGCCCTGCGTGGCCCCCGCTCGTTCGCGCCCTTCGTGGCCCATCCGCATGCCCTTCGTGGCCCCGCTGTCGCCCTTCGTGGTCCCCTCTCTGGCCTTCGTGGCCCCGCTGTCGCTCTCGTTCTCGTTCTCGCTCTCGCTTTCACTCGTCGTTGTCGTCGTCATCGTCGCCGTCGTCGCCGTCGTGGCCCCGCCGTCGCCCTTTGTGGCCCCGTCGCTGCCCTTCGTGGCCACGTTGCTGCCCTCAGTAGCCCCGTCCTTGCCCTCTGCGCCCCAACATACATATGCCCTTCGTGGCCCCCGCTCGTTCGCGCCCGTCGTGGCCTCACATGCATGACCTTCGTGGCCCCGCTGTCGCCCTTTGTGGCCCCTCGCCGTCCTACGTTGCCCCGTTGCTACCCTCAATGGCCCCGTCGTTACCGCCTGTGGCCCCGCATTATCTGCCCTTCGTGAACCCCGCTCGTTCGCGCCCTTCGTGGCCCCATCCGCATGTCCTTCATGGTCCCGTTGCAGCCCTTCGTGGCCCCCTCGCTGTCGCTCGTGGCCCCATTGCAGCCCTTCGTGGCACCCTCGGTGCCATTCGTGGAACCGTTGCAGCCCTTCGTGGCCCCCTCGTCGCTGTCCTTCGTAGCCCCGTTGCAGCCCTTCGTGGCCCCGTCGCTGCCCTTCGTGGCCCCGTTGCAGCCCTTCGTGGCACCCTCGCTGCCATTCGTGGAACCGTTGCAGCCTTTCGTGGCGCCCTTGTCGCTGCCCTTCGTGACCCCGTTGCAGCCCTTCGTGGCTGCCTCGCTGCCCTTCGTGAACCCCATGTATGTTTGCCCTTCGTGGCCCCCGCTCGTTCGCGCCCTTCGCGGCCCCATATGCATGCGATTCGTGGCCCCGTTGCAGCCCTTCGTGGCCCACTCGCTGCCCTTCGTGGCCACGTTACTGCCCTCAGTGGCCCCGTCCTTGCCCTCTGCGGCCAAATATTCGTATGCCCTTCTTGCCCCACGGTCTCGTTCGCGCCCGTCGTGGCCCCCTCGTCGATGCCTTTGATGGCCCCGTTGCAGCCCTTATTGGCCCCCTCGTTGCCCTTCGTGGCCCCGTTGCAGCCCTTCGTGGCCCCCTCGCTGCCCTTCGTGGCCCCATTTTATGTATGCCCTTCGTGGCCCCCGCTCGTTGGCGCCCTTCGTGGCCCCATACGCATGAGTTTCGTGGCCCCGCCGTCGCCCTTCGTGGCCCCGTCGCTGCCCTTCGTGGCCACGTTGCTGCCCTCATTGGCCCCGTCCTTGCCCTCTGCGCCCCAACATACATATGCCCTTCGTGGCCCCCGCTCGTTCGCGCCCGTCGTGGCCCCATATGCATGACCTTATTGGCCCCGCTGTCTCCCTTTGTGGCCCCTCGCCGTCCTACGTTGCCCCGTTGCTACCCTCAATGGCACCGTCGTTGCCGTCTGTGGCCCCGCATTATCTGCCCTTCGTGGCCCCCGCTCGTTCGTGCCCTTCGTGGCCCCATCCGCATGCCCTTCGTGGCCCCGCTGTCGCCCTTCGTGGCCCCCTCCCTGCCCTTCGTGGCCCCGCTCTCGCTCTCGTTCTCGTTCTCGCTCTCGTTTTCGCTCGTCGTTGTCGTCGTTGTCGTCGTCGTCGTCGCCGTCGTCGCCGTCGTCGTCGTCGTTGTCGTCGTCGTCGTGGTCGGTCTCCTGTCCGTCCCTCTTGCGGTCGGGTTGCCGCCGATCAGCGCTGCCGCGGCCGTCCCGCCGCTTGAAGGAGCCCAGCTTGCAGGGAAGAAAGATCCACCCCCCAAAAGGGGCACGATCGAAGACGAAGGGGACGGGCATCGAGGGTTTGGAACATACACGTTGACGGACACTCGAGCAGATAAGAGCGAACACTCTTACATTGATTGTTGGTGTTGTCGTCGTCGTCGTTGTCGTCGTCGTTGTCCTCTCCCACGACCCCCCCCCCGACCCACCCCGCGACCCACCCCACAACCTACCCCGCAATCCACCCGCAAACCACCCGCGACCCACTCCGCGACCCACCCGCGACCCATCCACGTTGCTTTGACGAAACAGTCGGTTTATGCGGCGGGCTCGTCATGGAAAGTTTAGACATCGGCAACCGCGGCGAGCTTCTTAGGCCTCGCAGACTGCGGACCACCCCGCCGCCCCCTCAATCGTATCCGCAAGTGTGGAGAGCCTTGCAAGGAAGAGGGGTATAGGAGGGAGTGGTTCTGGTTACCCGTGCTCACATCCCCCCTGCAGTTCCTTCCTCCCCCTCCTCGCCTCTCCTCCCCTCCCGTCCCTGCTTCCACCCACCTCCCCCGTCGTCCTCCCCCACTCCAGCGGTAGGAAGAAGGGACGGCGAGGCGGAGAAGGGGGACTGAAGAATTGGGCGAGGAGGTGGAGGTGGATCAGAAAGCAAGAGCAGGAGGAGAAAACGGAGAGGGACACGGAGGATACGAAGAAGGAGAGTCGGGAGTCGGGGAAGGGCATATGCCATTCGCGAAAGGGAGGGGTGGAGGAGCAGAATGATGAGCAGGGGGAGGATGGGGGGAGGAAGGTTCCTTTCGTGTCGCAGCCATTTCCATAATTCAGGATCGGCCTTTGGAAGCTCACCCTTCGCACATAATCGCCGCTTCCGTGAACCTTCAGTGGGGCAGAAAGGCACCGAGAGGACCCCCCCTCATTCTATTACGGCAGGGGCGTGGGGTACGAATTGTCTTCCCCAGTCCTTGGCGGCATTGTTTGTCTTTAGCGCCAGGGTTGACAGATCCACGGCATGTGTAAATGGTCCTGGCGAAGCACCCAGCCATCTGCAGGTGTGTTTGCCTCAGGGCAGGTGGGAAGAGGGGGGGAGCTCCCGATGGGGCCACGAAGCGCGTGAGGAGTGACCAGAACGGGCGCGGCGGCGGCATGCGGGCGGTGCCACTTGGGTCGTCGGCGCCGCTCCGTGCTGGGCCACGAAACGCGTGAGGGTGTTCCAGAAATGAAGCGGCCGCGCCATGCGGAAGCGGCCGCGCCATGCGGAAGCTGCTTCTGGGGCCTTCGGTGGAGCTCCTTAGCGGGCCACGAAACGTGTGAGGGATGTGCAAAAATGGAGCGGCGGCGCCATGCGGGCGCTGCGGCTTGGGCCCTCGGTGGAGCTCGCCATCTGGGGCCACGAAGCGTGCGAGGGGTGTGCCAGAACGGGGCGGTGGCGCCATGCGGGCGCTGCTGCTCATGTGCGCGCTGCCATGTGGGCCGTCGGTGGAGCTCCCTATGTGGCCAGAAAACGTGTGGGTGGTGTGCCAAAATGGGTCGGCGGCGCCATGCGGGTGCTGCCGCTTGGGCCTTCGGTGGGGCTCCCTACATGGTCACGAAGCGTGTGAGGTTTGTGTGTGTGTGCCGAAATGCGCATGCAGAGGGCAGAGGCAGGAGTGGGCGGAGGGAGGAGTGGAGGCGGGAGGAGGAGGCGGAGCCGGGACGCAGAGCGCTGTCTCTTCAAAACGAGAACCCAATTTGAAGGTTTTGATTGCAGGTTCTTGCAGTATTCGGCTTGGCGGCAGCGAGGGCGCAGGCGTTCAAGATGCAAGACTCCTGGCGGAACGTAGTGACACCCGACAGCGGAAAGTGTTGAAGATTGGACGGGCCACGCGGTGACGAACGCCAGAGCTCGCGCCGTCATGGATTTCGATCTCACTGCCCAATGAGTTCAATGGTTCCTTTCTCGATTCTTCCACGGCGCTCTCTCTCTCTCTCTCTCTCTCTCTCTCTCTCTCTCTCTTTACATATATATATATTACTCTTCGAGAACGGCGTGTGGCGCAGATCGGGTCCCCATGAGGAAAGGGAAATTTCAGTCGCGTTGCTTCGGCGGTGTCTTTTCGCTCCCCCCCTTGTTAACCTTACACTTTCGCTATGGTGACCCTGAGCTTGCTTGCGGCCGTCGCCCAGATCTCGCTCCCCACGGCTGCAGGGCTGACCCTGGAAGCCCGGGGCCGCTGCGGCGCACCCTCCATGGATTTCGGCGCCTTCGTCCAGAGGTACGGCCGCCCCTTCCGGGTCGGCACTGAGGAGTACGACAGGCGCAGGGCAATCTTCGAGCAGCGCGCCGAGCAGATCTCGCGCCACAACTGCGCTCCCGTGGGGCCGTGGACGGCCGCCATCAATCACCTCACGGACCGGACGCCGCTGGAGCTGGCTGCGCTCCATGGCCACAGGTCCATGCACCGCAGGGGCCAGGGCGTGGGCATCTCAGGCCAGATGCAGTTCCTCCTCGCTGAGAGGGTCAAGGGTGTCGAAGCCCCCCTCCCCAAGAATTTCTCTTGGGAGCACCTGGAGAACATCAAGGCCGACAGCATCGACCAGGACAGTCTCCTCCTCCCGCTCCCACTCATCATATTGCGTCATCTTTCTCGCACACCTGCTGCCATTATGGATCACGCACCCTGTGCAGGCTGTAGTGGGTTGGCGTGCCCGCGCGGGGATCCCCAAACCTTCAAAGCATGTTCCACCTTATTGGTCAGTGCCAGTCGTTCGTACGAGTAGACCACCAGATCCGTCTGGGGCCTTCGGTGCAGCTCCTGATGGGGCCACGAAACGTGTGAGGAGTGTACCGAAATAGGCGCGGCTGGCGCATGCGAACGCAGCAACGGTGCAGCTCCTGGTGGGGCCACGAAATGTGTGAGGGGGTTTGGCGAAATAGGCGCGGCTGGCGCATGATGCGAACGCAGCCCTTGGGGCGGGCCTTCGGTGGAGTTCCCTATAAGTTCACGAAACGTGTGAAGGGTGTGCAGGAATATGTGAATGTTTGAGGGGTGTGCCAAAATTGGTGCGTCGGGCGTGTGCGAGCGCAGTCATTGGGGCCTTCAGTGGAGCTCCTTGCGGGACCAATGGAACGTGCGAGGGGTGTGCCGAAATCGGTGCGACGGGCGCGTGCGAGCGCCGTCACTGGGGCCTTCGGTGGAGCTCCCGATTGTGCCACGAAGCGTGCGAGGGGTGTGCCGAAATGGATGCGGCGGGCGCGTGCGAGCGCAGCCACTGCCTTCGCAGCTCCCGGTGGGGCCATGACACGTGTGAGGAGTGTGGCGAAACAGGCGCGGCGGGCGCATGCGAATTCAGCCACTGATGCCTTCGGTGCAGACCCCTACGGGGCCACGAACAGTGTGAGGGGTGCGCAGGATTATGCGAACGTGTGAGGGGTGAGCCGAAACGGGTGCGGCGGGCGCATGCGAACGCAGCCACGGGGGCCGCCGGTGCAGCAGCCGCGTGCGTGCGGCAGGCGCGTGCGAGCGCAGCCACTGATGCATGTGATGAAGCTCCCTATACGGCCGCGGAGCGTGCGAGGGTTGTGCCGAAATGGGTGCGGCGGGCGCTTGCGAGCGCAGCCATTGGGGCCTTCGGTGCAGCTCCTAGTGGGACCGCGAAACGTGTGAGGGGTGTGCCGAAACGGGCGCGGCGGGCGCATGCGAGCGCAGCTTGAGGCCTGTTGTGGAGCTCCCTATGGGGTCACGGAGCGCGTGCGAGAGGTGTGCAAAAATATTCGTTGCGGGCGCATGCGAGCGCAGCCACTGGGTCCACTGGTGGAGCTCCCTATGGGACGAGCAAACGTGTAAGGGGTGTGCCCAACTGTGTGAAGCGGGCGCATGCGAGTGCAGCCAATGGGGCATTCGGTGCAGCTCCTGGTGGGGCCACGAAGCGTGTGAGGGATGTGGCGATCTATGCGCGGCTGGCGCATGCGAACGCAGCCACTGGGGCCTTCGGTGAAGCTCCCTATGGGGTCACGAAACGTGTGAGGGGTATGCAGGAAACTGTGAATGTGTGAGGGGTGCGCCGAAATGGGTCCAGCGGGCGCGTGCGAGCGCAGACACTGGGGCCTTCGGTGCAGTTCCTGGTTGGGCCCCGAAGCGTGTGAGGGTTGTGCCGAAATTGGTGCGGCGGGCGCATGCGAGCGCAGCCATTAAGTCTTTTGTGGAGCTCCCTATGGGGCCATGAAATGTGCGAGGGGCGTGCCGAAATAGACGCGGCGGGCTTGTGCGAGCGCAGCCACGGGGGCCGTCAGTGCAGCTCCTAGTGGGACCACGACACGCCTGAGGGGGGCGCGTGCAAGCGCAGCCATCGGGGCCTTCCTCTTGAGGTCTTCTCCGGGAATCCTGGCGTCTTGAGGCAACATTTCTTGTTCTCGAGGCCTCTCTGGCGTGCGTGAGCCCTTCCTGAGCCATACGAGAAGGCAGTTGCGGCATCTTTGCGACCACAGTTGGTGGATTTGGATGCTCTGAGGGCCCTAGAAGTGCGTTGACGAGCCCGTACCCTCAGCCCCCCCGCCTACCCCCCAATTGGATTTTGGTCCAAGGGGAGGGGGAAGGGTGGGGAGGGGGGCAGCCAAATGTCTCACACGCCTTCCCGCCCCTAGCAAGCGTGTGTCGCCGCATCGCCGATGCGGCTCGATGCAGAGACTTGTTTTCTCCACGCCTATGGTTCAAGTATCCGCTTGGGCTTGCAAGCGACTCTGCAGTCTGTATATATATATATATGTATTCCAGTCTGGCCAGCCGCTTGGTAAGCACTGCTGGTTGCATCTCTGGCCCGCTGCTGGTGCGCAGTGTGTGCTTTTCACTGGTACCAGATATTATACACATGTCGGAACAATCATCTTCGGCTTCAGCGCAGCCGGGGAAGCGTGCAGAAGAGTTTGCACCCACCCCTAAAAGAAATGCGTTGAACCAGACGCGGATGGGGCCACCGCATCCCATGCAGCAGAGCCCCTCTGAGGTGGCGCTGCGACAGAAGAGATTCGACGACAGCATGGCTGGAGCATGCGACGACCCGCAAGCTCCAGTGACAATGGTGGGTATGAAAGAGTTGTATGATTCGGACCTAGCCCCAGTCGCAGAATCTGTCCAACGTTTTGGGCAACGACTTCCCAGAGTTGCGGCAACAGGTTGAGAACGATATGGATGAGATCCGGGACGAGACGATGCAGTTCCAGGAGGACGTGAACATCTTGCTGAATGGCGTCGCGACGTTGAACAGGCAAGTCGAGGACAATATCTTGAAGCACATCGCCGGCATCGAGAAGGGCATCGAAGATATGATGATGCATGCCAGCACTCCACGGTCTGCCACCTCAGTTGCAACAGTGGCGAACGGGGAGTCTACCTTGGTGCTCGGCGGTCTCCCGCAGCCGGCGATTGCAGGCGCCGCGGAGTGATGCCAAAACGTTTTGGTGGCAGCGGAGTTTGAGGCGTAGAAAACGCACAACAAAGGTCCAGAAGAAGACTTCAAAGGAATACTTTTCGTATCCTGCGACACGTACAGAAAAGCCCCAAAAGCACACGACGCCCTTCAGCACGCACGCGCTGCAGTACAACACCCCCTGGATGGCAGCCGGAAGGCTTGGTGCAAATACGATGCGCCAGTCGAGGCTCGAGCGTTGCGTTCGTTGCTCTTGGGGTTCCGCTCTCCTCTTGCCAAGTGGGGCTTCGACAGAAAAACATCAAAGTGGACGCAGACACGGGTGCGGTCAAAGTTGGCGGGGATTCGACAGACAGACATCAGGGTGAACGCAAACACGGGGGCAGCCAAAGTCGGCAAAAAGCTCATCATGCTCGCCTCCGCGATGAACGCCGCTCTCAACGTATAGTGGAAGGATCCAGACTGGGAGCGGTGGCAGGAGCTCCAGAGTGATGCGGAGTGGCCAGACATGAAGAATTACAAGCAGGAGAGGCTTACATAAAGCATAGCACGCAATGGAAAGGGGCCTGGCACGGGCTATCCGGGGCGTTGAGGGCGCCACGGGCTCGCAAGTATTTTTTCACCTTCGTGGGGTTGGGTGGAGTTGGGTTCGTTGTGGCGCCGTCGCGCTCGCAGAGAGTTCGTTTTAACACCTAAAGTTGAAGGTTCGGGCCAGCACGTTCGGCGCCCTGCGTCCTGACGCGCCGCGGAATTCGACGCCGTTAGAAGAGCGCCGTGCTTTCTACAATTGCCTGGATGCAGCGCGCCGCGCCTGCTTTGCCGATCGTGGGAGAACCGTTGCCAGCGCCTTCAATGCCAGACCCCGGCACGCGGACGCAGGGGAAGGCGCCGCGATCGGAGCGCGCGCGCGGGGCCGAGGGGCAGCCCGCGAAGTAGACATCCCGAGCCTCGACCTGCACGTGACACCCACCCAGCGCTCTCTTTCTAAAAGTGGTTTAGACATAGTTTGACCGGCCGTTACAAGAGAATATCACATTCATGGAGGCTGCCGCGCTCGCAAACGGCAACATATTTGAACACATGTATAGCGTGCTAGATGTCGTCTCGCGCAGAAATTCAACGCTTCACTCAACGCATTATGTTCGGAGTCACTCGACAGCCGCTCTGGCGATGGGCCTTTGCCTCGTCTCGTGCTCAATGGGTCTTCGCCTTCCTGGAACTGCCGCGCAGAAGAGCCGCCAAAAGCAAACTGGCGCCCTGCGAGATCCAGAGACACAGAGATCATCTGCGCATGATTTTCTGGGGGGCGTTGACGCGTCCTAGACGCCCGCCCCAACGGTCGACGAACTTTGGCAGCACGGGGACACGGCCATTCTGGACGCGGCCGGAATCTCGCCAGAGCGCCTTCCGTAGATTGCGGCCGTAAATATTTCCACGATTTTTTTTTTGCGGAGAAGCAGCGCCCGAGCCAATCATGACAAACACGTAGAGAGACGCATCATGTAGGAGGTCCAGAAATCTGTGGATATCGACAAGACGACATGGCTCGACGTTCGCATTGCAAGCGGAAGCTGGGTGGCATTTGTGACATTTTGTCGCCCGAAACCGCATCGCCAAGGAAGGTTGCGCAGTTGGATGGGGGACTGTTTGACAGCGAGGAGCGCGCTGATGCCATGGCGACACTCCTGCGGCAAATGCAATGGAGAGCGCGCCTTGTCGAGGTTGTGGACAGCGCCCCGTTGGGCCAGGAACTGCCGGTGTCGGAGGCTCCTTTTACACATGAAGCGGTAGGTGAAGTCGCTGCGACACTGAAATGGAACAAAGTTTCAGGGCCATATGACATCCCAGCGGAGTGCTGGACAACTGTCTCAAAAAAACCCAGCGGATTACAATGGCTGGCAGAGTTCCCCAACGCGGCTCGCCAGTCAGAAAAAATCTGCAAGATCTACGCATGCAAGGGGGCCGTTGACCTATGTGACAACTAGCGGCCGACCAGCTTGGCATGCATTGCGGACAAACTGTTAGACAATTTCTTGGCATGGGACTCCCGTGGGCCACTCTCTTGGCCCATTTAAATGGCGACTACCTTGTCTTCGTCATCGCCCTCCTCTTCGTGGCGAAGTAGACATTGATTCCTTTGTGGCGGATAGCAATTTTTGTGGCGGATAACACAGGGAATCCTTTTGTGGCGAACTATAAGTTGATTCTTTTTGTTGCGGATTACACATTGATTCCTTGGTGGCGGATTGCATATTGATTCCTTTTGTGGCGGATTGCAAAAGGAGTCCTTCTGTGGCGGGTTACAAATGGAATGCTTTTGTAGAGGATTACAAATTGATTCCTTTGTGGCGGATTTGCAAATTGATTCCTTTTGTGGCGGATTAGAAATGGAATCCTTTTGTAGAGGATTACATATTGATTCCTTTTGCGGCGGATTACAAAGGGAATCTTTTTGTGGAGAATTACAAAGGGAATCCTTTTGTGGCTGATTACAAATTGACTCCTTTTGTCGCGGACTACAAAGGAAACCCTTTTGTGGCGAATTACAGAGGGAATCTTTTTGTTGGGATCTTGAGCGGTCTTTTCCTGCGCGAGGTTCTCAGGATTTAAAAATCTTTTAAATTTTTGAAAATTCTCATTTTTTCAATCGGAAAACCAGGTTTCGCTTGAAACTCTTTCAGAATTTTATAAATCCATTGAGCTCGGCTGCTGTAAATTCCGGAGGAAGTCTCAAGCGAAACTTGCTTTTTCATTGTTTTTACATTGATTTCGCACAGACAAACACAATTTCGCTGGAGACTCCCTTTGATTTTTACATCAGCCAAACCCAATGTATTTATAAAATTTTGAGGGGGTCGCAGGCGGAACCTTGTTTCATTATTTATATATATATACATATATATATATATATATATATATATATATTGATTATATATATAATAGAAACCTTGGGGGCCTCTCGCAGGCTCAGGTCGCTGAAGATCCCTGCAGAGGGAATCAATGCGTAACCCGCCACAACAGGATTCCTTTTGTAACCAGCCGCAAAAAGGAATCAATTTGTAGTCCGCCACAAAAGGATTCCCTTTGTTATTCGCCACACTAGGATTTCCTTTGTAATCCGCAACAAAAGGGTTCCCTTCGTAATCCGCCACAGAAGGAATCAACTTGTAGTCCGCCACAAACGGATTCCCTTTGCAATTCGCCACAAAAGGATTTCCTTCGTAATCCGCCACAACAGGGATCACATTGTAACCCGCCACGAAAGGATTCCCTTTGTAATTTGCCACAAAAGGATTCCCTTTGCAATCCGCCACAAAAGGAACCAAATTGTAATCCGCAGCAAAAAGAATCAGTTTACAATCGGCCACAAAAGAAAACAATTTATTTGTAACCCGCCACAAGAAGAATCCATGTGTAATCCATCACAGAAAGAATCCCTCCGTAATCCACCACACAAGGACTCCTTTTGAAACCCGCGGCAGAAGGAATCCTCTTGTTACCCGCTCTCCCGCACTCCCGTTCCCCCGCCCCCCCGCGCCCCCGCGCCCCCGCGCCCCCGCCCACTGGCGGATTGCAAAAGAAATAATTTGTAAGCAGCGGCAAAGGGAATCCATATGTAATCCACCGCAAAAGGAATCGTTGCCGTCGCCGTTGCCTTCGCCCTCCTCGCACCCCCCCCCCCCCACCCGCACGCGCGCACACGCGCGCACACACGCGCACCCCTTCTCCAACTCCTCGTCGTTCGCCTCATTTTCCCCTGCCCCACATCCGCATTTCACCCCGCCCTCGCCCCCGCTCCTCTCTCCTCCTCCACCCCGAGTTCCCCCTTCCCCGCCGCCGCCCCGGCTCCCCCACCCCCCCCGTGTCCTCTGCTGGCATCACTGACCCCTCCTCGCCCGCCCCCCCCCCCCCCCCCCCACCCCCCCCCCCCTCCCCCCCCCCCCCCCGCTTCACAGGACCTTCCCTCAGACTCATGGCTCCCCTCCTCCACTTGCATCCCGCCACCTCCCTCCTGCGCCCTGCCTCCCCGTCCTCACCCCATCCGCCACCTTCACGTTGGCTTTGCCATATGTGTATACAATATGTTTTATGACATCTATATATATATATATATATATATATATATATACATGTGTGTATATGCATATTTTATATACATATATACATATGTATATTTGTCTTTATCCTGCACGCGTAACTGCACGCATACGCATACTCCTTGCAAGTTCGGGCATCCACACAAACGCACATACACAGACGCATGTGCACGCAATGGGGACAAGAGGGTGAGAGAGAGGGAAGGGGGGAAGGGATGGGGGATAATAATAATGCGTGTGAAGGGCATTTGTGAGGGGGGAATGGGTGGGCGGAGGGAGGGATATGGCGCCCTCCCACTACCATGTTTCTCAGTGTCT